>CM043112.1:45362833-45841316 GCA_023701765.1 Hylyphantes graminicola
CTGCAGCTATTTTTTTTTCAGTAGTTTTCCCATAATGCATGAGTATTAAAGATAGAAATATATTTCTTCCGCGAAAAAAAAAAATCATGCATCACTGGGTTAAATTTTAAGTTATTTATATGTCTAATTAACTTACCAATACTTAATGTGATATTTTAGGTGAAATTTTTTCAAGAAGTTGAACAACAGTTTTTAATTCAACACTTCTTTTATATAATATATTTTTTATAAAAAAATTCTGCTACCGCTTTTGAGTTTTTTTGCATTTTAAAATAAAGCTTCTAAAGTAAGAGTTTTTTTTTTGTTAATGTAGATTTGGGTGAACATTAATCCATGTAAAGGGAGGGGCAGATGCCCTGAAACAGCGGAACTTAAAAAATATGAAAACGCCGTCGCATAACAACTCCGTCACTCAAATTATAGCCATCTATACTCCCATTAGAAGAAAAAAAAATGCAGTATCTATATTAAAAATTTTTACTGTTGTTGTAAGCATGTAGCACGATATCCATTATACTTCACAGAATCAGAAACACTAATAAAAAGACGATTAACCCTGCAATGTATGATTTTTTTTTCATCCCGACAAAATGTATTTGTATTTTTAATACTCATACATCATGGGAAAAATAATGAAAAAAAAAAACTGCATTAGAATTTAAATTTTTTTTAATTTTTCCATGTGTCAAAAACCAACTACAAAATTCTAATTTTGATAAGAATGACTAAAAAACTACTAAATATATTTTAAAATAACTCTCTTGAACTCTATTTTTTCAAAAAAATTTATTTGTATTTAGTACTAATATTATTATACTTTGAATACTGCCAAAGACGTAATATCACAACAGTTAATAAGTTAACTCTTTAATTTTGAATACACTTTTATTGCTGTCATCTATGAGGGATATTAGTAACTAAAACTTCAAAATGGAATGTAATCGAAGAAAAACACAGATTTGCCGAGAGGGAGCTCTACTTTAATAGAATTAAGTGGATGATGCTACTTGTTGCAATATAGCAACATTATGCACTAGACTGTTAAAAAACTAACGAATACAGCTGCACTAAGAGAGAAATAATGTCACTATCATCCCTATGAAATGTGACATGCTATATAAAATAAATTATTTTTAAATACTTCAGAAATAAAAAATCACAATAAGCCTTTATCAACTATCTTGAGTAGCAACTGTTTTAAGGAATGTAAATAAGGTCTCATTTCGTTAATCAAAGTAGTGGAGCTAACAATGCCCTGCCACCTATCACTGAAACCACCAATGGAATCCAGAAATGAAAGCCGGAATGATGCATGTCAGAAAACAAGCCAATAGCACAAAAAATATTTTTTTTGTGCTTTGTTTTGGTTATTTTTTTACAATGAAATATTTTATTTCATAATATAATATTGGAGATTTTTTTTGTATATTTTTTTATACCAAAACCGACCATAAGTTTGCACCAGAGAAATGTACTAGGCGGAGGAATTTGCGTAAACAACGCGGCTGGCGCCGAAGCTTCGCCTGCTCCGATTGGTTGATAATTTGACCCTGATATTCGTGCGCCCTGTTACGTCAAAATCGAAGGAGAAAAATAATTAAAATAACACTCTAACTGAAGCTAAACTAATAAAAATACTAAATTTATATCTTGAAATAACAAATAAATTTGTTTATTGAATGTGAAATACCTTTTTGTATTCGATTCTCGCACTCTAAAATGAGAACTATTTACCCTTTTTCTCGTAGAACATTTGTATACTGCAAACTTAAGGTCGGTTTTGGTATAGAAAAGGTGACAATGAGTAAACATAATATGAAAACAATTCCTACAAATTTGCATAAACATTTAATTCTTTTAAATATTTTGAACCTGTGTTTTTACATTGATGGTTAATTTATAGAGGGCTTTATTAAATTGTATTTTACAGGAAATACATTAATTATATTATTTTCTGTGCAGAAAAAGTAATGCGCTTATAAAAGGAATGACGAGACTTATTGTTAATATCTCTACTCTGATGTAATATTCCAAATGGACCGATCGAATCCGCAACTTCTTCTGAATTTAAATTTTACATTATCCATATTCGACCAAGGTATTCGAAGTAGATCGACAAGCCCATTAAAATTCTCTGTCTAAAGAAACAATATATCCTGTGATATTTGTACAACGTGGCCATAGCTATAGTAGTCCAGTAACCAGATAGTTTTTTCAGGAAAAAAATACAGAAATTGTTTTGTCAACGGTTTTATATGTTTTCGAGGGTGCTGAATCCGAATATCAACTTTGTTAACAAATTCGGGCATGGGAACATTTAAAAAAATCGAAAAAATCCCGAAATTGTACAACTTTTTTTGTGTTTTTCCTCCTAGCAGGAAAAGTATTTATTTCTCAACAAAAAAGTCAATACAAAAGTTAAAGTACTTTAAACAAGCTAAATAAAAGTTAATTACACTATTTATGTCAGATAAATAGTTTAGTTGCTACAGCGCGCTGAAAATCGGGCAAATTCCTCCTGAATGTGGAAAGTCCGAAATTTTCACTTTCAGCACACACACGCAAAATAGTACTATCGAAATAGAGTTAGGGGTGGAATTAATTGGAACACAAACTAATCTTATTGCAAATGGTAGGAAACGTGCTTCTAATGAACATACTAAAAATCACTACCCGAGCTGTCGCTCAAAATAAGTTTTTTAGCCGCAATCTTGAAAAAATATTTTTTTTAAACATTACACTAAAAAATAATAAGTCAAGTTTGGTATCAAATTAAGGGGAATTTATGCTGACAAAGAAAAGATAGTTTTAAAACTTAAATATTTGCAAAGATGATTTTAGAAGGAAGCGATGAGAAAACGGCCGAAAAATTTCACTGCACGCCACGGCACTCCTTGTCATTATTGAGGTATCCAACAAAAGTTTGCGACCCAGAGCCATGCTTCAGTGAATAACAAACATGGAGTCCCCAATAATAAGCAATATTGAACAAACCCTCATGAAATGTACCAAAAGAATTGAGAAAGAATGACAAAGTCAACATGGAACCTGGTTTTAAACAATTCGAAATGCAGTGAAATAACTTATGCAATGAGTTTGCTGAAAAGTGTTTTCGTTAATCTAACTCAAGCAAGAAGGACGAAAGATTTTATAGATCGAAACAAGGTAATAATTTTTTATAGACCGCAATGTGTGTGTGTGGGCAATCCATTCACTGATTTTTCAAGTGCTTTGTAGAATTTCGCTAATGGAATAATATATATTGCAGACAAGGCTAACGTAACATGATTTGAAGCGATATTTAAAATAAACTAGTCTACATACCTTTTCTGCTTGGATAATAAAGGACAGTACGAAAAATTCAATTACGAGCTATCTAAACGTTACCAACTTCCTTTATTGACCATAGCAATCGACGAATGAATAAAACGGACAAATATATTGCAAACTCATCAGATTCCATTTACCTATAACAATAAAATTCAATTGACTCCTTGTGCCCAGCAAAGTATTTCCTACGTGCTTGATAACGGTGCATTAATTTCTCTGGAACACTTGTACAACATTTGGGGATGTCATAAGGAATTACTTGTAGAATGTCAACAGAATTTATGGAAAAGTTATAAATATAATAGTGTTTGATGGGTATGAAAAACCAAACATAGCATATATGGAGCGCATTGTTTGCATTACCTTGTTAAGATCTACAAAATCTTTCACCATTCTTGCACGATTTAGATTAACGGAAAACACTGGTCAACAAACTCATTGCATAAGTTATTTCACTTTATTTCAAATGATTTAAAACCAGGTTCCATGTTGACTTTCAGCCATTCTTTCTAAATTCTTTTCGTACATTTCATGAGGGTTTGTTCAATATTTTTTGACCATTTTCCGGAAATTTTTCGCCCGTTTTCTCATCATTTCCTTGAAAAATCATCCAATCAATATTAAGGTTTTAAAACCAATAGTATATTCTTTGTCAGCGTACAATTTCCTTTAATTTGATACCAAACTTGACTTATTATGGTTTATTGTAATTTAAAAAAAATGACGTTATTTCAAGATTGCGGCTAAAAAACGTATTTTGAACGACAGTTCGGGTTGTGATTTTTAGTATGTTCTTTAGAAGCATGTTTCCTACCATTTGCAACAAGATTAGTTTGTGTTCCAATTAGTTCCACCCCTAACTCTATTTCGACAGTACTATTTGCGTGCGCTGAAAGTGAAAATTTCGGACTTTTCACATTCAGGTGGAATTGCCCGATTTTCAGCGCGCTGTAGCAACTAAACTATTAATTTGAAATAAATAGTGAAATTAACTTTTATTTAGCCCGTTTAAAGTACTTTAACTTTTGTATTGACTTTTTTGTTGAGAAATTAATACTTTTCCAGCTAGAAGGAAAAAAACGAAAAAAGGGGTAAATTTTCGGGATTTTTTCGATTTTTTTAAATGTTCCCATGCCCGAATTTGTTAACAAAGTTGATATTCGGATTTAGCACCCTCGAAAACATATAAAACCGTTGAGAAAACGATTTCTGTATTTTTTTCATGAAACACCCCCTTTTGACTACCTGGTTACTGGACTATAGGAGGAAATATGAATGTAATCTATCGACAATCCTCATTTATTTCGCTTGCACTTCCTTCAACAAAGGGAAATGCTTTAACATGGTACGGTCTCTTCATAAGTTACGTTATAATCTAGCTTTTTTAAATTTATTACGATACTATTTTAATAAAAATGCTGGTATCATTAAATATTTTTTATCGTTTTGCTTGAAAAGTAATTTTCCGATTGAAAGTGTTTGATGCAGTATCACTCAGATACAACCAGAAGCAGAAAAAGAGTTTCGTTGTTTTATTCATGTCTCTACTTTTAGAAGTTGAAGAAATTGGCCTATGTGTGGCTAGATATGATCAACTGGCAAAATAAATGTTTTAAATAAGCCTAAATAAAACTGCTTTTAAATGAAGGAAAGTCTAACATATTTCTCTTTTTATTTAATCAGGTTTGATTTGCTGTAATTAAAATTAAATTATGCGTACTACCTGAAAAAATAAAAGGAGCGATATACAATCCAATAATAATCAAGATGTCTAATAATTTCCCATAGCCAGCCTGCCGTACAATTACCGCCCATTATCCAACAATTACAACATAACTAAACGTGCATGTAATAATGTTCCAATATTTATCTCCACAGTGGTGTTTTTCAGCACAAAGCACCTTTATAAACATATCTAAGACTGGACATTACAAAATTCAAGATCTTGTTAACAAAAGCCAAATTACACCAATTTGGCATTCATTGAAAAAGTGTAAACTCTTGTTTCATGGGTTATTAAGGGGGTATAGGACACAAAATCTTCAAAAAAATTTAAAAAAAAATTATTATCATAAAAAATAACACCAAATATTTTAGAATAATTTAAAACAAAAATTTTATATATATCTGCAGTAGAACGTGAGATGTGTAGTTTTTTGTGTCATGACATCTGTGTTGCCCAACCACGTTTATAATCTTTGCTTCCTCGTAATATTAGATAGGAATAACGTTATCGAATCCTTAGTTGTTCGGTCGCTTTGGAGCGCCTCAGTAAGGAAAGGGATAAACTTCAAAGCTGTTTTTCTCCTTGATCGTGTTTTCGATGATTTTTTGACTTTAAATTGATATAACTCAAAATCTACTCCCATAGAGTGTCAAAACTTTCCACTCATATTTTTCAAACATACATCTTTAATTTGTCTTTAGGGATTAGTTGTAAATAGTTTATTTTTTATTTATTAATTTTTATAAAAAAAGTGAACCTGTTATTAAAAAAAACTTCAATAATTTAAAAAAAAAACTATGGCAAATAAGAAAAATCGGTAAAGACAGTTTGTTAAATACATTTTTCTGTTCATAAAAATGCTAAATATTTGTTTGCCAATAAATAAGTTTTTGACTTATAACAAAAATAAGAGACATCACTTTTTGACACATTTTATTTTTTTAAAAAATAAATAATGATAATTTAAAACCTTTGACTGTCTAAAAGTGTAAGTATATTTAGTATACATTTATAGAAAAAAAATTATATTGATATCTGCAATATTAAAAAAAAAAGTTAAAAGTGTCCCATACCCCCTTAATATGTTTTTGAGAAAAGTATACTAAACTAATCCCAATAATTAGTTATAGCATTTTCTGGATCCGACTGGCAAGATCTTCATACCTCTGAGGTGCATTGACCTGAGTCTGGTGATTGCGGTAGTAACTTCTCTGTTCCTGTGTGGAAACGGATCCTCTGAAAATTAAATGTGCTTGCAGTATAGCATAGGAGAAACGACAGTAATAGACATTTTGAAGTAAGTAAGTTTGTACATGATATATACGATTACTGTAATTTACTTTAATAAAACGCAGAAGAAATTTTGTTTATGGGCAGTTTCTTCATTTTTGCGGATTATCCCACTGCCTACTCAACATCTAAGGACAAAAAAGCTTTCACAAACACGCTCGGGGACGAAGTATTGACGTCATAGTTCCGAGTGACGTTGTTCCGAAAGGGAAGATAACCGGTCTCGAAACCTATTCGGAAACACTCGTTCACGGCTGACCACATTTTTAGGGTTCCGAATGCATCCGTTTCTCAATCTTCGGCACTCGGGATAGTGACGTCAAAAATTCCGTCTAGCTCATGTTTGGGAAAGCTTCTCCGGCCTTGTTATTGAAGTTGGCCGTGCTTCTACCTGCTATTTCGCGCAGAATGCAGGCACTGTCCGGACACGCAGCTAAATCCCGAGCACCTCTTCAACACTTCAACTGCGCTTCCATCACTGCAGGCACTCTTCAAGATTGACTTGAACTGTTCTCGGGAAACCGTTTATATAGGGCTGTGAGGCACCCTGTGGTCAGAGTAGCGATCTACGGATCGGAAGGTCCTGCGATCGAAACCTGGTCGCTGAAAACTCACCGAGTATATGCGGAGTACGTGCTCGTTAAATCTGTTGGGTCCGAAAGTCCTGTGGGCCGTCATTGCGCAGTTTCCCACGGGTACAGGTCCCTGGAGACTATATCTCTCTCCTTCAGGGACATGTCTAAATTGTGGAGGTGGCGTGTGATAGATGGCAGCATCTGTCATGTATATGTGTGCGTGTGAGAGTGAGTGTGTTGTGACTGTGTTACTTGACGAAGGTTTATAAGCGGCTCCCTGAGCAAGCACACCAAACCTGAAAGTATATGTATATCAACCAACCAACCGTTTATATGGTTGGTTGGTATACATATATTTTCAGGTGTGTGTGCTTGGTCAGAGACCCGCGTATAAACCTTCGTCATGTAAGACAGTCACAACAAACGCACACATACGTGACATAAGCTGCCATTTATCACACGCCACCTCCACAATTTAGACATGTCGGAGGGATATAGTCTCCAGGAACCTGTAACCCCATTGAAAACTGCGCAATAACCGCCCACAGGACTTGCGGACCCAACAAATTTAACGAGCACGTACTCCGCATATACTCGGTGTGTCTTCAGCAACCAGGACTCGATCGCGGGACACTGACCACAGGGCTCCACACAGCCCTCCGTTTATACGGACAAAGCTGCGGATGGTGGCAAGTGCTGTGCTCCACGCTTTTGGAACTATCTGACTGCTCTATCCCGCCTGCCTGTACTTATAATATCTTATTATTACTATTATTGTTTTTTTATTATTATTGCACTGGTCACACGACAACAACAAACAACAGTTATAGCATAGCTTGATATGGAGTTAACAAATTTTGGTTTGTTGGATAAGTAATAAATTATGATACATTATTATTTTTCGACCATGTCCAATAATTTCCCCCTTTTTTTGCGTCCAATAATTCCCCGTGTCACCCTTACATTAGCTTCAATTCAGAATAGTATAGCAGTTCTGAAGGAGTAATGACGAGACTCATTGTTAATTGCTCT
The DNA here is from genome assembly GCA_023701765.1 of Hylyphantes graminicola. Lineage (NCBI taxonomy): Eukaryota > Metazoa > Arthropoda > Arachnida > Araneae > Linyphiidae > Hylyphantes > Hylyphantes graminicola. The sequence goes on from CM043112.1 coordinate 45,370,787, forward strand.
CCTATGTCGTATTAGTCTAAGAGCTAGCAACGTTTTTGAGAGAGAATTTCAGGTGGGCCAGTTTTAAGATATGCTCTCTCTCTCACTCTCCCGGACATCATACGGGCTATCTGGCTGGCGGTAGTGGTTGCGTTCATCAGTGCGCATCCTACTAATACAAGTAAAAAATTGATTTTTCAAATCATTTTAGGACGTTTTATTTTTTTATTGTTATTTTTAGCGAAATTTTTGCAACATAAATCTATTATTGCCAGACATTTTTATTGTTGTTTAAGCTGTGCCAGACGCAAATTTTGATTTTGAAAGCTCAAGTGTTGCCCAAATTACCAGCTCAGGTGTGAATTCACCGATCATTGTAATTACGTCATCGTCATTCATTGCGCAATACCATGTGGCAATACTTGTAATGATCTGATAATTTGGGCAACACTTGAGCTTTTAAAATCAAAATTAGCGTCTGGCACAGCTTAAACAACAATAAAAATGTCTGGCAATAATAGGTTTATGTTGCAAAAAGTTCACTAAAAATAATAATAAAAAAATAAAACGTCCTAAAATGGTTTGAAAAATCAATTTTTTACTTGTATTAGTAGGATGCGCACTGAGGAACGCAACCACTACCGCCAGCCAGATAGCCCTTATCATGTCCGGGAGAGTGAGAGAGATAGCATATCCTAAAACTGGCCCACCTGAAATGCTTGTTTTTCCGACGTTGCTAGCTCTCGTACTATATTATTCCAATTTTATTTGTCAAATCAGCAATTTCTTCCTAATAACATTTTAAATTAACAATCTTACATCAGATATTACAAGCAGGTCGACCAGCCCATTTACTTGACTAAGGCTGTAAATTACGAGACTTAATTGGCTGTGTTAAAGCTCTTAAAGGAGGCTAGAAATAGGCAGCCGGAAAACGATTACATTAAGCCCATTGCAATTCTCCGGCTGGCTGAAGAAACAATATACCAATATGTTTCGTAACTTCTGTACAACGCGGCCATATAGCTAAGAGAATACTATTAGAATGCAATCTATCGACTGCTAATACCTCATCCATTTCGACCATGCACTTTCTTCAACTAAGGAAGTGCTTAATTTAAATTATGCGAATAATACGAAACCATATTCTAGAAAGTATTAATTTAAAATTAATATATTAATTTTTTAATAAAAAAATTCTGGTACTATTTAAAATAGATATTTTTTAAAAAAGATTGCTTGAAGCAAAATTTTGCCATTGATGATGATCTAAGCTATTGCAATCAGATACTACCAGCTGTAAAACATAGTTGCGAAGTTTGGAGGGATCAAACTTTTGGCACTTTAAAAAAGGAAAAATCAGACGTTATTGATACGTCATTTTTGTTACAAAAGAACTTTTATTGGAAGCTATAGCTTTCACAGTTATAGCAGTGCGAAAATAAGCTTTCCCCTTAAGTTTACATAGATAAACAAAATGTTTCTTTAATTCGACCCAATCTTGAAAACTTTACCATATAAAATATCCAAACCGTTCTTGGATATATGTATGTTTGGGTTTTATGGCGCAAGGGCTCCTAAGGCCATACTGCACCAAAACCCTAGGTCCAACCTGTTTTTGTGTTAAAGTTAATTCATCTAGGAAGACAGTAATTCATCGGTTGTTTCGTTTTTACTCTCAATGCGTTTTTTTTTCATCTGTTATGTTCTATTTTACAAAGTTTTTTTTACGAGCAACTTGTTTGAACTACTTAATTTGACGATTGAACTTTAATTGATTAAATTTCTTCGTATAAGATAATATTCTGTCTTATGCTGATAAATTTAGCGAAACAGTGGAGAGTATTGGCTCGACGCTCGTCATAACGATTGCGCCACCGGGGCGGCTACTTAATAATATTATTTTTGACACTTACAAAAGGAAATTCGAAATATTTGCTGTTATCAGCTACAATCAACTCAACAGTCATGATTCTAAACAAAAAAAAAGCGCAATTTTAGGACTGATTTTTTCTACGCAAATCGCCGCCATGTTGAGGCGATGCTTCGGCACAAAATTGCCTCTTGCTTCACCATTACGTTTCTCTTCTAGATAGTGTGTGGTAGCGCACGGTTTTTCTACCTCTATGTGTGGAACCGACCTTTTCCTACCTCAATGGATGACAAATCAGAGATACAGTTGACACTTGGCGCGGGATCAGAGAAACTAAATTTAGAAACGGCGACAAGCGGAGACACTTCTGTGCAATATTGCGTACATACACACACAAGGTAAACGTCCCCGGGAAAAGTTCAAGATTTCGTGCTGGTGTCATGTTGTTGTATATCTTGGTATCGGTGTTTTTGGTCATATCCGAATGTTCTGTATCTGGTGAGAATGTTGGTTTTGGTAAGCTAACTGTGTTAAATATATAAGTACAATTTAAACTGTAAAGTTGAGAATTAGATATGACCATAGAGAAACTCTACTATAGATTTATAACAATAGGTGTCATATAAATGATATAGTACCATAGCACAGTTGTATATCTTGGTATCGGTGTTGTTGGTCATATCCGAATGTTCTGTATTTGGTGAGAATGTTGGTTTTGGTAAGCTAACTTAGTGTGTGTTTAATATAAGTGCAATTGAAACTGTAAAGTTGAGAATTAGATATAACCATATAGAAACTATACTATAGTTAGATAACGATAGGTATCATAAAAATGATATAGTACTATAGCACAGTTGCATATAAGGGTATCGCTGTCTGTAACGGCATCTATGGCATCCGAATGCATGTATTTGGTATCGGAATAATCAGTATTAGGTGACAGTGTTGCTTTTGGTAAGATAACATAACGTGTCTTTTCTTAAATATAGTTGAAGATGTAACTTAATAAACTAGATAAGACAATAGAAATCATATAAATGTCATAGTACTATCGCAGTCATAATCACGATATCGCTGTCTGTTTTGGCATGCGAATGTTCTGTAGGGGAGAGTGTTGTACCTTGGGACAATTTTTACATTTGAATTTTTTTCTTCGATAATTATAGTAAAAATAAAAATTTAAAAGCAGCATTTCAACACACCAATATATTCCTCCATAATATATTTTTTTAATATTCTGTCAGCTTGAAATTAAAAAATTGCCACTCATTTAAAGTAGAGAGGATAAATTGTCCCAAGGTACAATATGGTGTTGTACCTTGGGACATACTTTATAATTCAGTCAATGGTCATACACTTGAACTAATTTGTGTCAGGAAACAAACTTTATTGTTTTTTCAAGGAAATACACAAATAAAACTTCATAATTCAAGAATAATTTAAATTATACAGCAAAATTGCAAGTCCAAAGTATTTAACATTATATGATAATACAATATGCTTTACTGTCCCAAGGTACAACACACTACATGGTTTAAATAAAAGCAAGATAGTGGCCAATCTAAATGCATTTTTCTCATAACCAAAATATTTTTAAATCTTCTCTTTCATGAAGAAAATAAAATGCAGTTGACTTTTTGTAAAAGTACAAAGGTAAAAAATTATATTAGAATGAGAAAAATATTTACTTTGGGGTAATGAAATATTATTTTTTGTCACCAATTCATCAATTCAATGATGCTAGTGTTAAATTTTATTTTGATGATGTCTGTTGGTTAAGGCTACTATGTATTAGAAATAAACAATGTATGAATATTGCCAATAGATTCTTAGAAATTGTCAGTGTCCCAAGGTACAACATCTGGTGAAAATGTGTGAATCTGGTGAAATGGCCCTATATGGTGAAAATGTTGATTTTGGCAAGATAACTTATTGAACCTCCATAAAATATAATTTAAGAAGTAGCTTTAAGAGCTAAGTAGGACCACATAAATTATACTTTAGTTTAATAACTTAAGGCACCATATTAATGAAGTCTTTAGTGGAAGAACATGACATTAAAAAAAATGATATAGCAGAGTTATATATCGTGGTATTGCTACCTTGGTGGTATCCGAATGTTTTGCATCAGGTGAGAATATTAGCAGAGTTTCACTACGTTTGGTGCCATATAAATGCCCTAGTTCCATAGCATAGCTGTATCTTTTGATGATATCCGTATGTTCTGTATCTGGTGAAGTATATATGAAAGTTACTGGTGGTAAGGTAATTTGGTCAGTATTTATAAGCAACAATGAAAATTTAGCATCTAAAGCTTAATATGACCAAATAAACTACACTATAGTTTAATAGTAATAGGTAACATATATAAAACATGTAACAGTAGTACTATATACAGCATAGATGAATATCACGATATCGCTTTCTTTGGAGGTATCCAAATATGCTGTAGTTGGTGAGAATGTTGGGTTTATATAGTAAGTATACATATGTAAAACTGGCAATGTTCGGCTACATTAACATTATGCAATTTAATGGAACCTATACTGAAGTTTTAGAAGAAAAAATATAACAATATATAAAGAAAAAAAAAAAGATTTTAACAAATTTATTGCATTATCCACATTGTTAAGTCTTTGGCGTCACCAATTTAAAAAAAAATTCAAACAATTAGTGTAAATAGATTTTTAAAAAAATTATATTTATCCTTAATACATGACAATCATATATCGATGTATGTTTATGTGAAGTAAAGGAAAATGCATTGGAAGGTTAATATCCTTTCCCTTATAGTCTTTATTGTATTTCAGCTCGCCGTCCTAGTGTACAAGATTGCGATATTGCCCACTTTTATGAATGCGTTGCGCAAGTGACAGATTTTGCAGACGGGTATTCATTCCAAATTTCAAGTGCAGAGCAGTTAAAAGAAAGCTGCAAGTAAGTGAGCATATGTTTTAATTAAATTTAAAATATTTAACCCTTTCAGTCCCAATGACACTTTGGCATTATCATTTTAGAAAAAATTTCTGATTGTCTATAGCTATTTATGATATCAAAAAGCATAATTCAATTGTTCTAACTTTTTTTCTATTCGAAAATATTTTTTAATAATCCCAATAGATGTCAGAACTATTATTTTTTTAAAATTATGATCAGAAACATGATGATGCCAAATGGCATCACTAGGACTGAAAGGGTTAGAAAGAAAAATAGATAATTTTCGCAAGAGTGGATTGTAGATAAGTCTACCCTGAACAGCACTGGGTTCAGTCATGTTAAAAATACATTTAAACAAAAGATAAATTCGTAAAGAAAAATATTGTTTTAATTCTCTGACGTAGGCAGGTTAGCTGCAGCAACCCCAATAATGAACTATACCAGTTTTTGCCCTGAAATAATATATCTTTCAGTCCACTTTCTTTTAGGTTAGTGGTATTGAGTATTCATAGCAACAGTCCAGGTCATTAGTCAAGATACTGTAATTTACCTGCCCATCAGGCAGATCTATTATTATTATTTTAATGTCTCTTAAACTTAACTCCTCGGCGCAACAGCCCATTGCTGGGCCAAGGCCTGCCGTGCCCATTTCAGCTTTAGTGAATTAGGGCTCTGGGGTGCTAGGCATGTGTCTCGGTAAAGTGGTCAGCCTCACGCAAAACCTCTAGTGTTTAGTTCCCGAGATGCTTGGTACAGCTGCGGAAATAAAAAAAGTACCACTAGTGATTATTTCTGCCGTTAGTCACCCTATAGAATCGGACCTTTTTGTAATTGTAAACAATTAACATTCTGAGTTAATTGCAAGATACAAATTTTGCATAAGGGGTCATCTTCATATTAAAAAGGTTACTAACTTTAAAATTTCTAATGGTAACACCCCTTTTTGAGTCCATATTTCAAATCTATGACCTATGTTTATACGAAATGCAAAATTTTGTTAGTTTTTAAGCATTATTAGGGGAGTTAGAGACGTGCAAAGTTTAGGTCCCATAATGTTAAATGAGTTGCACATAAAAAACTATCCCAATCTATAAATAATTAAGATAATGAAACGAATTTTTTACTGAAAAGAAATTATAATAACCCAAACAAAATGCATTCAATAGTGGGGTATTTAAAACAATTTTTATATTTTTTAATAATTATTATATTAATTTTTAAAAAAATATATGAATAGAAACCCCTTAATATTTTTACAGAAATAAATTCAAGACAGGAAGTTTAAGCGAAATCCCAATTTTTAAAAAATTTTATTCATAATTTGCTGAGTAAATCCCAAAATATTTTTTAATTACCCTTTAGGGGACTGTGTATAAGATTACATGTGTAATTGATAAATAAAGACGGCCTTGCATGCATGCTTGCTTGTCATTTAGAGATGGTCCGCAAAAGATCCACAAGTGATTCGATTGAATAACTCATCTAATATTCATTCAAATGTAACAAAAACTTAGATTTAAGGGTTTTCGAGAGTGCTTAACATTTCTAAGTTATTAAAATTGGGTGTTGCTATTGGAAATTTCAAAGTTCGTAACCTTTTTAATATGAAGACGGCCCCTTATGCAAATTTTGTGTCATGCAATTAACTCAGAACGTTAATTGTTCACTATCTCAAAAAGGTCCGATTTTATAGGGTGACTAATGGCTGAAATAATCACTAGTGGTACTTTTTTTATTTCCGCAGCTGTACCTATTTTATCGACCCACTCAAAGGATGAAAGGATGGGTCGATCTCACGCAATCCGGGATTCGATCCCCGGATCTGTGACGCGGCAATGCGAAGCACTACCACTAAGGGTAAAAACATAGTGGAGCGGCGAGTCAAGAGTCAAGCGGTGAGTCAAGCGGCGCGTTTTTAAATCTTCCACACATTCAAGTTGACGCGCACATAGTGGGGCGGCAAGCAGCGCTGCATGCATCGACATGAATCTTGACTCGCCGCTCGTAAAATCACCAACGATTTCTTTGAAGCGCTGCTCCATTCGACTTGGGGCTTCCAGTGCAGGTGGTACTGTCTGTTTGTGAATTTTTCTTGATTTTAAGGTGAAAGTTTTTAATTGCACAAAATGAACGTGAAGTTGCTCATTCTGTCGATACGGAATCGTGAATCAACAGCTGAATGACCATCACAATCGGTATACATTGGACAAACTATTTAAGGAAGTAGAAAATAATTGCACAGATACGTTTTTTTTTGTACTGTATAATATTGTTTGCATTTAGGTAGGACAGGAAACAAGTTTTATATCAAGCAAACCTTAATTAATGTAAAAAAGAGAGCATCTTGTTGACTAGATTCATGACATGAAGCTCTCTTCGCAGCAATTCCCGCCGCTCTACTATGTGCATGTGAAGCGACGCTAGCATCTTGAATAAAAAAAGCTCCGTCTGACTCGCCGCTTGGCTCTTGACTCGCCGCTCCACTATGTTTTTACCCTAAGGCACTGGGCCTCATTATGAGAAAAGATTATGCCGCCTGCATGTCCAATATTGAACTTGAGAAAGATTAAAAATCGGACTTAAACTTATTTTTAAGGATATAAACTTTTGGACAACACACCACATACAGTCGGAAAACTTATTTTTAGTGACATTAAAGTCAATCAAAATTTTTGAAGATCTGAATAATTGCAAGTACTTGTCGATGACAGTAAGAAACTTATTAGACAACAATTCCAGATTTAATACGTTCATGCCGGGGCAAATATCGACGTTTTTCCGCGTGAGGCGCGACTGTCTTCCTCGCTTCGTGGGGCGGGGCAACACTTAGTGAGTTCGAACGCACTAAATGAGAGATTGCAACAGTTATGACATAGTTTTTTTAGCGCACGGAACAGTCAAGTGTGACCCGCCGGTGGGTCACACCAACGTAAACGTGTTAACCCTTTCAGTCCCAAAAATTTACTACACTACAAAAACATCTAATATTCACAAAATAAGCTTATTTTAGGTCAAAAATAAGAGTTCCATAAGAAAAAAAATCATTTAAATTTTTTATATGGTTTTTGAAATAATGCCAAAATTTTTTAACTGTGAAAAACAACAAAATAAAAAAATATATATTACCTCAAAACACTTCGAGTTATATATTTTAAGGTATCTGACCACATTATTAAAAAAATTTTAGTAACTATTTTAACCGAAATAGTTTAAATTGCGTTTTAAATATATTATGTATGCGGAACTGAAGTGAACTTTTCAAAAATCAGGTTAAACCACGGCCTACTCAACTACTAAGGCCGAAGAAGCTTTCCCAAATACGCTCGGGGACGGAATTTTTGACGTCATAGTTCCGAGTGACGTAGTTCCGAAAGTGAAGATAACCGGTCTCGAAACCTATTCGGAAACACTCGTTTACGGCTGACCACATTTTTAGGGTTCCGAATGCATCCGAACTAGTTTCTCTATCTTCGGCACTCGGGATAGTGACGTCAAAAATTCCGTCTAGCTCATGTTTGGGAAAGCTTCTCCGGCCTTGTTATTAAAGTTGGCAGTGGTCAAACGCTTGTTAGCTATTTTCTAAATAAAAAAAAAATAGTAGTTCTGACTTCTATTGAGATTAATGTAAAATATTGACTAATAGAACAAAGTGTGAAGAATCGAATGATGTGTGTTTGGATGTCATAAGGGGGCATAAATATTTGGAAAAAAAATATATTGAAAGTGATGATTACAAATGGCATCACTGGGACTGAAAGGGTTAAACTAGACCCTTCTGAATATAACATGTTATTTTTAGGACAAAAACCAAGGCTGTGGACTGCGTAAAAGAGTTCATATCCAAATGCATGAAGCGAGAAGACAGGGAAGTATTTGATCTGACTGCTGGGGGAAAATCAACTCTGGTTCAAGAATTATGCATAGAAGGGTCTGACATTAATACGGGTAATCAATCTATGCATCAAAACTCATGAACAACTAAAAACAATAATAATGCTAACAATAATAGGGATAATTATAATAATGCTAAAGATAAAAATGATAATAAAAATAATGATAATGACAAAGAAATTACAATTATAAAAATAATGATAATAGTTAGTTAGGTTTGAATTATCGTCGCAATAGAGCTACATGAGGGCTATTGGCGACGGGCGACGTATTTTAGAACCACAGTCAAGTGACGAGCCGACACCTGAATAGGCACCCAATGCAACCGTTAAGGGCGACATCGTACGCAGCGTCAGGACTTTAAAGGATATTTAACGTGCACTTCCTTACACAGGGTATTATTCATCTGATATTTTTGGCTGCACGGGCCATTTATAGGTTCGCAGTTATTTTGGCGATGCCCGAACCTGGGACCTTTCACATGCTAGGCGAGTGCCTAACCGACTGGGCTCCCCAGCCCCTTATAATGATAATAATTAGGATAGACCAAATGTAAAATTTGGATAATTGGTCATGGTTAAAAAAGAATAATCAAAGTAACTTTTGGAATAAGCAATCTTAGTATGCACTATGCAGGGTTGGATTTAGGAGCACACTGCCTATATAGGCTAACATTTATTTTCCGAAGTATTTATTGTTCATATTTAAAAAAAAAAAAAAAACACTAGGAGTTTTCGGTTGATTTAAAAACATTGGTGAATAAATTTTCCAATATAACAATTGGAAAATTTAGATTATGTTTAGTAAAACCCAGACTACAATTCATATGGCAAATTGCAAATCAAAAACTCTATAAAAGGAAATGTTTACCTTATAAATTGCCCTACAAATATATTTTACACAATTATAACTCAATACATGTAACTTATCAATGTTTCTCATATCTATATTAATGCTTTTAGGTTATTTGAAGCACTTAGATTGCTGGGAGAGGATATCGAATGACACCCAGTACTGTAACGACATGTTTGAAAAATCGCAACATATGCTGATGCAAGATGACGTCATCGAGAGACTCAGGGTATTCCACGCTTGCTGGTAAGATGTCTAAATTATTTATAGAGCATTTTTTGTATGTATATATAATGACACACGAAAGCTCCATAGCAACTTGGGCAAAGAGCTTTTTCATAGAATTTTTAAAAATTAATAATAAATTTTATTTTCATTTTTCATTTGACAGAATTTTCAAATTTTAAAGTGTTGGTTTTATAATAAACCTTGGAACTAAGTTTGTGTTCCATCCTTTTGTAATTAAATCTTCAAAACTAGTCCTCAGTGACCATATTACAAGAGCAAGACTATACATCATCGACCAAATGACGAAACCTAGAATGTGCAAGGTATTGTTATTTTTTAGAAAAGATGAGCTTACCAGCATCCAGTTCTCCATCCCTGTGTTTTGGCGCATTCGGGGTTTTGTTATTTGACCAACAATATATTAAGCACTCGAAAGCTCTGCATTAAGCCCATTTCACACCTGCACAACTACTTGCAACTGCAACTCGTAACCTGGTTTTTCGGGTTTCCACACAAAATTCTTTATCTCACACCTTGGCAAGTTTCATCTTTTTGTAAACAAACTTTAATCAAACTATAGGCATCGCTTGCATCAAACAGAAATTTATGTTTCCGAACTTCCTTAATAAGATCAATTTCCATTCTTGCCATTCATTTACTACCCATTTTTAATTGCGCAGATTTTTGTATTTTTTGCAAGCAAGGAAAGTTGGCGACTTAAAAAGTAAATAAACAACCAGTTGGCGAAGTCTAGCTCGCCACAATGCCGCCAAACAAATAACGAGTCCTGATTGGCTAAGGTTACATGCAACTGAGACTTTTCGTGCTCGCATGAAAAAATCTCACGACTTGAGTGCAACTTTTTAATGCACGGTGTCCTATGGGAGTTGCAAGTAGTTGTGACAAGGTGTGAAATGGGCTTTACACACCCTCTTCCAGCAACTTGGACTGGCACAATCAAATTTTACAAAAGTAATTTCAAATCTAAATAGGTCAGGCTTTGAATTATCGTCGCACAAGAGAGCTATTGGCGACGGGCGTCGTATTTTAGAACCACAATCGGGTGACGAGCCAACACCTGAATAGGCACCCAACGCAACCGTTAAGGGTGACATCGTATGCAGCAAATCTAAACAGGATTTAACAATTCAATCATTTTGCATTACACAACAGTAATCTATTCAACCCTCTTTCAGTAACTTCGAATGGCACAAGCAATGCAAATACAAAGCCGCCGAAACCCAATGTCCCGATGACGCCAAGGAATACATCGAACAAGTATCCACTCTCTTAGGCGGTCGCATTCTGAGGACCTTGTGTGGTGCTGGAACTTATTCTAATTGTTACAACCAGTTGTATGGCGTAGAAGTGGAAGATTTGGATGAAAGGTATAGTAAATACAGTGATGTTTCTTCAGGTGTTGGCATCCGAATGAGGAGTGTTTTTATAATATTGGCATTGTTTTTGGTGTTTTGATAGAATGTAGTGTATTTTTAATAAAAATGGTGATTTTGTAAGTTGAATTATTAGGAATTTTGTTTTTGAAATTTAATCATAAAAAAAAACAGAACAACAAAAAACAAAACAAAAAGAATCCACACAAAAATATAGAAAAATTAAATATTCCAATAAGGTTTAAATACACAAATATATAAAAATAGTTAAGCGAAAAAAATATTAGTATGACGGTTGCATTCTATGGATCTTGTGTGGCAGTGAGACTTATTCTAACTGTTACAACCAGTTTTATGGTGTAGAAGCGAAAGATTTGGACAAAAGGTAAAGCAGTGCATACAACAGTTAATTTTTAATAAAGATGGTAATTTTGTAAGTTGAAATCATGGATTTTCTTTTTGAATTGTATTAAAAAACACTTATAACACAGTTCAAACAAGGATAAACCAAAATGACATGAAAGAATACATCGAACAAGTATCCACTCTCTTAGGCGGTCGCATTCTGAGGACCTTGTGTGGTGCTGGAACTTATTCTAATTGTTACAACCAGTTGTATGGCGTAGAAGTGGAAGATTTGGATGAAAGGTATAGTAAATACAGTGATGTTTCTTCAGGTGTTGGCATCGGAATGAGGAGTGTTTTTGTGATATTGGCTTTGTTTTTGGTGTTTTGATAAAATATATTGTATTTTTAATAAAAATGGTGATTTTGTAAGTTGAATTACTATGAATTTTGTTTTTGAAATTTAATCATAAAAAAACAGAACAAAAACAATCCACACAACAATATAGAAAAACCAAATATTCCAACGATGGGAAATAATACACTACTCCTACAATAAGAGGTTGTAATAACACAAGTATTAAAAAAAAATAGTCAAGTGAAAAAAATAGTATGACATTCGCATTCTATGGATCTTGTGCGGCAGTGAGACTTATTCTAACTGTTATAACCTGTTATATGGTGTAGAAGCGGAAGATTTGGACAAAAGGTAAATCAGTACATACAGCAGAAAATACACCAGTGAATTTTTAATAAAGATGGTAATTTTATAAAATGAAATAATGGATTTTCCTTTTGAAATGTAATCATAAAAACACTTGTAATACTGCTCATACAAAGATAAACCAAAATGACACGAAGGGATACATTGAACAAACATCTACTCTCTTAGGCAATCGCATTATCATGACATGCTGGGACTTATTCTACCTGCTACAACCAGTTATATGGGGTATAAGCGGAAAATTTGGATGAAAGGTACAGAAATACAGTGATGTTTCTTCAGGTGTTGGGATCGAAATGAGTAGTGTTTTTGTAGTATTTACTTAGTTTTGGTGTTTTGATAAAATATATTGTATTTTTAATAAAGGTGATTTTGTAAGTTGAAATTATGATTTTTGTTTTTTAACACACTAGTATAGCAAAACTAAATAATATTCCAATGATGCCAAACAATACATTACTCATACATTAACAGGTTTTAATTACATATATATTTTTAAAAAATAGTTAAGCATAAAAATAAAAGTATGACAGTCACATTATCAAGACCTTGTGTGGTGCTGGAACTTACTCTAATTGTTACAACCAGTTGTATGGCGTAGAAGTGGAAGATTTGGATGAAAGGTATAGCAAATACAGTGATGTTTCTTTAGGTGTTGGCATCAGAATGAGGAGTGTTTTTGTGGTGTTGGCTTTGTTTTTGGTGTTTTGATAAAATATATTGTATTTTTAATAAAGGTGATTTTGTAAGTTGAAATTATGATTTTTGTTTTTGAACACAACAATATAGCAAAACTAAATATTTCAACGATGGCAAACAATACATTACTCATACAATAACAGGTTTTAATTACATATATATTTTTTTAAAAAATAGTTAAGCATAAAAATAATAGTATAGCAGTCACATTATCAAAACCTTATGCAGTGCTATAACTTACTCTAACTGCTACAAAAAGAAAAGTGGAAGATTTGGATGAAAGGTGCAGCAAATACAGTGATGTTTCTTCAGGTGTTAGCATTGGGATGGGGAGTGTTTTTGTAATATTGGCTTTGTTTTTGGTGTTTTGATAAAATATATTGTATTTTTAATAAAGTTGGTGATTTTGTAAGTTGAAATTATGATTTTTCTTTTTGAAAATAAATCATAAACACACTTGTAACGCTGCTCATACAAGGGAAAAACTAAATGGTGGGAAGGAATATATAGAACAAGTATCCACCCTCTTAAGCGGTTGCATTCTTAGAACCTTATGCGGTGCTGGGACTTATTCAAACTGTTACAACCAGTTATATGGTGTAGAAGCAGAAGATTTAGACAAAAGATACAGTAAATACAGTGATGTTTTTTGAGGTGTCAACATTGGAATGAGGAGTGCTTTAGATGTTGTTGTAGCATTGCATATTTTTTTTTGTGTTTTGATAAAATCTCTTGTATTTTTATTAAAGATGATGATTTTGTAAGTTGAAATTAAGATTTTTGTTCTTGAAATGTTATCATTAAAACAACTCACATAAGGATAAACCCAAACCAAATGTTCCATGACGGCAAACAATACATTGCTATACAATCACAGGCTTTAATTATGCAAATATACTCATTCAAAAAAAGTTAGCTAAAATTACAGCATTTGCTCATGCTGATAATTGCTTAAGAATTCAAATTGATCATTTTTGTTTTGCTTTTAGATATATAACATTTCAATTTAAATATGTTTTTGAGAAGTAAGCAGCTCTGTCAACAAAACTAACTCAAATAACTGTAACAACTTTTCCTTGTTTTCTACGTGTGTGGTAACCCTTGATGTTAAAAATCTTAATTAAGCAGCAATTTAAAATATAAAGAGATATAACGATTAAACCAATATCATTACCATATAGCAATTAGGTTAAAAAAATACTTGGGGAAACTACAGGGGTGAAAGTGGCCAAAATCAAAAAAGAGGAAATCACGCGAGGAACAATATAGGGTTTCTGCCAAAACGGACAGTCCCTAATTCATAACTTTCCGTGTCTAAATTAACAGTTTTTCATGACTATATAAATAGCATCTCAAATAAAAAAAATAAAAAATTCAAATTGAAACAACTCGAAAGTTGACAACACAAACATAGTAAACAATTTATAGTGTTTGTGTAGACAATTTTCATGTTTAATAGGCAAGTGCACAAATTTATTTTAGAAATAAATTATTGCACCATAAAATGATTTCAAAATGTAATTAGATTAATAAAGTGAAAAACATCTTTTTTCTTTAATGTGAACTTATTGGAGAAGTAATGCTTTATATATATTAAATTTTTCTTTGATTAATTATTTCAGGAATTTCTTTGTTCTCTTATAAGTGTGTTGTATAGTGCAATTGCATTCCTCCTTCTAATAAGGGTTGCGCTTGCATTAAAAAAACACTTTATAAATCACCAGTTAAATCAAAATTACAGAAAAGCCTACTGGCAAAACTATTGGCATAATTTTATTTTTTTAATAATAGTTTAAATTTAGGATACATCTCTTATTCTCTACCACCGGAATTTTCATCGAATTTAAAATCAATGACTTTTTTCTAATATTAATAATTGCGGCGATCTGAAAATCTCGCAAACTTTGCCTATCAGAACATCTAAAAACTCCGGTCATCTGAAAATTGAAAAAAAAAAAAAAAACTCCGAAAGTAGCGGAAATCCGGCGATCCGAAATTCACGAAACTCCGGATTTTCCAAAAGACACTAAGCTTTGGCATTCCGAAAATCGAGAAAGTCGCGGAATTCCAGTGATCCGAAATTCCGGGGATCCGAAAAACAATAAACTCCGGCGATCCGAAATTTACGAAACTCCGGCGATCCGAAATCAATAAACTTCGCCGTTCCGTATGTCGCGGAGCTCCGGCGATCCGAAATTCGCGGAACTCCGGCGTTCCGAAAGACACTAAACTCCGGCGTTCTGAAAGTCGCGGAACTCTAGCGATCCGTAAGTCGCCGAAGTCCAGCGTTCCGAAAGTCCGACGATCCGAAACTCACGAAACTCCAGTAATCCGAAACTCACGAAACTCCAATGATCCGAAATTGACGAAACTCCGGCGTTCTGAAAGTCGCGGAACTCTAGCGTTCCGAAAGTCCGGAAGACACGTAACACGAAAGTCGCGGAACTCTAGCGATCCGTAAGTCGCCGAAGTCCAGCGTTCTGAAAGTCCGACGATCCGAAACTCACGAAACACCAGTGATCTTAAAGACAAGAAACCTTAGCGATTCGAAAGTCGCGGAACACGAGCGATCCGTAAGTCGCGGAACTCCAGCGTTCCAAAGGTCGCTAATGTCCGCCGGATCCGGAAGTCACGAAACTCCAGCTTTGCAAAAGACATGAAACTCCGGCGATCCGAAAGACAAGAAACTAAAGCGATCCGAAAGTCATGAAACTCCAGTGATCCGAAATTCCCGAAACTCCAGCGATCCGAAAAAGTCGCAAAGGTCCGGCGATCCGGAAGACGCGAATAAATATATATCGATTTTTATTACTTTCGGACGTTTCTTTGCTGAAATACATGACTTTTGGTCGGTTTTTTTTGCTCAAATTCAATACTTAAGACAAAATTAACCCAATTTTCAAACTCTTGACTTTTCATATGTGCGGAAACCCTGTTAATACGATTTTATTTTTGAAAACTTAGAAAATCTAAAAGTTTTTCGTATTTTTTTGAAAATCTTGATTCAGCGGATTTTTCTGAAAAATTCGGAAAAAGCGGAATTTTTTTGAAAAATCGGAAAAAAAAGGAATTCCGCCGTTCGGCGGAAGTCTGGCACCCCTGAAACTAATTGAAGCGAGTATACAATTAAAGACAGAAACACAAATTTAAAAAGTTAATAATTTTATTATAAATTAAGTTTCATTTTGTGATTGGTATAAATAATAATACTTAAATGCTTTAAACTACATCTTTGTCGTCTAGCGAGTCTAGATGAAACTTTCCATGTCTGCCAACCCCTTGCATGAACTTTTCGGCTCCTAAAAACACAGAAACACTTTATAATAAGTACCAAACAAAATGAGATAAACAATATATTTGAAGAGTACACTGGAAAAACTGATTGATTTTGTAGAGAAATTTCCTTAGCAGGCCACTTTGGCGATGATAGCGAGTGATCGTCTAAACTTGTGTAAGGAAACCAATTCCTACCTCAGAGATCATAGTTAAAGTAATAGAGTGGCAGATCACGTGACCTCCAATGCTAACGACGGGACGAGCAAGGAGCTCCCAGAAGAGCCCCAATGAAGCCAGTGTTGTAGGTCACGTGATCTGCCACTCTAATACTTTAACTAGGATCTTTATGGTTCCTAGCTACCAGAAGCTCCTGGTTCCTAGCTAGTCAGGAGATTGACGATCCTGACGCTTGAACCAAGCTAAGAAGAAAGAGAGAAACCGGTTTTCTGCCTCCAAGCAGACAATTGTGGGCGTCCGCCTAATAAATCAATCGGTTATTCCCCTGCACTCTTCATTTTAGGAATACCATTCGATGAAATTCTAAAACAGTACAATTGTCAACTGTAGAATTAGTTTTTAAAAGTACTAAGTGCAGTATCATGAATTCATAACATCTTTAAACATTCAATTAAAAAAGTTTTGTTTGCTAAGACCAGGATCAGATTTAAGGGGAGATCATAGTTATCGACAGCAAAAATGAGCAATTCTTAGTATTGATTTCGAAAGGATCTAAATAATTAAAAAATATGTTACAAAAAAAAATTTGTACTAAGTTATAAACTGTACTTTTATTATTATATTTACACGCGAGAATCTTATTTTTAAAAATTATTTTTTTAGAAAAAAGACATCTTTTGAAACATACAATTACGAAGTAAACAGTTGGATTTATATTGGTAACCTATTTTCTTTTAGCCTAAAATAATGTTTTTTAGTTTTATTTAAAAAAACACTATATTCTACATTCATAAAAATTCAGATTTTTAATGCAGAAAAGTGTAAAATAATAAAAAAAAATCATTTGTAAGACCATATGAGGTGACCTGAATAGAGCTAAAATGGTTTTATAACGCACACAAAAAAAGAAATCTTTAATAGATTTAGAGAAAATTGTACCTATGCATTGCAAATTATAGTTGAGAAGAACGCAAAAAACAAATACAGTTGATCCCAGTTAACACGAACTCGAAGGGACTACTGTTAGTTTTAACTGAAATTCATGTTAACCATCAGCAATTTTTTCTTACATTAACCCAGTAAATAGTTTTAAAAAATCAACAGATTTTTTTTATTTTATAATATACAATAAAAATACAAACATACAATTAGCAATTCAAAGGGGGATGTGGCACATTTGTTTATTTTTATAATAAGAAATAATTAATCCATACAAAATTGGTCTCATTCGATAGATCAGGCATCCATCTATCAGAAAATACTGGTATTAAAAATTCGATTTTTTGATGATTCTTAACTATGATCTCTTCCTACTATCCCCTTAATTAAACACAAACTAGAGCGACAACAGATTTCGGGAGCCCCTTAAGATAATCTTTGTGATGATTGCGCTTAATTATAGTGTTATTTGGCTGATATATGTACAACACTTAGCAAAAAAGAAACTGAAATTTAGAGGCCCCTAAAATTTGGACGCCTATGGCTGTGCTTTATGGATGATCATTCCCTGGGTAGGGCTATGTAAGACTGTTGCCAGCGAGGTTGTCTTTGAGACGATTTTGTTCTTTACACCATTTGATAAATGTCTCAAATTTATGCATTTTTAATACACTAGAAACTAAAACAGTCAATAAAATACTATAAATAGAACAAAATTGATAAAAAGTACTTTTTAATAAACATAAACTTCTGCCCTACAGCAGGGTATAATTTAATTGCTTAATTATTTGTTCATTGCTTGCTAAGAGTTACTGAAAATTGATATTCAGTGCACGATTCAATTGACTGTAACTTATGTCTTGTGTTAAATATGTTCAAGGACCATTTAATGAACTATGAATAATAATAATGAAGAATTTTTTTTTATTTATCAAACAAATTCTATTGTTTTGTCATTTCTGTTCCAGTTTTTACTGTGAACTGAATCCACTAAAAGTTGCTATTTCGTGGGAAATTTAAGTTAATGACATTTACTTCACTCATTTAAATTTTTTTTATGTACTCATAAGGTATAAAAATATATATCCAACCATGCTGTGATTGTTATTAAATTATATTTAGAATATAAAAATAAAATATATATAAGTGAAAAATAACTTCTCTTCTATACCACATTTATTCTATCTTTCTAGGCAATAAACTGTACTCTGTTGAATTTTTATCATTGCTAATCATTAGTTGAATGTTTAAATACATTGTATAATTGTAATAAATAACACTTTTGGGGAATAATAAAAGTTATTTTTTCATGATTTTTATTGGTAAAAGTTAAAACACCTTTATACGTATAACAAAAGCTAATTTTGGATGATCAATAAAATTTAGAAACATTACCTAAGAGTCTTTGTAAAACCCAATATAGGACCCTAAACTCTGTTGATAAATGCATTTTGTTTTAATTTAAAGGTAAATTTGCTATATTTAAAAGAAATATATGCAGTGATATATTTTCAAATCATGATCAATTGTCGCTTATTGATTAGTTACATTTACACAAAAAACACATGCACATCCAATCAAGTTAATTATTACTTTTTTCCAAATTTTAAATATAGCATTGAAAAGAATCTAGGCTATGCACCAACAGGTTGTAAAGAAGCGCCTCCACTAAACTATTTAAAATACAATGTTAATTTGAAATTACCTTTGATCGATTCTTTTTCCAACACATGAGCTGCATTATCAATTTCAAATCTAAGAGCCTTGTCAAGCGACGATGAATTATAAGCTGCATTATAAGCGGACAATCGGTCTGCTCTAAGGCACTCCTGTGGAAATTTACAAAGACTATTTGCCAAGTTGATGGCATTTCCAATACCTGAAATCATAAAGGACACATTAAATTATTATGGAATAAAACTTTTGTTATTTTCAATTTAAATATTATTAACTTTTTTTAAAGTATCTTGCATTGTATTTTAATTGCTAAGAATAGTTTGAAAATCTTAAAGTTTCTGTTCTAAAAAGTAGCAAAAAATTGACCAATTTTGAATTGTGAAAAGATATAAAAATTACAATTTTTTCATTTGCAAAACAATTTTAAAAAAAATAATACAAGTTACAGAAAAATTTAACAACAATAAAAAATTTATATCTCAAAAAGTTTCCGACATAATAAATTAAAAACAAAATAAATATTAAAATGTTTACTCATATATAATGCAATAAAACCTTACTTTTAATCCAGTATACAGTAATATTTATGTAAATTTATAATTGATTAATTAATAAGTCAAAACTTTCATTTGGTTAACAAAAATAAGTTTATAAAAAGCAAATTTACAAAAACAAAAGCTTTGGTAAAAGTGAAATTTTATTTGTAAGCTTAAGATTTACTATAGCATGGTTTGACTATTAATTTGTGAAGGATTTTAGCTAAAATTGCTTAATTCACAAATATTTGAAACAATATTTTACAAGTGAGAATATATAGTATATGAATTACAAGAAGATAGGTAACAGCTTTACGTGATCAGGGATGATTAAAAATATTTCTTGTCTACAACAGCTTAAAAATAAGCAAATTCTAATCTAATAACAAATGGAGTAATGCAGTGTAGATTCTTAGAATGTGTTTTTTTTTTTACTAAAGAAACATTTTGCCTCAAACATTTGTTTCTAAAGAATTTTTTTCCCAAATTTTTTCGAAGATATATCTAATTCAAATTAAATTAAAATCTTTATCCACAGCTTTTAAAAAATAAAAAAAATATTTGTTTTAGGAAGATTGGTCACAATAAATGCAGAGTAATACAAAATGTTTAGACCACATGGTCATTATAATCTATACTACTATACTACTCTACTATATACTCTATACTACTATACTATAAGTGGGAAAAAACATGTTTATTAAACTGCATTTTGGGAAGGGGGAAGGCCCTCTTGGCTAAATTTATAACATGAAGTGTTTAATTACAGAATTCACATTCTATAAAATATTACTAAGATATTGTGTCCAGCCTGTTAATTGGAGACTTCATCCAATTGAATATACTATTATCAAAAGTTGCCAATGGATACACTGGACCTTATATTTTAGTCATACTTTGGAAAATAAGTTTCTTGGAACTAAACACTTCATATATTGTTATCTAAGTTAGACTTCGAATTCGTGTGTACACACTTACTTCCACTTCACGTTGATAACAAATAAAATGGAATTTAAAAATGCACAGAAACTAATATAATATACATGGAGAATGGGTGACAATATTTATAAGTAATAAAATATATCATGCAAGATAAGTTAAAAATATTTCTGTCTACAACAGCTTAAAAAATTAGAATTTTATTATTGAAGAACAAATGGAGTATTGCTGTGGCTATTCCAAGAATGTATTTTACTAAAACAAAACTTTTGCAGCAAACATTTGATTCTAAAGATTTTTTTTTCAAATTTTTTTTTTTTTGAATATGTAGCTAATTCATATAAAACTTCAATTTTATTTTATTCCAGCAAAGCTTCAAAACTGGTATTTGTTTCAGGGAGATTGATCGCACAAACACAGAGCATCACAAAATGTTACGACCTCAAGGTCATTATAATCGATACCCAGATATTATATGAAAAATAAAACATTGTTTAAACTGCATTTTGGGAAGAGGAAAGTTCCTCTTGGCTGAATTTATTAGATGAAGTGTGTAATGACAAAATTCAGATTCTTCAAAGTATTACTAACATATAGTGTCCAGCCTGTTAATTGAAGATTGTCCAATTAAATTTACTATTATCGAAAGTCGCCAATGAATGCACTGGACCTTATATTTAAGTCATACTTTGGAAAATAAGTTTTTTGCAACTACACACTTCATATATTGTTATCTAAGTTAGAGTTTGAATTGTATTTGTGTATGCATTTACTTCCACTTCACATTGATTACATATGAAATGAAATTTAAAAATGCACAGAAACTAATATAATATACATGGAGAATGGGTGGGTGAACAAATGACAACCTACTATCTTTTAATTTTTTTCAAACCTACAACTTTTCTTAACCTAATACCTATTTTTTACATCAAATAAAACAATTAAAAAATTTACGCTGTTAGAAAAATATGGCACGGTTGCAGAATTAAGCGGCTTATTACATTCTATTTAGGAATTTTCCCAAAGGGAACCTTTTTACTTCATTTCAATAAAAAGCTTTAACATTTAATTTGATTGTAAAATAATATTAACAAAATTTGTAAGTAATAAGATATATCATGCAAAAAGTTTACTACATAATCATGCAAGATACTACATGTTTTACACAAAATAATATCAAAATTTGCCTGATATTATTTTAAGACGTTTGTAGCCTGATGAATTCAATTTATAGCCCTAGGTGTAACTATTATAATGAACAATTGAATGAACAGCAAAAATTGGATTCTATATCAGTAAACGGACTTGCCAACTGTAGCTCTAGTGTGACATAAATTCAACTAACCGACCTGCCAAGTATGTGGATTTAACTTGGTTTAAACTATTCCTTCTTCGAAAATTGGACACAGAAATTCAGAAAGTAATAAAAAAAATCTGACATTGTCAGGTTAAAATCCAAAGAGTTGATGGGTTTGTATGAAAGAAATTAATCTGCATTTTATAGAATGCAATTGTGGCGAACGCCTTAACTGGAACTGTAGCTATTTATCTGGATCTGTAACTTTAATCAGTGTGTTTGGTATAAAAACAGCAAGCGCTAATTCGTTGGCACGCACACCCCTTTTGGGTTATTATTTATTTTTTTATGTTCTGTTGTGTAGCGGTTAAGTTCTATTATGTTTTTATGTGTTCATCAAGTTTATAAGTTAAGTTTATTGTTATTTGTTGTTTAATAAATTCTGTTATTGTTATAACTAGTTTTGTTTACTTAACATGACTTGGTGAACCACACAATATAATTACCTGTTCCGCAAGCAGTGACTTTGGTGGCAATGCCCATTTCGAATGCCTCTTTAGCTGATAAAGATCTGCCTGTGATAATCAGGTCCAGAGCTCTTGATAAACCAATTAGTTGCTGTAGTCGGACAGTAGAACCATTACAAAGAGGTACACCTGCAATTATAAATATGTTACATATAGTAGAATAGTGGCTTTGTGGTAGTGCTTTGCATTACCATGCCACAGGTCCGGGAATCAAGTCCCAGAATCGGGTGAAGCTGACTTGTCCATTCATCCCTTAACCTCTTGCGACCTGACGTCCCCATTTGGGGACATTTTTTAAAACCTCCCAACAAACAATTAACATGTGAATTAGTTCCGAAATTGACCTGGTCTGATAGAAGAACCAAATATCACTTTACAGCCTTTTATTATAAGTATCAGTAATTTATTTCTATAAAAAATGTAGTGGAACGAGGGCCAATAGAATATTAGAATTCTTATAAAAATTATTTTAAATTTTTGTTCTCAAGCTTTTCAAAAAGTTCTTTACTTCTTTTAGTAGTTAATTTTAAAAGACATTTTGCATTAAAAACAATGTTAAAATAATATTTTTTTTATTGCATTTATAGCACAACAAAATGTGTATTTTAGAGTTTGAGGGTTGTCCCAAGTAACTTTTAAACATACTTTTTTTTAAATCTTTGAAAAACATACTTCTTAGCATATATTTGTAAGAAAATTATGTTTAGATTAAGAATATAGGTGTAGGATTTTGCTCGGGTCTTAGGAGGTTAAGTGGGTCGATAAAATGAGAACCAAGCAAGTTTGAAAATTAAACACTTGAGGTTGACCACCTAACCCAGACATATGCCTAGCACCCAAGAGCCCTTGTTCAAGTAAGCTGAAATGGGCACGGCAGGCCTTGGCCCACTAATGGGCTGTTACGCCAAGGGTTTTATTTACTTAGAATATGATCTACACTTATTATTAAAATGTGTACTCAAAACAATTTCGAATTTTCCTATTAAGTTTTCTGTACCAAAATAAATAAAAAAAAATCAGTATTGTTTAAAACATTTGTTATTGCTCTTAGGTCATTTGATGAAGCAAAAGCTAAGAGTTGATTAAAGTAGATTTCAGACCACCACATACATCTCATGCAAGAAAGATTATTTACTTTTATTTAAAGCTATTTTCAAGCTAAAAGTGAGTTAGTATTTAAAATTTTAAATGCATAAAACAATTACAGTTGCAAGAGGGATACAGTCAATGTTTTAAGCAGCAACACTGCACATAAAATAAGAGCTTTACTAAATAAAGATTGCGGTTAGAATTGCTACATAAAACTCACTGTTTAAAAGCTTAGAGAATTTTAAGAACTGTGCCTATGTACACTTATATATTCAACTACTAATAATAAGATATATGAAATATACTTAGATTTAAAAAAAGCTGTAATTAAGAAAGAATACAAACAAAAATGGTTTAGAAAAGTGTCATGAAACAGAAAATAACAAACATTGTTTAATTTATTATTTATAAATATTAGTTAAAACTAAAAATAACTTAAATAAGTGACGCTAAGTACTTTAATTTATCCCTTTCACTTGAAAGAAAGGAAAATGACTGATTGAGATAAGACAGAATGCTTTCCTTAATAATATTTTAAACACAAGTAAAAGGGACAGACAGAAAATGTTTAAGGAAACCTTCCCAATAAATTTTTCACTTTTGTAACCTACTTGGAATCAAGTTAACTGAACTATTATGAGAAAAGACTTTTGAGAAACAGATAGTAGACTGTCTAGAACCACATTTTTTTTTTCAACCTCCATGATTAGCACAACCAGATTCTTTATAAGATATTATTAGTCTGTTTCAAATTTAATACTAAAGGAGAAATAAATGGTAAAGCCACCAATTTTAAATTCTTATTATGAGAATACACATATTCAAGTATTTGTGGCTTAAGTTAAGTATGTGTATCTGTCTAAAGACTAAGTTTTATCAACAATAATTTAAACTAAAATATTTCTGATTGAAGTTTTCTACAAAATCAATGCAATGAATATGTAACTGTAATAAGTTTAATATAAGTTGAAAATTTAATTTATTTAATTATCCCTAAAAAATAAAGTTTAGAAATGGATCAGGTAATTAAGTGTCATTTCTATAAATTATATTTTCTATTTCTCTATAGTGAAGTTAAGTGGATTCATAGTATAATAATTTTGTTTGGGAGTTTTTTTTTAAAAAATAGTTACTGTAAAAAAATTTAATTACAAATATTTTCTAACAAAATCCATAATTTGAATATGCAATTACAATGAGGAGAATACAAGTTGAAACATTTATCTATTTAATTATCAGGCAAATAAAAAAATATTTAATTATCAGGCAAATACAAATCGATCAGTTAATTAAGTGTGGTGGATCATTTATATTAAGCAACATCAAACCAGTCTTTCCATCATATTCATTTATATTTATATTTCCATCATATTTCTCCATAATCAAGTGAACTTGATTCAAAGTATAATACATTCATTCATAAACAAATTTAACCTCAAAGAGCAAAAACTAACCAAACCTCCTGTTATAAAATCCCATGACTGCTGTTTCCTCAATCACCCGAAGGTCACACCAGAGAGCCAATTCGAAGCCACCCGCTACGGCATATCCGTTAACTGCAGCCACGACTGGCTTTTTCAATAGCTTCTTGGTGGGTCCCTATGAAAGAAAGTTTTATTATTCACAGTTTTCATTTTTTAGAGTTTGTGTTTGACTTAAAAGTACTGATTAAGGTCTTATTATATGTTAACAATTGAATATTTTCATGATTAAATGTACAATTAATGCATAACAGTTACCATCAATTAAAGAGTTAAAAGCATTTAAATATACAATACAAAATGATACTGTAACATTTAGGTTTAACAAATTGTCTTTTATAGATGAAAATAAAAAAACCTTGTTTAATAAGGGTTTTATATAGCAATAATTCAAGGATTCCAACAATTTCATTTTTTAAATAAATTTATGTGAGAGTAAACAAAGTATCTAATTAAAAATAACAATTAAGGATAATCAACCTTAATGTAGCAAAGGTAAATCTTATTCTGCTAGTTCAAATAAAGTCTTAAAGTATTTCTCATACCACAGATATAACGATAAAAAAGAATAGATTTATTAATTTACATGTAATGTGTTTTACATATAACAAGTCTCCTACATGTGTGTAATACGTATAGTCTCCTTCCGTTTATATCAAATAAGAAACAACAAATGATTTAAAAAAGAAATTAAATAATGATTAAAAACAAAAACCACCTAATCTTGTAGTTGCGTAACACAATATTATATATTGTGAAACAATAATATAAATATAAGCCAATGCTTGGATTACCATACCATAGGACCATGTTCACTGCTTATGCCATATAAATTCCCCTGGGCGACATGTTTGAGGTCATATCCCGAACAGAAGTTGCCACCTATAAAAAAAGAACAAAATGATTAAATATATAGTAAGTGATGAGTAATGGAAACACAGAAGCAGGATATTTTTCAGTGGTCTGCAACCAAAATTTTAAACGTGAAATGGCTCTGCAGAAAGAAGGTGGCACAAACTTTAATAAGTACAGTAGACTCCCACTTAACCCGCCTTCGTTTAACCGGTTAACCAGATCTCCGTTAAACCGGGCTAAAAAATTCCACCCTTTAAATGTTAAAAATTGCTAAAGAAATACAAGTTTTTGGTTATTTCAATCGGTTTTCAGTGTCGCACATGTTTCAAACGCGTGGTTTGTTGGGGAGAATGGGGGGGGGGGGGGCACTTGCTGACATTGGAAGGCTGTGGGGATCAACCGTCAAGTTGTCGAATTTCTAAACTTCGAAGAAAAAGTTTAGATTTTTTTTAAGGTATGTATCAAAAATGTAAAATACTAATAATAATATATAAAATAATGTGTAAAATGACATATCTTATTTCAATTGTACATGTATTTCATGAGGCAAATATTATCAATAAACAAAAGTGCAATCAAATCTACATCTAAATTTCAATTTATTTAATTTCTCTGGTTTAACCGGATTTCCGTTTAACCGGCCTACCCTCGGTTCCGTTTAAGCCGGTTAAGAGGGAGTCTACTGTAGTTTACTAATATCGTCAATCATGTATTATAAAATAATTACAATGTAGTTGGGATTTTCTTTGTTAAAAAATGCGAAACAATTGAAATGATACATGCTTTTTTATATATTGCTTATAAATGTTTATTGCTAAATAATTTTTCAACAAATTATTAACTACAAAATTTTAACAAATATGTTACAAAATTTATAAATATTTTTCTTACAATTGAAGTCGTTTTTGTAAAGATACCCACTAAAAATAGTTTGGTTCGGTTTGATTCTCAAATTTTATATCGATTTGAAAAAAAAAAAATATTTTTCATCCTTCTCGTACCATGGTAAAGTATGGCTGTCAACCAACAAAGTTTAGCAGGATTTTTGTTAATTCCTTGATTAATGATTGTGTAATACAAAGTGTACCCTGATAAGAGGCCCTCTATGGCAGTGAATGCTGGGCTTTGAACAGGGCAGGAGAAGACCTTCTATTTAAAATTTCTACTAAAAAAGAAACTTTCTTGAAAATAAAAGTAAAATGGCGCAGAGGAAGACCCTTAACTAGATGGCTGGATAGAGACCTCAATAAGAAGTTAACCGATGGAGGGCCATTGTAGGGGACAGAGTCATATAGAGGAGACTTGGAGAGACGGTCTTGGCCTGTAGTGTCAATGAAGAAGAAGAATACTAAGTGTGGTACTTCCAAGAGATTTGGAGGATTCTGATACTTTGATTTGAAATAAATTGTTATTAAGTTGGAAAGTGTTTTTATATGAAATAATTCTGTATTTTATGATTTGTGACAAAAATTTTAGGTTTTGATTGGCGGCACTTAAAAACTGCCAAATCAGTAGCTGTTGTGGCTTTAATACGCAAGTATCAAGCAAGTCCTATCATATATCCAGTGCAAGATAAAGAGGAACAATTTAGTTTCATCGAAGTTTTCAACTTTCAACAAGTTTTCACCGTATTTTTAATTAAGGAGATAAACTTGGAGTTTATTATAAATTATACAGAAATCAAATTGAAGAATGTTTCATTAAATTCTAAAAATACACTCTGTGACCCTCATCTTACCCTTTCCATACAATACAGCAGCATATGCTTCCTCGTCATTTTCGAAAGCATCGAAAGCCTTTCTCAGTTCCGCCGCAGTTTCATCGTTGACACAATTTCTTTTTTCGGGCCTGTTGATCCCGATGAGGTGCAGCCTTTTCTGTTTGGTGACTATGACTAGATCTAAATACAAAAATTCATGTGAATAAAAATGGAAACTAAAATAATGTGTGCTAAAGTTTTGGGCTCTGTTGGGGTTAATATGAATTATTGTTGCATTAGAGCTACACAAGGGCCAATGAGGTGCAGTCTTTTCTGTTTGGTGACTATGACTAGATCTAAAATACAAAAATTCATGTGAATAAAAATGGAAACTAAAATAATGTGTGCTAAAGTTTTGGGCTCTGTTGGGGTTAATATGAATTATTGTTGCATTAGAGCTACACAAGGGCCAATGAGGTGCAGTCTTTTCTGTTTGGTGACTATGACTAGATCTAAAATACAGAAATTCATGCGAATAAAAATGGAAACTAAAATAATGTGTGCTAAAGTTTTGGGCTCTGTTGGGGTTAATATGAATTATTGTTGCATTAGAGCTACACAAGGGCCAATGAGGTGCAGCCTTTTCTGTTTGGTGACTATGACTAGATCTAAATACAAAAATTCATGTCAATAAAAATGGAAACTAAAATAATGTGTGCTAAAGTTTTGGGCTCTGTTGGGGTTAATATGAATTATTGTTGCATTAGAGCTACACAAGGGCCAATGAGGTGCAGTCTTTTCTGTTTGGTGACTATGACTAGATCTAAAATACAAAAATTAATGTGAATAAAAATGGAAACTAAAATAATGTGTGCTAAAGTTTTGGGCTCTGTTGGGGTTAATATGAATTATTGTTGCATTAGAGCTACACAAGGGCCAATGAGGTGCAGTCTTTTCTGTTTGGTGACTATGACTAGATTTAAATACAAAAATTCATGTGAATAAAAATGGAAACTAAAATAATGTGTGCTAAGTGTTTGGGCTCTGTTGGGGTTAATATGAATTATTGTTGCATTAGAGCTACACAAGGGCCAATGAGGTGCAGTCTTTTCTGTTTGGTGACTATGACTAGATCTAAAATACAAAAATTCATGTGAATAAAAATGGAAACTAAAATAATGTGTGCTTTAAGTGTTTGGGCTCTGTTGGGGTTAATATGAATTATCGTTGCATTAGAGCTACACAAGGGCTATTGGCTGCATAATTTAGCCCCTACAGCCACGGTCAGGTGATAAGCTGACAACTAAGTAAGCACCAAACGCAACTTTCAGGGGTGACATTATCTGTAGTGTTGGGACTTTACATTATATTATATAACATGCACTTTCTCTACATGGGGCATTAGTTGTTGGATATATTTTGGTTGCATTGGCCGTTTATTGTTTAACAATTATTTTAGCAATGCCCATACCTGAACCTGGGGGCTAAATTGTACATTTAAATTCATTTTTTTACAATTATGCTATGCATATAACTTATAAAAATTTACACATCAAGGTTCTCAGCTTTTCATGCTTCCTAACTTCTTGAAAAAAAATGTGACCTTCAAAAGTTTCCGCTTTTTTTGTTGCTACCTATAAACCGGTAAAGATGCATGATACTTTTTATCGATATCTCACATCACTTATTATCTTACATGATCGATATCTGACATGAGGTAAAAAAAATAACTAATTAAATCATTTATTAAAATGAATCGCCAAATTAATTTGTCCTTTGTCACATGACCTAGAAGTCATGGCAAATCGGATCTAAAAGATATTTTTTTTATTAAGTGCCCTTTAGTAGTGATCACAAGAACTCAAAAATGCTCTTTCAGAAATAGAAAAATCAATGATATTTTGCAAAATTCTGTGATAATTCCAGAATTAAAAAGTTCCCTAACAATTCCCCGATTTCCAGGTTCTGTTACCAACCTCCTATTAGACAAATATGACTTTTAGAGATAAGTGCTATCATATTCAAAATTAAAATATCTAGCGATTCTCTAATCGCTAGATATTTTAATTTTGAATATTATGAATTTTTAATATTTGAATTAAAACTTAAATCAATTGGTAGAATAGTTGGGAGACAGTTAGCCGATTTTTAATGTTACCGAAATGAAATGGAAAAAATAAAGTGGCTACGCGTACGTCATCCGTATACGCATTGCATAAACGTCCAAGTAACTGCGCATGCATATGGTGGGATAGGCAGGAAAGAGAATTGTTTCCGCCCATGGTTACAGTTAGGCTGACTTATTATTTACAGACTGTGAGGTAAGAAACGTGCGCCATGGCTTTCGTTGAAGCTAAAGCGTTTTCAAGTTACTCAGAGCTTTCATCATAAATAAATGAGTATGAAAAAGACTATCTTATTCAGTTTTTTAAATCTAGTTCGCAGACAATAGAAGGTGCATGAAAAAAAGGCACATCCTTGTCCTACGTCATAATCACAAGGCCCTTCACCCTTCAAAAGATCAATTAAATAATTATGGTGCATTTTAAAATGACTATTTGTATTAAAACAAGTTATTGAAAAAAATATTTGAAAATTCAAATGAATATTCTAATCTCTTTATCAGTTTAATGTGGCCATGGCGCACGTTTCCTACCTCACGGTCTGTAAATAATAAGTCAGCCTAATTATAAGCATGGGCGGAAACAATTATCTTTCCTTGCCTATTCCACCATATGCATGCGCAGTCACTTGGAAATTTACGCAATGTGTATACGGTGGACGTACGCGTAGCCACTTCGAAAAAAAACCTTCAGATGATTTTTCTCAAAAACTAGCTTTTTGACGATATAGTATGTCACTTTTCCGTGTACAGATCTCGAGTTACCAATTTACTTTATGTTGCCAAACACTGAAAATGACCAAAGGTGGTAAGCATTCAAATCTCATACAATTCCATAGGTAACGAACAGAACGTCCTTTATATCATAGCTATACCCACTATTTACAAAGTTTACAATAACCATTTAGACTTCATTGCAATACAATACCTACATTATAAATCAAGTTTAAATAAAATATTCATTAAGACTCAGTTAATATCATTTTTAATTAACCAAATGACTTTATAAACTGTTTTCATAAGCGATTTTTGTTATCAAGAATAACACCCGAAGCTACATACAGATAAATATAACTAACTAGTTACATATAAATTTAAATAATATTAAGCTTCGGGGTTCCTTACCTGAATTACTCAAATTAGAACACTTCCTTCGAGAATAAATATGTGAAATACATTTTTTCCATTTCTGCAAATAATGGTAATTTTTGACTCCGAAATGCCCTGCCATTTCAAAAAAGTTCTACGCTAAGCTCGATTTTTAGACACGGAAGAAGTTAAAAAACACAATCATATGTGAGGAAAGTGCGATAAGATTAGACTGTACAATACAGAAAAACTCATTTTATACCTTAATGATATTTTAACTTTGTTTACTTTCATTTTCTAATTTTCGCCATGCCTACTTCCACGGTCACAATTACAGCTAACAAACGCCAAGCACGAATAAGGCATGATATATATGCGTGGGCTTATGACGCATTTATATATTATGATTCCCTAATGTATTTCCTTAATCGTCATTGTAGCAAATAGTAATTAAAAATACATTTGCTCAGAAAACTTCCCGATGAGAACAAATCCCAAAATAAAATTGTATTGCTCTAGATAAATAAAATGTCCGTGAATGCATATATGCATCCCTATTCTGTGTGCATAAATATTGAATTTTAATGAGTTGAAATGGATACTTAGTAGTAAATTGTAATTAATTATACTTATTAATCAATTAATTCTAAATTATTCAGATAAATAAATAATTACCCCTTTAAATAAAAGAATTAGGTATCTCTCCCCCCCCCCCTTTCCCCAAGTTAGTGTGAAATATGAAAATAAGGGCTATAATTTTGGTTTTATTATTATTATTTTTTTGCAGTTTAAAACTATTAAGTTACTCGAATTTGGTTAGAGTTTCGAACTCGTTCATAAAGGCTTTTCCGTGCGGCCTTTCAATCTGCATGTTAACAATCGATTGTAACATTTATGCTCTTTTTGAAGAGAAGTTGCTCTTTTGTCCTGTTCTTTTCAAAATAACTGTTCTTTAACCTGTTATTTTTACAGAAGTTGCTTTATATGAGGAACAAAGGAAATAATCAATAAAATTCAGGACAAACTTAAAATATAGAATCCAATTGGAAAAATAATATTTTGCAAAGTTTTATTATTAAAATATAATACAGTTTAAAAAATATATAAATTTAAAACATCACTGTGACGTATTTACATCGTATTATTATTTAAAATAAATTTAAATATAACGCAATACATTAAAAAAATTCGTAGTCATTAAAACAAATATAGGGGAGAGTGTTGTACCTTGGGACAATTTTTACATTTTAATTTTTTTCTTCGATAATTATAGTCAGAAGAAAAATTTTAAAGCAGCATTTCAACACACCAATATAGTCCTCTATAATATATATTTTTTAATACTGGCAACTTGAAATTAAAAAATTGCCACTCATTTAAAGTAGAGAGGATAAGCTGTCCCTAGGTACAACATGATGTTGTACCTTGGGACACACCTTATAATTCAGTCAATAGTCATACACTTGAGCTAATTTTTGTCAGGAAACAAAACTTTATTGTTTTTTCAAGAAAATACACAAATAAAACTTCATAATTCAAGAATAATTTAAATTATACAGCAGAATTGCAAGTCAAAATTATTTAACATTATATGATGATACAATATGCTTTACTCAGAGGTGCCGATCCCCCCCAGGTACAATGACGCACCCCCCCCCCAGAATTTTTTGAATCCCCCCCCCCAAAAAAAAACCCGCTGTAGATTTTATATTTATATAGATGAGTATCTACCTAAGTAATTTACACCATACTGTATATATATATAGGAATCATTACGATGTATACATGAAACTTAATAGTAAAATAATATTTTAAATACCATCGAATTGGGTAACTTTGTCCTATGAAATAAAACCCAAGTACTGACTTTCTTCTTCAATATTTTTCTACTGATAGGTCAACGCAGAGTTGCCCCGAATTGAAAAAGGGAATCACACTTTTAATAGCTTTTATAATACGGAATTACAACTTATTTTTAATTTTCCTTTAAATAGATTTTCTTTACAGCAAAAGCTATCGGAAATCTAAGGTATTGGTAAAAGTTCCGCTCAAAATATATGTAATTATATTCTTTTTTAATCTATAGAAATAGCCGGACACGTCCACGTGAGATCCAAGGTGCACATTAAAAAATAAACAATGTTTTTCATTATTAATATTGATCAATATTTTTGGCGCCCAAAAGTGTTTTAAGTGTAAAATTTGAAACTAAAATTATCAGCAATATCAAATATAATTAACTTCTCAGTATTTGCATCCTTTAAAATTCTATAGTATCCTTTCTTTATTCGCCTGAACTTCTGACGGAAACAGACATATAAACTCGTCAAAAAAGTTTATAAGAGGGTCTCTGACCTAGCACACAAACCTGAAAATACATGTCAAACAACCAACCAACCCGTCAAATGACTGTTTTACCAGCAACACACATAATTTTTAAAAATTTAATAATTTTATTAAATTCCAAAATTTAAAGCACGGGGGATTCTACCAAGGTTTATAACCACCTACTACAGAAATATAATTTTTTAATTAAGAAATTAAATTTTCAGTTAAAATTTTAATTTAAATCACAAGCAGGGAAAACAAGTTTACATTTCTGCCAATTTGCTTTTTCAGAGGGTTAACAAGATTTAAATATTCAAATTATATAATTTCGAATATCTTACCAGAATCACTTCCATAATACTTCAAAATAAGCTCTTGGAGTATTTATAGTACAGTGCAATTTAACTTCATTTAGTTTAAAATAGATCAAATAGTATGCATTTAATAAAGGTGTACCTTAGGTGATTCCCCTACGTTTCGAAATCAACTATCTACAAAAAAAACTTATAACAACTCTTCTAAGCGGGAAAATTGCACGAATGTCATTGGTTAAAAAGAAATATGCTGGAGTCATCATTTAATCGAATTGTATATGTTGTATAAGTGTTATACAGACTGCAGACAGCTGCTGTAGTTCCCGCCACCCTTATTTGAAACACTTTAGGGATGGACCGCCTTTGTAAAACACCAGTTTTTTTGAAAAACCGCCATCCCTTCCGCTTCTTATTTGGTTGGCGGCTAGTATTGTGTTTTGTCTCTGCTTAAAGAAGTGATGGGTTGTTTATGGGTAATACATGTCAGAAAGATTCGTTAGGCCTACGCGATATTCTATTTCTGATCTTCTTTCTGTAATGTTCTTTAAGTATTTTGGTTACCATTTTTGATTCGTGAAGGTTGTGGGGGGGGGGGGGGGGCAAGGGTTATGCCCTCCCCCCCCTCTCCTTGAAGTCTGGGGGGGGGGGAAGATGATTATAAAGAACAAGTATTTGTTAGAGTGGTATCTTAGACAAAATAAGCCATTTACATTGAAAATTTTCGAATTTTTTTCGACCCCCCCCCTAAAATTTCAATGACGCAGTCTGCGTCGCTGCCCCCCCCCCTTGTAGGCACCCCTGCTTTACTGTCCCAAGGTACAACACACTACATGGTTTAAATAAAAGCAAGATAGTGGCCAATCTAAATGCATTGTCATTATTCTCTCATAACCAAAATATTTTAAAATCTTCTCTTTTATGAAGAAAATAAAATGCAGTTGACTTTTTGTAAGAGTACTAAGGTTAAAAATTATATTTGAATGAAAAAAATATTTACTTTGGGGTAATGAAATATTATTTTTTGTCACCAATTCATCAATTCAATGATGCTAGTTTTAAATTTTATTATGATGATGTCTGTTGGTTAAGGCTACTATTAGAAATAAACAATGTATGAATATTGTCAATAGATTCTTAGAAATTGTCAGTGTCCCAAGGTACAACACTCTCCCCTATTAGACATTGCTTGCCCTGTTACAAAACTTGAAACTTCGTTGTGGATACCAGGGTTAAGCGGTGGCGAGACCGTGAGACAGGACTACAAACTCAAGACTTCTCTATGAATTAATCTATAAGAAAAATAATTTTCGAAGTTTAATTGCTCCAGGTGTATTGGAATAACTTAGAAAGTGTTTTTTTTATATGATAAATGTAGCCGATTTAAATATCTCTCTAATTATATTGTTGAATGAAATTCTTATTAGTTATACTTTTAACTGAAAGTGGTTCGAATAATTCTTGTTTTTCAATATATAATTGTACAATAAAAGATCCAAAACAATTTAAAATAATCGAACAATATATACACATAAAAAAAAAGCTGCATCTATAATATAAAAATAAGGTGAAAGAGGACTGGTTGCAGTCTCTTGGACGTTAGTGTAATTGAACGTAGGGGGAATCAGGCCTCCATCTTGGCCCAATGACCTCTGATTTGGCTGTGTTATGTACATAATTAGTTCAGTTCATCATAGGGCTGTATAATCCTTTTCGACCGAGCTATCACAATCGTGATTGTATAAAACAGAATGTTCAAGCTTTTAAATAATATCGATACCGAAGCAGCTGACTTGAACCATTCTTTATTTTTGTAAAAAATGACGTGTGTTTGAGGAATTTCAGGCATTGAGGCTGTTTAAGGCAATTTTTTTTTAATGAAACTTTACTTAAATCAGCGCCATCTTTCGGGATCTTAAATGAATAAATAATTAAGGTTTTATTGCGTATCTATTATGATAACAGATTAAAATCTTTTAATATGTATTCGTTGGAAAATAGAACTCGAGTTGATTTAATTCAGTTATTTAAATACATCAAGCGGGGTGACAAAAAAAAGCTTAGGTTAAACATCAAATTGCTGAACCAGAGGACGTAGCTCGAAATTTAAGAAGAAAAAAAAAACGATTCTAAGAGGAATACCCTGGCCTGTTGTTGGTCTACATTTTTTTGTGTTTGCATTTGAAATTAATCAAAATATTGTTCGTTTGGAAATCTTATACTATAAAATATATGCTTTTTTCATATTATGTCCCTAATTATCGATATATGTTTGTAATATATTTATATATTTTTAATTCCTGCTTGTTTGCAAGGGTTTTACTGAAAATAAAGCTTTATTCGATTAATTTTTTCAAATTTTATAACTTATTTAATTAACTTGGAAGTAAGTAATTCTGTTTTTTTTCCGAACTTCCATAAGTTTAACATGGCAGTCAAACTTATAGTCAGCATTGAAGATTGAAGAATTCCGCAAGTTGTTTTATTTACGAGGACTATCTTATCACCCGTTTGTATTAAGTATTAGGAAAAGAAAAAGAAATTCATCTAAGGGTACAGCGAAATTGATTTTTTTTATTATTTAAAAAAATTTATATTTTAAATAAACTGGTAGCTAATACACTTGGAAAAAAAAAGTTATGGTCTTTCTTTAAGGGAGGTTTTTTTTTACAAAGAACTAGCATTCGTTAAATATATACGAAAAAATAATAAATATTGAAACATACGTTAAAAAACAAACAAATATTTTTATGTTTTTTCAAAATGCTACTCCTTCTACAATTTAAATAGTTTTTTTTGAGGAATTTTTATGCAAAATGTTGTTCCCCCAACATCTGTTAATAAAAGTTGGTATCAAATTGCTCCAGCTGCGTTGGCAATTTTTGAGAAGTGCTTATTTATATGATAAACGCGTAGCCGATCTTCAAATGTCTCTATAATTATATTTTTGAATGAGATTCTTATTAATTATACTTTTAACTGAAACTCATTCGAATATTTTTTTTTATTTTTCAATATATTATTAGTAAACTCCCGATTATCCGCGGGTGGATTATCCGCTTTGCGGATTATCCGCGGGCCGCTATCCAGTATCCATTCCTCTTTTTTCAGTGCAAATAAAAAATAATAAAACGTGATAAATGAATTATATATATTTTTTTCAAAACTTTTTGGAAGAATGCATTCTAAGAACAACGAATTCCTTTTCAGAACGACGAACACTTTCAAAGAACGATGAATACATTTAACAAAAAGAACACCAAATGCATTAAAATAAGAATGACTGTAGGAAACCTGGAGAGTGCCTAAATGTGTTCTGCCAGGTGCTTATCACGAACAGATTTTTCTCAAAAAGCGTCATTTGCAAAATAAATTTTCCGCTATTTTAATGGAACTCTTTACGCGATTTTGATAATAGTAAAATGCGAGAGAAACGAAAAAAAAGTTGTCTTGACAATTCAAGACGAGGCAGTACTCATTAAAAAGATGAAAAACGGATCCTTTTAAAATCAATTGTGTTTGCAGCGTGGAATAGGAGAAACGACAGTGTGATACATTTTGAAGTAAGTAAATGTGTACATACTATACGATTGCTGTAATTTACATTTATAAAACCCAGAAAAAATATTGTGGATATGTATTTTATTCACTTTTGCGGATTATCCGCGAATTCGCTTATCCGCGGATACCGCGCCACCCAATTCCGCGGATAATCGGGAGTTTACTGTATATAATAAAAGATCCAAAACAATTAAAAAAAAACTGCATCTATAATATAAAAATAAGGTGAAGGAGGATTGGTTGTAGTCTCTTGGACGTTAGTGTCGTTAAATTGAATGTAGGGGATCATGTCTGCCATCTTGGCGTAATGACCTCTGATTTGGCTGTGTCGTATACATAATTAGTTTATCATAGGGCTGTATAATCCTTTTCGACCGAGCTATCACAATCCTGCGGGTATAAAACAGAATGTTCAAGCTTTTAAAAAATATCGATACCGAAGCAGCTGAGTTGTACCATTCTTTATTTTTTTTTTCAAATTGACGTGTGTTTAAGGAATTTCCTCCTAGTGAATTTCTGGCATTGGGCTGTTTAAATCAACTTTTTTTTTATGTAACTCCTATTATTTAAGATCATTAACTTAAATCAGCGCCATCTGCCGGAGTCTTAAAGGAATAATTATTAAGGTTTTATTGGGTATCTATTACGATAGCAAATTAAGATCTTTTAATATGTATTCGTTGGAAAATAGAAGAACTCGAGGTGATTTAATTCAGTACATAAACAGGGAGATGTAAAAAAGCTTAGGCTTTAAATCAAATGGTTGAACCAGAGGACATAGTTCGAAATTTAAGAAAGAAAAAAAAAAAGCGCTTCAAAGAGGAATGAATTACTCAAATTAGAACAATTGGAGTAGGTCGTAGGTTTTGTTGGTCGACCATTTTTGTGTTTGCATTTAAAATTAGTCAAAATATTTCAATTATTGTTTGATTGGAAATATTATACTTTAAAATGTATGTTTTTTTTTCCATATAATGTCCCTAATTATCGATATATGATTATAATATATTTATATATTAACAATTCCTGCTGGTTTTCGAGGGTTTTTAACTGAAAATAAAACTTCTTTCGATTATTTTTTTTTCAAACTTTATTACTTATTTAAATTACTGGGAAGTAAGTAATTCTCGTTTTTTCCGAACTTCTAGTTTAACATTGCAGTCAAACTTATAGTCAGCATTTTAGAATTACACAAGTTGTTTTATTTACATTATAATTACGAGGATTATCCTATCACCCGTTCGACTTAAGTACTCTAAGTTTGAAGACTCTGATACTCTGATAGAGCGAAATCGATTTTTTTTGGTAGATAAAAATTTATTTTTCAAATAAACTGGTAGGTACAGTCGGCGACAAAAAAAAGTAAACAGACCTCGCCGTTGAGACACCGTTTGTCGGAGGCATAATTGCGATACGTCATTTTAACGGAAATGACGTTCTGAGTTGATTGGTCAACACAAAAATTTCGTAAGGGGTCGTCTTCATATTAAAATCAATACCAACTTCGAAATTTCCAATAGCAACACCCAATTTTTTTTTATAGAAATGTTCAGAATCGTCAAAATACCCCAAATATCAATTTTCATTGCCAGATTCCTTATAGTTTAGGAGTTATACAACCAAACGTGTTTGACAAAAAACGGGGGGCATCTCCATATATGCATGTATTATTTATAGGTCCACATTTCCCAATATGGAATTTTGTCAAATTCTTTCCTTTATGTGACTTTTTGTGCTTAGGGTGAGGGTTTGGTTGCAAGATGAGTGGATTAACATCCCACTAGAGCTTCAGAAAGTATATTGGTTACGGGCTAAGATATTTTAGACAACTACCAAGGAATAAACCATTTTTTTTTACTTTTGTGAATATATTGATTTTATTTATTTGTTGTTTTATGGAGAAGATTTGGTTGAATCAGTACTATATGTAATTTAAACAGTGGTCAAGTGACGCCAACATCTGAGCTGGCACTCAAAGCAACTAATGACTTCTTAAGTGGGATCACGCCAGGACTTTGGACCACGACGTATTGAACCTGAAACAATTGGTCCAGTATGCTATTTCGTGGAGCATTTTTGGTCCAGCATGATTCGTTTATAGGACGACTAAGACGAGGACAGAATCCTAAAAGGTATAATCCGTGGCATGACGCCTTAACTCATTTTGCCAAGACGGCGCTGTTGGCGAAGAAATATGGATTAATATTCAAGATTTTTGAATAAATATTGTAGAAGATTTGTGTGTGTGATGATTAAGTTAGGTATTTATAGAGTAATATAAGGAGTTGAACTGTGGGGTTACTTTTTGATAATAACCGCGTTCAAGTAGTTTCTGACATTTTTTTTTTTTTTTTTTTTGAGATTTGGATTGTATGTTATTAAAATGAGAACTGAGGGTAATTGAAGTAATTTAGGTAAGATATTTTAATAATTTCCGGCTGTCTATTTCTAGCCTCCTTTATTTGATTGATGCTGCCAAGTACCCCTAGGAATTTAGAACCCTGGTCAACTGACAAGGTCGACACCTGAGCGGGCCTGATATACTTGATTTTCAGTTTGGTTTGAAAAAATTGAAAGAACTTCGCAGTTAAGGTTACAAAAGGCTCTTGGAGGCTCGCCAAATAATTTTTAGCCATGGTAAAAAGACGAGGCCGATATATGAGCGGGAACCCAACGAAAACTTTTTTTGCGGCAAAAATCAGTATTCTATGCAGCTAAATGATAGGCTGTTTGTAGCAATCTTTGTGTTTTTAGCGTTTTTCACGTATAGATTTATCGGTCAAGTATGGTAACTACCTATCCTTGTAACTATGTTAAGTTAGGCTTTGAATTATCGTCGCACTAGAGCTACACGAGGGCTATTGGAGACGGGCGTCGTATTTTAGAAACCCAGTCAAGTTACGAGTCGACACCTGAATAGGAACCCAACCTAACCGTTAAGGGCGACATCGTACGACTTTGAAGGATATTTAACGTGCACTCCCTCTACACGGGGTATTATTCGTCGGACATTTTTGGCTGCACGAACCGGTTATAGGTCAGCAGTTATTTTGGCGTTGCCCGGGCCCGAACCTGAGACCTTTCGCATGCTAGGCGAGTGCCTAACCGACTGGGATCCGCAGCCCCCTCCTTGTAACTAGATTTTCTAGCCAAATATGTAGCAACTATCCCAGTCTCTCATTCTGTGCTTTAAAAACCGGCGAGATTATCGCCAATAAAAAATTAGTGAAATATTAATTAATTATTCGTAAAATTTGCTGTTAGCTGTGTTCCAATTGTTTAGACTAGGATTAAGTGGATAATTTTAATGACGTTTCAAATAGTTTATGACCAGGATTTTAGTTTGTCGGGATTTGAGTTGCATGTTATAAAAGATTCTTGATTACATTTTTTCAAATAGTTTTGTTGCTTATCCATTAACGGTGAAGTACCGATAATTATTTGCTGATTTTAAATATTTAATGTTGTTACAAAATTAAAAATTCTAAATTTTTATTGTAATATAACAATAATAAAATAATTTGTATGTTAACCATTTTTTTTCTAGTAGGAAAAATTGGAAAGTTAGCATTTTCCTGGTGTGGTGGGTTGTGTTGTGGTGACACGGAGGGTGCCTTTGCAGGTTTTGTTCTCGTTTAGCCTTCCTATATGTAGATAGCACCCCCGCTAAATAAAAAATTTCTTTTCTCTTCCTTCCCTTCAGTTTATAGGCTAGTTAGACCTTTCATTCCAACCTTCAGATTTTCAAATATTTATTATTTATTTTTATTATTTGATTATTAATTTTTATTATTTGATTTATTTATTTGTTCTTGAAAGGTATAACATCATATCGTAAACTAATGCTTTATGCTTTTTGGTCGTCTGTCCGTAAGGATCTTTAGCTTACAGACCGACTTATGCTTAGAACTGCCTTTCTATCTTTCAGGTTTTCATTTTTTCCCCGTTTAAAACGTTAACCATCAGTTTGTAATTTTTCGGTTTTTACTACACGAATTAAAACAAAATGAATAATTATAAAATAATGTCCTTATATAGTGTAGAAGATTTTATTAAGAATTCGATAATAATATATCGTTTGGTTTTTTTCCCAATCAAAGAAAGGAAGTAAAGAGTTCCCTACAATTATTAGATATTGTTTTATTTGATCAACATTTATTAAATTAAAAACTTTTTCGTTTTGAATTTAAGACACAAACTTTTTGGGAAAAGAACTTTACATGATGCAGCAATAATACAACCGCAATCTGTTCAGTACTTGATTCAATTTTACTCAATTCGACAGCTTTATCTGTATTGTCCTCTAATTTAATTTTAAGTTGAAATTAATTGCGAAAATGTGTATGCAAAACCCATAATAATTAGCGTAACAAATTAATTAAATGATTGGAGAATTTTCATCGAATAGTTTACACTCTGAATTTTGTTCCAAAAATCTTATCTTCTAGCAAGAAAGTATTTTTGAATACAAATAAAATTTTAAAGCCAAAAAACATTAGAATCTAAAGATTAATTTGGCGACAATTTGTGCCCTGAGAACGACGTTGCAGGAAGTAAAAAGTAGTTATAATCTTGGTTTTGTTTATTATTAAAATATTTTGCTGATTAAATTTATTTGATCCTTGTGTTAATTCATAGTGCTAGCATAATTCGTAGTGGTTAATTCATAGTGGTAATAAATAGTGGTAGCACTTCGCATTGTCACGCCACAGTTCCGGGGATCGAGTCCCGGAGGACCAAGCATGCTTGGGATCTAAGCACTCGGGGTTCCCCGTGAGGCTGGCCACCTTACTGCGAATATATGCCCATCACCCCAGAGCACTTGGTCAAGAAAGCTGCAATGGGGATGGCAGGCATATTAACGGGATGTTTCATCGAGATGTTTATTAGTTAATTCATAAAAAATATATTATTCTCTTGCGATATAACTGTATTTTATATTTTGCATCAAATGCATTCAATTACATTTGTTTATACTTTGCATAACCTAACAACGTTATTTGGAAAAAGCACTATTATAAGAACGTATATAGAATAAATAGTACTGAGAGTTCGCTTTCTTACTTAAGTCATAAAATTAGTCATTTAATTACTTTTTTTTATCATAGATTAGAAATATATTTTTTTTTTTAAAATAAAATTTCATGTAAAATAGAACATTCTTTTCGCGAGTTTAATTTCCAGTTAATACTCGATACTTCACCTACTATTTTACGTTATAACACTTATAAAACACACTTGACACACGAATAACCTGAAATTAAATTCAAAACTTATTTTTCAAGACTTTCAAATCCATGGAAAAAATGATTATTAATTTAATTTAAAGAAAAGAAAACAACTTTCTAAACAGTTATTTTTAATCACCAAACGATCGATCCAGTCTTGATTGTTGTCGTTTCTCCACTTTTATACGGTCCCCTATTTCAAAATATAAGCTTATTATCATCATAACTCAAAATGTTATGCTAGTAGAATTACGAAATTCGGTACTTTTCATTAACTTTTGACCCTGAATCCATTTCTGTAAAAATATTAATGGGTTTATATTCATAATTTTTCGAAAAAATTATGAATAATTTTTTTAAAAATATTAAATATTTCTTAAATTATATTAAACTATTTCATTTTTGTTTGGAAAGTTATAAAGTAACACACAAAAAAATTTCGTATGGCTACGCATATTATTAAGGGAGATATGATCAAAAGTTTGGAAATCTCATTTAACATTATGATCCATAAATTTTGTGTAACCATAACTTAGCAACTATGAGGAATCTGGCAACGAAAATTGATATTTCTAGTATTTTGATGATTCTAAACATTTCTATATAAAAAAAATTGGGTGTTGCCATTGGAAATTTTGAAGTTGGTATTAATTTCAATATGAAGACGACCCCTTACTAAATTTTTGTGTTGACCAATCAACTCATGACATTATTTCCGTTAAAATGACATATCACAATTGTGCCTCCGACAAACGGTGTCTCAACGGCGAAATCTGTTTACTTTTTTTTGTCGCCGACTGTACTACACTTGGGAAAAAAAAGTTATGGTCTTTCTTTAAGGGATTGTGTTTACAAAGAACTAGCATTCAATAAACATATACGAAAAAAA
Organism: Hylyphantes graminicola; assembly: GCA_023701765.1. NCBI lineage: Eukaryota > Metazoa > Arthropoda > Arachnida > Araneae > Linyphiidae > Hylyphantes > Hylyphantes graminicola. Next base: position 45,413,732 of record CM043112.1, read on the forward strand.
TAATATTGAAACATAAGTTAAAAGAAAATAATATATTTTAATGTTTTTTCAAAATGCTGCTCATCCTAGAATTTAGATAGTTTTTTAATGATTTTTTTTGCAAAATGTTCCCACAACATCTTTAATTAAATTTGGTTTAAAGATCTAATATTCTCCTCCTACAATTTAAATGTTTTTTTTTAATGATTTTTTTTGCAAAATGTCCCCACAACATTTATTAATAAATGTTGGTATTCGGATCTAATAAACATTATTTTTATTTATGTCGATTCGTAACAAAGACAGCGAGCATTTAAATACCTGGGAAGTAATTCTTGTTTATTCCGAACTTCTAGTTTAACATTGCAATTAACCTAATAGTCAGCATTGGAGAATTACGCAATCTGTTTTATTTACACTATAATAACGAGGATTAGCCTGTTTGTTTTAAAGTGACTACACTCCAGGACCTTCGCATAGTACGAAATCGATTTTTTATATAAAAAAATTATTTTTCAAACAAACTGGTGGGTACTACACTTAAAAAAAATCTTATTCCCTTTTAAGTGAGGGTTTTTACAAAGAACTAACATTTAATAAACATATACGAAAAAATAATAAATATTGAAGCATAAGTTTCTTTTTTTAAAAATTCAAGACTTATAACGTTTTTTTTCAAAAAGGTACTTACTTCCCACTTCCCAAACAATTTAAATACTTTTTTAATGAATTTTTATGCAAAGTGTTCCCACAATATCTATTAATAAAAGTTGGTATCCAAATCTAATATGCATTTTTTTTGTGTCTTTTCGTATTATAACAAAAACAGGGAGCATTTAAATAACTGGGAAGTAAAAATAATTCTTGTTTTTTCCCGAAATTCTAGTTTAACATTGCAGTTAATTAATCTCAAGGTCTATTTTGATTTGTTGCTTTGATGGGATGCTGTTGTATGTTGGTTGGTTGGTTGATAGACATATATTTTCAGGCTTGTGTGCTTGCTCGGAGAGTCGGTTATAAACCTTCGTCAAGTAAGACAGTCACAACACACACACACAGTCACATGCACACATATACGTGACAGATATGCTGAAATCGATCACGCGCCACCTCCACAATTTAGACATGTCCCTGAAGGGGAGGGAAATAGTCTCCAGGAACCTGTACCCGTTTGAAACTGCGCAATGACCGCCCACAGGACTTTCGGACCCAACAGATTTAACGAGCACGTACTCCGCATACACTCGGTGAGTTTTCAGCGACCAGGTCTCGATCACGGGACCTTCCGATCCGAAGATCGCTACACTGACCACAGGGCGCCTCACAGCCCGTGTTGTATGTTAACGGGTGTTATTTCCGAACACATTTTCTCGATTTTCTTACCATTACAACTTGTTGGTCGTTTTATTTTAATTATCAAGCAACAGTTAATTAAATTCTCATAAATTAAAAAGATTTTTGGTAATGGTGAAACTTTGCATCATGTTTTTTAAATGGTGTTTCATATGTTTCATTTTGTTATAATGAATGTATATTTTAAATTTGAAGTGCAAATTTCGATTACATTTTTAAGGATATTTTAGCGCAGAGTAAATTTAGTATATAACATGTAAAATTTTATCTTTTAAATTTTCATTTAAATTTCTGTTAGTTATAAGGGAGATAACGTTTAATAAATAGTATTTTTCAAATTTATACGCCACTCTTTTACATAAGCAAATACGCAATGTGGTGCCTGGTACACCTGAATAGGCACTCAACGCTACCGTTAAGGGCGACATGGTACGCAGCGGACTTTGAAGGATATTTAACGTGCACTCCCTTACACGGGGTATTATTCGTCGGACATTTTTGGCTGCACGGGCCGTTTATAGATCGGCAGTTATTTTGGCAATGAACGGACCCGAACATGGGACCTTTTCGCATGCTAGGCGCGTGCCTAATCGAATGGGCAAACCCGCCCCTTTTACTTTGACTTAGTTGATTGCTGAAATGTTATTTTGGCTCTCCCGAAAATCACAAATTTATTACTTCGGCTCCTTAGTATAAGGACTTGGCATCAAAAACACAAATCCGTTAACACATTGATGAAATCAAAGGCAGATATTTCTAGAAAGTATTGCATCTAGCATTGAGGAAATCAAGGGCATATATTTTGAAAAATAAACCGACACCGACCATCCATTTTAATGCATTGCAATGTCTCCAGAAAAACACAAATTTATTCCTTTGTATCCAAGCGACACAAATTAGTTATCACATTAAATGAAATCAAAGGCAGATATTTCAAGAAAGTAGACGCTCTAGATTCCTCGAATACTAGATGGTGACTAAATTAAGCATTGAGGAATGCATTTAGCATTGAGGAAATCAGGTGCAGATACTTTGAGAAATAAACCGACCAGCCTCTTATTGCATTACAATGTCTCCTGAAAATCATACATTTATTTCTTCGTATCCAAAACGACACAAATCAGTTAACACATTAAATGAAATCAAAGGCAGATATTTCAAGAAATTAGACGCTCTAGATTCCTCGAATTACGAATACTAGACGATGACTAAATTAAGCATTGGGGAATACTGTAGCATTGAGGAAATCAGGGACAGATATTTTGAGAAATAAACCGACACCGACCATCCATTTTAATGCATTGCAATGTCGCCTAAAAATCACAAATTTATTTCTTCGTATCCAAACGACACAAATCAGTTAACACATTAAATGAAATCAAAGGCAGATATTTCAAGAAATTAGACGCTCTAGATTCTTCGAATTATGAATACTAGACGATGACTAAATTAAGCATTGGGGAATACATTTAGCATTGAGGAAATCAAGTGCAGATACTTTGAAAAATAAACCGACGATCCCTCTTAATGCATTACAATGTCGCCTGAAAATCACAAACTTATTTCTTCGTATCCAAAACGACACAAATCAGTTAACACATTAAATGAAATCAAAGGCAGATATTTCAAGAAATTAGACGCTCTAGATTCTTCGAATTATGAATACTAGACGATGACTAAATTAAGCATTGGGGAATACATTTAGCATTGAGGAAATCAAGTGCAGATACTTTGAAAAATAAACCGACGATCCCTCTTAATGCATTACAATGTCGCCTGAAAATCACAAACTTAATTCTTCGTATCCAAAACGACACAAATCAGTTATCACATTAAATGAAATCAAAGGCAGATATTTCAAGAAATTAGACGCTCTAGATTCTTCGAATTATGAATACTAGACGATGACTAAATTAAGCATTGGGGAATACATTTAGCATTGAGGAAATCAAGGGCAGATATTTTAAGAAATAAACCGACACCGACCACGCATTTTAATGCATTACAATGTCGCCTGAAAATTATAAATTTATTCCTTTGTAAGAAAGTAGACGCTCTAGATTCCTCGAATACTAGATGATGACTAAATTAAGCATTGAGGAATACTGTAGCATTGAGGAATGCATTTAGCATTGAGGAAATCAAGTGCATATACTTTGAAAAATAAACCGACGATCCCTCTTAATGCATTACAATGTCGCCTGAAAATCACAAATTTATTTCTTCGTATCCAAAACGGCACAAATCAGTTAACACGTTAAATGAAATCAAAGGCAGATATATTTCGGGAACGTATTGCCCACTAGACGAAGCAAGAGATAAGCTTTGAGTCCTCTTGTGTTAGCCATTTCCTATCAGCTTTTATAGTTTGTTATTTCTAAGTTCGAAAGGAACACTAGGAGAAACTACATCATTTTTGATGTGATTTAGTTTTTGGCCAAAGGCCGGTTTTATGTGTTGGAGTTTTTATTTTTGTTGCCCTAACTTCCTTTCTTCTTTTGTGAGAGTTTAGGCAGTTGTATTAGAACGAAAAGGGCGTAAGTACGTCCATTACGTTTATTTGGTAATTGTATTGTTCCTTAACTAGGGAAAGCTATTAGCTTATTGTTAGGATAAGGTCTGTTTCAAATTGCTTTTGAAATTCCGTACTTAAAGAATGTTTGATAGATAAATGTACAAGATAAATAAAATGTGTTTATAAATGAAATTACATAGTTATGTAACTAGCATTGGAATAAAACTGAATTTATATTCCTTCATGGATATTTATTGAGCATAAGACAATTAATTAATTGACGATACATTTTTTTAATGCTTTCTATAAAATATATATATTTTTTATAGTGAAGTAGCGATATTGAAATATTTATTTTAAATATTAGAATTTAAATGAGAGTTTGGTTCAATCAAGTGACATCAATTTTCTAAACAAGTATAACAATCGAAAATATTTTTTAAAATGTTATACATATAATTATTAATATCACAAATAAATTCAAATAAATGTTATTACAAACACCCACCTAATAACCAAATCCACGAAAGTAAATTAAATAGAAATAGCAAATGGAAGATAATTTTTAATAGTATTGAGCGTATACTGTTTTGACTAATTGCTTGTCTGGACAGCATTTAGCTAAATCTTAAACTAGAAATAAACAATACGTGATTGGCAAATTTTCTTCTTAACCCGGAAGTATCTTTGCCGTCCACAAATTCAGGACTTAAAAGTTGATTTTCGAACTAAATCTAATGGTTTGGCACACTTAAAAAAATCCATCCCTGGAAGCAGCTCTAAGTGACAGTCACTGTTACAAAAAAACCAACTTTGAATTGAGCCTTTCTCGCTCTAAGTACCAGGAACACTAGCAACAAAAAATGACTTTAAGGAGGCAGACTTCTACTTTTCCCGTTAACTTCACAAAAGTTCGCCAACTTTACGACTTTCACTGTTTTTTTGTTCTTCTTTTATTCTATTCGATACCGAGCCCTATTTTCAGTCCAAGATTCCAATCGGGGTTAGGGGAGACCCCGGAATGAAATATATTTTCTTTTCTCGTATTTTTTGTGTTATTCTCTAGGCCCATGTATCCGAAACATAGTGGTGGGGAGTAAAAGTTGGATGCGTTGTTTGGTTGAAAACCAAGAGTAAACAGGTTTGCCGAGTGATGCCATGGATGGCTACTAAAGTCAGCCCAAACTGCACTCCTTGCCAACCTAAGTTGGGTAAATAGAAATATGCAATGGAGAAGATCCTTCCGCTCATATAAATAGCTCCATAAATTATTTCTGAATCCATCCAGAAAACATGTTTAAAACATTAATTTCGTTTAAGGTAGGCGAATACCCAAAATTCCCACAAATTCTAAAAATTTTACTATTAATTGAATCTTTTCCAAATTTGGCATAGTGATTTCAAATATAATGAATAATACTATTTAGGCATTTTTTTTTTAAATTTAAATATAATTTATTTTAAACGGTGTTTTTCTACTAAAAAAAGAGGTTTACGCTAACAAGTCTACCACATTGAATTTTCATCCTATAAACATTAATTATGTGTTAAATTCTTCGTTTTGAGCTGATGCATGCAATGACCCTCTAGAGTTACCTGCAAATTACAAGAAAAGAAGTTATTAAGAAAAATGTAATAAATTAACCACAAAAAAAGGATTTTTTTCGATTAACTTACACTTGGACATTTAAAAAAAATAACTTATGTATTTACACCAGATGTTAGAGGTTCATGGCACAGATATATATAGGGGAGACCGGGGCACAATGGACCTAGGGGCACAATGAACCACCCCTTATTATTTATTTTGTATATTTTCCAAATTAGCTCTTATTATAAATAAAAGATGACATAACAGTCTTGATCTAGTTATTAAGAAAAAGCATGTTGTTAGCTCACACATTTGCCATTTTTTATTACTGATGTGTATTAACCAGGTAAAAGTAAAAAAGCTCGCTCCTAGAATTTATCTTCTCATCATTAAAGTAACATTAGTTGGACAAAGTGGCTTAGCTTAGTTGAAAGGCAAGATGTTTGTCTTTCTTTATAATCTATAAATAAATTTCTGAAATTATAATACAGCATATTTTAATTTTGTTTTTCATTCAACTACAATATGGGGCACTATGGACCACAAAATCTGGGGTACAGTGGACCATGGTCCATTGTACCCCATGCAACTTTAGAAATACTTTTAGTTTCAAAATAAAATAAAAAAATATTGATGCAAGTCCTTCCTAATTATTAAAAGTTAAATTTGCTATAATAGTAAAATATTTTAATATATATCCTAACATTCACTCTTCTGAATGTAATATATTTTCCCCCATCTACTAATAGGTTGTGCCTTTTTTTTAAAAACCAGAATTGACAAATTATTGGTGAACAGATGTTTTAGTTCATGTATTATGACTTCAAACAATACATAAGTGCTTTGAATGAGAAATGTATTTTTAAAATCGAATGTGATACTAGAGTGTTAAATTATTTAAAACAAGAAGTTTAGAAATTTGAGTTGGTTGTAAAATAAATGTCAACATTTACATAACAGAAGTACAATATCCTAAATTTTTAAATTAATATTTGATTACTGTTGATTTTCTTACTAACAAAAATTTGAGTTATTTGTTGTAGTTATAAATAATTAAGTAACAAATTTTCTCAGAATTGGAAAAATGCACAAAATTGAAGTTTTGTTAGTAAAGTTTTCAACCACAATTAATTTTTTTAGTAAAATATTCAACCACATTGATTAAGGGAAGACTTTAAAAAGGTTAAAAAATTAATCTCGCATAAAAACGAAGATTCTTCGATCCACAGTTTGGCCCTACAATTTTGGTGTTGTTGTGTATAGTAATAAAAAAAGTGCTTTAACTTTAAAGTGATCTTATAATTTTGAAGATAAAATTTAATGCTTTTACTAATTTTTTTTTTCATTTGCAAATATTAATGTTCGATAATACTTTTTTGTTTTCCTCATCTTTTCAACATTGACTGATAGTATATTTTCTCACTAAAAGAAATTTTAATGCAATTGGATACTTGAAATTCAAACAAAATACTTACCGTCAGTGCGGGTAACTTTGGCCAAAATCATGGTTTTTTTTACAAAAGAAGAAAAATTTAACTACAAAAACGATTTAAACACAAAAAAAATCATTATGCATTCTAAGTATTGTACTTTTAGGAATAATTTTCGAAAATTTTTGTTGAATTTTATAAATTAATAAAAAATTGGCATTGCTTTAAAAAATTAGGACACTGTTAAGAGCCGGGCGGGTAACTTTGGCCACCCATGAAATACATAAGAAACATACTTTTTAACATCATTAAAGCCTGTGTTACCGAATTAAATAGCAATATTAAAACGTTTAAACCAAAAAATAACAAAGTTATAAGACATTATAGTTATTAAAAATTGCATATAACTTAACATTTACATTGCAGTGCATCCTGGAATGGCATTACACGATGAATACTAGTATTCCTTGTCGCTTAAAAGAAAAATAAACTTCTATTTTAATAAGGAAAAAGAACTTTTTTGAAGCAAGATTTAATAACAAATATTTTTATAAAAAGCAAACGATTTTATTATGAAAGGGAAAAGAAATAATCTATTCATAATTAGGAATCTGAAAATGTTTACCTTTCGACATTTACGATTTTGAGTGGTATACGTTTTTTGCATTATATCTTTATCTTTTTAATGTTTAAAAGTGTGAGATTTTTTTTAAATATCTAAAAAATGAGTAATCATAAAAGTAAGAATTTTTCAAAAGTAGTTAAACAGAATACACTTTTACATAATTTTTTTTAAAGTGCAAAGTTCCCTAAAGAAATATTTACATCTATGGCCAAAGTTACCCGCATTCATCGGCAAAAGCTTCCCAATTACAAATATTTTAGTATAGCATAAAAAGTTTTCAGCTTAGAATCAAACAAACGGTGTAATATTCTTCCCCATAAATAAAAGAATCGAATAAAGTGTTTTATTTAAATATTTTCAGTGTTCTTTTAAGTGTTCCAGACAAAAGTTGGAAGAGATAGATTTTTGTAATTTTATGCTCGTAAGAATGAAAACAGCATTTGAAGTATTGCCAGATTTAGAATTAGAACTTTTTTTATATGAAATGAAAGGAGATGTTTCCACCTTTCCAAAAATGTAAAACAATTGAAGAATAGATCATTTTATGAAGAGAAATTAAGAAACAAATCTTTTTCCGACGCGTGGCCAAAGTTACCCTCCGTGGCCAAAGTTACCCGCTTTGACGGTATTTTACGTGTATTTTAATCTTTAAAAAGAGTAGATAAATTTTTTTCAGCAAAAAATTACATGGTCCATTGTACCCCGTGATGTGGTCCATTGTACCCCGAACCTGGGGTACAATGGACCACTTTCTCACTTGTAATAAAAAAGCGAATTCAGAAAAAAGTATTTTAAAGTATAGTTTTTAAGTAATGTATTTTTAAACCAGGATATATGTGTAATATATACACCTTTTTCTAAACAAGTGGGATGAATATTTTCGTACTTATAGCGCAAAAAATGAAAAAGTGGTCCATTGTGCCCCGGTCTCCCCTATATTGAAATAGCACCTGTAAAAATTTTCAGGTAAATTAATGTAAAACTTTTTATACTAGAACTGTTGGCGTAAACCCCTTTTTTAGGTGAAAAACACCGTTTAAAATAAATCAATTTTATTTAAATAAAAAAATTGCCTGAAAAGCATTGTTCTCATTATATTTGAAATCACTATGCCAAATTTGGAAAAGATTAAAGTAATAGTAAAATTTTTAAAATTTTGGGTATTCGCCTACCTTAATTTCTAACAGATTTGAATATTATTTGTGGAAATTTGTCAATTTTATCAGAATGAAAAGTGTATTTCAGTTAAATTGTATTAAGATCATTTTGTATGTAAATATTACTTAACAATAGTTTCAAACTTTGTTAAGTAACTTTTAAAATTTTTTTCCCATTAATAATAATATTTAAAACTAGGTTTCGACAAGAATCTTTGAAAAAGTTAACCTTAACATTTGCTGAGAGGATGAGCTATGAAGTCAAACAATCTCTATTAAGTTTCTGCAATTAATATTCCATTCTAATTTTTTAATGTATAAGTGGGCTGGGGAGCCCAGTCGGTTAAGCACTCGCTTAGCATGCTGAAGGTCCCAGGTTCGGGTCCGGGCATCGCCAAAATAGCTGCCGACCTATAAACGGTTCGTGTAGCCAAAAATGTCCGACAAATAATACCCCGTGTAAGGGAGTGCACGTTAAAATATTCTTCAAAGTCCTAACGCTGCGTACGATGTCGCCCTTAACGGTTGCCTTGTGTGCCTATTCAGGTGTGGCTCGTCACCTGACTGTGGTTCTAAAATACGACGCCCGTCGCCAATAGCCCTCGTGTAGCTCTAGTGCGACGATAATTCAAACCAAACCAAACTAATGTATAAGTTTACCATTGAAAAACTTATGGAAAAATCTCCGCAATCCTAGTGCTACGTCTTTTTTTTTTTGTACAAAAAAAAACGACACTCTCTCTAGCCCGAAGATTTCGTGTAATTATATTTCAGAAAACATTTCTAAGGTTGGGAATCGGGGTAGGTACATACAGTGGTGGCCAAAAGTGTGGACACTTTTTGAAAGTTTCATATTTTTCAACTTTGTGTGATTACAGAATATATAAATTGTATATCAAATTGAACTATTGTTTTTCAAATTAAAAGTAATTTAATCTTTAAGAGGACCACTGTGTAAACATCGCTGAAGCCGTCTGTGAGACATTTGGTCCCATATAATCTATATCCATGGGCACAACATCATTATCATAAAAGTAATTTCATGCAGAATTAAAAATAAATACAGTTTTGCAATATCTGTATTACGAATAAGTTATGCAACTAATAGTATGATCTGTCTTAGTTTTGCAAGTCATTGAACCACCAACTTGTATTGCAATTTCAGCACAAGAGAATCCATTGCTTGTGATTGTTTGTTCAACTAAAATTAGCATAACTTTATTTGTAATACAGATACTTTACTTCTGTTTTTTTAATGACATTTTACATTAAATTATCTTCAATTTAATAGTTAAATGTTTGCATTTAAGCGAAATTTAATAGATGCAAGAACACAGGTAACAGTTGAAACATATGAAACTTTCAAAATGTGTCCACACTTTTGGCCACCACTGTACATATATTCCGGTTTGTGTGCTTGATCAGAGTCCCGCTTATAAGCCTTCATCAAGTAAGACCGACGCAGAAAGAGTTTTTACTGTCACAGAGAAAGAAAGTACACCCAGGGCGAAGGCGGGAATCGAACCCGCACCCGTTACAGCGCGTAGACTGCTGGCCTGCGATGCTGTCCGCTCGACCATCTGGGCCCCTTTTTTTAGGTATGCAAGTAACACATAAAAATGTACATGTTTAAAAAAATAATTACAAAATACCAGCATCATTTTTCAATGTTTTAGGATATTAAATTAAAATTACATCGTTCGAAGTTCGTATTTGCATGCAATGCATGCATCTGTATCTATTAATTACATGCAAAATACAAACCAGCCTAATCAGAAAAAACAGGATATTTTCTTATTCTTTGACTGTAAAATTTAGCCTTCTTTCTGCTTTAAATTTGAAATAATTAAAACAAATGTAAAAAAAGGTAATTGCATCCACAATGCCATGACGTCGTGGAGATTTCCGTCCGAATGTCAGTACTTCCATTTCTATTTCCGTTCTAGCCGACCGATTATCTCGTCACTTAAGTTCCCACATGTGCTATCTCAATTTGCACAACGTATCATATTTACTGTACGGTAACCCATGGCGCGTTTTTTTCGGATTTGGTGATAAATATTTTTTTTTTTTGCGGCAACCTGTCTGTTACGACTGAGGATTCGAATTCGTTAACTTCGCAACAATGACGTTTTCCGACAACCCTATGAGACCATTATTTATAAGCGCAGTATAGAAAGCGTGACGTCAAAAGTTACTAGAATACGGACTTTTCGCGCAATTTTGGAAAGTTCGCCAAGGGTTACTGTACAGTAAATCTGATCCGTTGTGCAAAGTGAGATTGCACATGTGGGAACTTAAGTGACGATCGGTTGTTTAAAAGGTAGGAAAACATCAATGACTTAATATTTTATGCCATTCTATAATGGATGGTCATCTTTCCATGTGCTTAAGACGTTATAAGCATAATAGATTAATCTATAGATAAAAGGCAAAGTCCTGAATGACTCACTCACTCACGTACAACGCCTTGCCAAAACTACTGGAGGTACAGCTACGAAATTTGAGGAAAATGTTCTTTTACTTACCGTCAGGCGATGATGTAAAAAGTTGTTAAATTTTAAGTTTAGTAATGATTAAATAACATAATAGTATAGTAATACAAATACAGGTTATAGATTTCAAGTGAAATTGTTTTCACGAAGCTAAATACCAGTTTTTATTTTATTATTTACTGTTTATAATATTTAATTTCTAAATTGTTTTAAAAAAGTTAGATTTATGCGCGAAGTGAATTAAAGAAAAAGCTTTTTTATTAAGAAGCTTTTTATAATAAAGCAGTGATATATCTATCATAATAAAAATGAAGTTTTGTTTGAGTGTGTATGTATGCATCCTAAAAACTCATAAACTATACATTTGTTTGACTCGTAACTTGGCACAAATGTGTTGTTCATACTTAAATTACAGATTATGAACTTGAGTAGGCACCCAATGCAACTTTTTCATTGCACGCAGCGTCGGGACTTTGAAAAATATTTATCGTGCACGGTATTTATTTGTCGGACATTTTTGGCTGCATTTGCCGTTTATGGGTTGGCGGTTTTTTTAACCATACCCGGACCAGAATCTTGTACCTATCGCATGCGAGGCGAACACTTTTACCGACTGGGCTCCCCTGTCCTGTCGAGTGGTCGAATATGGAGTGGAATGTTTTTTAATACATTTTCGGGTGTAGGAGGGCAAGTAGAAACTGGCTGGTATTAGAATGGGAGGAAATCTATAAACATAAAAGGCGACTTCTGATTGTCTGTTTGTATAGGACGCGAAATCTAAAGAACCATGCCACAGATCATCACGAAATTTGACACAAAAATTCATCTCATCTTCATAGCAAACATAGGCTAAGAATTTTTCAAATCGGACCATCCCTTGTATCGTTTTCGAACGTTTTGAGGGGAAAAATGCACCACTTTCGCTCAAATCCGATCATTTTTTCCCTTTCGGGATGCCATTAGGCAGACAAATTTAAATAAAACTTTTTAGAAAACAATTGAAATGGAAAATGTTTAATTTGTTTAATATTTGCTTATTGCCTTCAGAAACTAAATTAATAACTTGAAAAAATAATTTATATGTTTCAAGTGATGTAATCCTACCAGTCTCCATTCTATTATTTTATTGTGCCTATATGATTTTAATTATGAATTTTATGTTGTTTTTTGAAGACCATCGCACTACAGATGCATATTAGGGTTTTATGTCTTCATTTTTTGGCCAAATACTTTGCCAAACTCGGCAAGTTATTGCAAAAAACGTACCAAATGAGCAATTTTTTTTTATTAGCTGGTTGTGCGAAGTTCATCGCACGAGAGCTGAATGGGTGTGCTGTTAGCCTCGCCAAATTCGCAAAAAAGCGCCAAATTAACTAAAAAAAAATATTCGAGAAAATCCGATTATTTTATCGGTGAATTTTATAGCGTTTTTAAAATTTTGATTTTTTTTATTGTAATACAAGTAGGCGGGATTCTGTACTTTATAACGAACGGTATCAGCAACATAAGCTTATTATTCTATAACGGATTAAATGATAGATTAATTGAACTGACCTATATAAAAATAATGCAAATCGTTTGCTGTTTGCTGGAGTAGCTTATTTTTAATTCTTACTGATTATTTTTTTACTAAATATGTATTCTTTTTAATTTGAGCTTTTTATCACAGGTATTTTTGAAAGAAATTAATATTAATCATTACTATACCAGGATGAGTTATTAAATGGAAAATTACTGTGTAATCTTCAGAACTTATGTAACTCCAATGAAAGAAAAAAAAATAGTTAAATTGACTATTAAATTATTTGTTCACCTCTACCCGTGCAACGTCGGATGCAACAGCTAGTTATAATATATACCGATGGAGTTTGGACCAGTGGAGAAGGGATCAATTGAAGAGTACAGGGGAAGAGCCGATTGGTTTATTAAACGGACGCCCGCAATTGTCTGCTTGGCGGACATTGGTTGCAGAAAACCGGTTTTTCTCTTTCTTCTTCGCTTGGTCCAGCGTCGGGATTGTCAATCGACTGAATCTTGGTAGCTAGGAACCACATATATCATAGTTAAAGTATTAGAGTTGCAGATCACTTGACCTTCAACACTGGCTTCATTGGGGCTCTTCTGGGAGCTCATTGTGCGTCCCGTCGTTAGCATTGGCGGTCATGTGATTTGCCACTCTATTACTTTAACTATGTTCTCTGTGGCTGGAACTGGTTTCCTTACACAAGTTTAGGCGATCACTCGCTATCATCGCCAAAGTGGCCTGCTAAGGAAACTTCTCTACAAAATCAATCGAATCAGTACTCTTCAATTGGTATAAAAATAAATGTTTACATATAAAACAATCACCGTTATTATGGGTACACTCATGCCACGCCGGGTTTATAATGCTAGTAATATTATAATTTATTTCCGTTTCAGATTTGTAACGCTTCATCATATCTGTAAATTGGAACGTTTTATAATATTGATCCCTAAATATCTGGTTCTAGGTATTTGACTTCGATCGTTTAATATTGAGCATTCCATCCAGTATATCATAGATCGCTGCTTTGAGCATATCACATCAATTTGGCGGGGCCGGGACAGCCTGGTTGGTATGGTCTTGGACTGACATCCTTATGAGGTTGCGAGTTCGAGCCCCGCTGCCCTTCGAAAACCCCCTGTGTACGGTAATGGCAACTGGTGCACGTTAAATTCTGCCGTGTTCACAAAGTCCTCCAAGTTCCCATACCAAATCAATACCTCTGGGGGGTGACAAGTCAATTCTGGGGATTCTCTAGTTGGCCTGGATACACTCATGTGTGGGTGTTGGGTCTGTCTTGAAGAAGTTCTTTAAGCGAGTCTCTGACCCACACACAGCGTTACCAGATTTTTGAGCTTGAAAAATACTACCTTTCCTCTGAAAAAATACTACAAAATACTACGATGAGTTTATAACCCTCGTGTAGCTCTAGTGCGACGATATTTAAACCTAACCTAACCTAACTACGATGAGTTTTAGATGAGGGCGCCATGGCAAAAGAAGAGTTTAGAAGGAAACTGTGTTAACTTTTCACCAGATTCTAAAATGCATTTAATTCTGATATGTATTCTTGGTTTGGTTTGGCTTGAATTATCGTCGCACTAGAGCTACGCGAGGGCTATTTTCGAAGGCCTTCGTATTTTAGAACCACAGTCAAGTGACGCGCCAACACCTGAATAGGCCCCCAACGCAACCGAAATGATATGAATTCTTGAATGTGATACATATACAAAAATGTAAATTTTTTTTTGCAATTTGAATTGTTTTGAGTCTTTTTTTTTAAATTTTACAAAAAAATACCACCAAAATACTACTTTTAAGTGAAATACCACAAAAATACTACATCACCGATTTTTGGGCAAAAAATACTACCGTAGTATCAAAAATACTACATCTGGCAACGCTGCCCACAGAGTTAGGAAGGAGGAGTAGAGGGGGCTATCTGTTCAAATGGTTTGAAGCAGGGCTGCCAGGTTTTTCGAGCTACTGCTCATAACAAACCGGCATTGAGGTATCCCAAGAGTTACAGTTTTTTAAGTTACTGCGCATAAAATAGTTTCCGAAACTATGGAAACTAGCATTGAGGTATCCCAGGATTCACCGCTCTAACCTGCTTCTTTTGTGCGCTACTGCGCACATACATGGGCCGCTCTATTCTCTTTCCTACACTCTTAAAGCAATCGAGCGATTTTAGCTCAATCTGAGTTAATTTTCATTTCTCCAGTGTCGAAAATGCACTTCCCCTATAAGAGTGGATCCTTTGTATGTTAAACCTGCGACAGGATCACTCGAAACGAGTGATTTTAACTCAATTTGAGTTAATATTCACTCATTTTAAGTGTCGAAAGTGCACTTCTCCTACAGGAGTGAGTTTCACTCTTTTGTTAGTGTAACTCTATGCTCTGACCAAGCACACATAACTGAATATTTATGTCTGCCAACCATAGAGATCTTAATAAAAGTATTAGAGTGGCGGTCACGTGACCTATCTCTGCTAACGACGGGACGAGCATGGGGCCGCCATCTTAGAGTTCGAGACCAATTATTTTAAGTGGAAAGTGCTAAGAAAAAAATAAATTTAATTCTAAAATATTAAAAAATACCATAAAAATACTAGCTGCATTTCGGAATATTTTTGGTGACTTTAAAAGAACTTGAAACGCTTTCCTAGTATTTTTATAACATTTATTTTGTAATTTTAGAATTAAATTTTATTTTTTGCCTAGCATTCTTTGTCTTTCTGTGATGGTGACACTGGCAACTTGCAGCCATCGCCGTTACATTAAGAAGAAGAATACGCGAAAAATAAAATTTAATTCTAAAATTACAAAATAAATATTATAAAAATACTAGAAAAGCGTTTCAAGTTCTTTTAAAGTCACTAAAAATATTCCAAAATGCAGCTAGTATTTTTATGGTATTTTTTAATATTTTAGAATTAAATTAATTTTTTTCTAAGCACTTTCCACTTAAAAAAGTTGTTCTCGAACTCTAAGATGGCGGCCCCCATGCTCGTCCCGTCGTTAGCAGAAATAGATCACGCGACCTCCACTCTAATACTTTTACTACATTAGATTTCTATGGCTGCCAACCATCAATTTGGCGAGTTCAAATGTCATCTTTTCGCGCCAAGCACCCCAATTTCATTCTTACCTTCTTGATTCGTAGCATTGGTTCAAATTAAGCTCTTTCAGAGTACTCCGAAGACCTTTCGTATCCCGCCGGATTTAAAGGGGTTCAACTCCCGAGATCAAAATTTTGATTTGTTTTGTTTACGGTGGTTTTTCCATTAAAAAAGTTATTGGTTTTGTCTCATATTCTTTTCCCGTAATTTGGGATTTGACTGTAATTTTTGTTGTTGTTTTTGTGGGGGGACTTCGCTTATCATTTTCTCCTGAGAAAATCTTTTCAGATGAGTTTATGATGTAACATGTGTTAATAACTTCGAAAGATGAGAGGACAAATAACTAAAATTAAGCCTGCCGGCTTTGAGTTATAAAGACTTTGTGTGTTTCGTATTACTGTAAATAGTATGTTTTCTTTTATTGTTATTGATGAGAATTCTTTTGTGATTTATTTTGAAGTTTGATGAAGGTTACCAAATCAGTTTTGAAATTGTATAGGTCACCAAGTGATATTATTAATCCTTTTTTTTTATTATTATTTTTTATATAAATTAAAAGAGATTATAGCGTTACCAAGTGAAGCCAATATTAAGGTGAATCGCCAAATATATATTAAGGGATTTATTTTTGCTAGTTTCATATACATACTTAACATAAACTTTACTTAAGGGAACCAGGAAGCCAACAAAGCTTCAAAATATCGAATTGTCATGATAACTTTTAATGATTAAACTGTCGTGTTTGCGAAAAAAAACCCTGATATCTTGCACATATGAATATGGGGCTGCAGTTGGCTCGGATATCAGTTAGTTCTAATTTTAATTTTTTTCCCAGCCACAAATGCTATTATTTGAAGACAGCTATTTTCAGCCTTTAGGTACACTTTCCAGTACAACTATTGAGGAATCTTTAAACATCTTTTTATATAAATTAAAAAATATTCCATTAAACGCAACAAAATATAAGTTGGACGATGAATCTTTATAACTCTGAAGTTAATACCTTTAACACATTTTTGCGCCTTTTCTAAATGAAAAAAGCGCATTTTTGCACTTGATATTATTTGCTTGACATTTTTATAGAAGATTTGGGGGGTTACTTTGTTCATTTAACAGACATACATAATTTTAGAAATTTCAAACTATTAAATACAATAGACAAAAAGAAAAGTGTACCTTAAGACTGAAAATTGTTGTTTTTTTAATTACGACATTTGGAGTTGGCAACAAAGTTAAGTTGGAATTAACTTACACCTTTGCCCACAAAAGTCCTTTATTCATGTGTGTATTATATCCTCTTTTGCATAAATAATCGTTTAAGTGACTAAAAGTTAAAATAAAAATTCGATATTTTGAAGCGTTTTTTGGGTTCCCGGTTCCCTTAACGAATCAGTTTTGTCCTATACAGTATTATCATTCTTCTTCTCAGGTAGAGAAAACAGTAGAGTAAGTTTTAATTCGCTTATTAATGCATGAATATTGTGGCGTGCACTCCTTGCCAACCTAAGTTGGGTACATAGAAATATGCTATGGAGAAGATCCTTCCTCGCATATAAAGAGTTACATAAATTATTTGTGAATCCATCCAGAAAACATGTTTAAAACATTAATTTCGTTTAAGGTCTAACATATTTGAATATTATTTGAGAAAATTTGGAAATTTTATCAGAATGAAAAGTGTCTTTTGGTTAAATTTTATTCAGATTATTTTGTATGTAAATAATTACCTTACAAGAGTTTCCAACTAACGGACCAACCGCATTTTTCCCTCTTCCTTTTCTCCCTTTGTTTTTACCCAATTTATGACTTTGTTGGTGGGGGGCAAGATCGCCAAGCACTTCGACTATAAGTCTATTGTACTAAGCCCCAGAAATGACACAAGCACAAGAGACACATAAAGAAAGAGACGACACAAGTACATAGACAAATAACAACATTTATTGACAGTCACAAATATCCATGCCTGACCGGGATTCGAACCCGACCTCAGCAGTTCCAAAGGCCAGAATCCTAACGAGTGTGCCACCGAGGCGGCTTTTACCCAATTTAGGTTGGCACGGAGTGTAGACATAAACGGAAAAAGACAGTGATGGCTGCCAATGCGATGACAATATAACTACCAATCATTTCTTCGTATACTTTATTGTATTTAAAATATACATACAATTATAACCAAATTTTACTGGCTACTATACAAGCACAGGAAGCTTATTATTCTGTATGTTATACATTACACCTTCCCTTTCAATGAGAGATGTGTCTAAAATGAGAAAGAACCATTCAGCATCTTTAACAAAATATGTGAAATTCTAAAAATAATTTTAAACATTTAATTTAGTGGTATTAACAAAAACTTTTACGAATACCGTCAGTGCGGGTAACTTAGGCCAAAATCATAGGTTTTTTTTACAAAAGAATGAAAATTTAACTACAAAAACGATTTTAACACTTAAAAATCATTATGCATTCTAAGTATTGTACTTTTAAGAATAATTCTCAAGCATTTTAGTTAAATTTTATAAATTAATAAAAAAATTGTATTAATTTTAAAAATTAGGACACTTTTAGGAGCCGGGCGGGTAACTTTGGCCACCCATGAAATACATAAGAAACATACTTTTTAACATCCTTAAATACTGTGTCAACGAATTAAATAGCAGTAATAAAACCTTAAACCTATAAATAATAAAGTTATAAGACATATAGTTATTAAAAATGGTATATAACTTAACATTTACATTGCAGTGCATAGTGGAATGGCATTACACGATGAATACTAGCATTGTTTGTCTCTTAAAAGAAAAATAGACTTCTATTTTAATAAGGAAAAAGAACTTTTTTGAAGCATCATTTAATAATAACAAATATATTTATAAAAAGCAAACGATTTTTATTATTAAAGTAGAAAAAATAATATATTCATAATTAGGAATATGAAAATGTTTACCTTTCGACATTTGCGATTTAGAGTGGTAAACGTTTCTTGCATTCTATTTTTATCTTTTTAATGTTTAAAATTGTGAGATTTGTAAAATATATATCTAAAAAATGGGTAATCGTAAAAGTAAGAATTTTTCAAAAGTAGTTAAACAGAATACACTCTTATGTAAAATATATATCTAAAAAATGGGTAATCGTAAAAGTAAGAATTTTTCAAAAGTAGTTAAACAGAATACACTCTTATGTAAAATATATATCTAAAAAATGGGTAATCGTAAAAGTAAGAATTTTTCAAAAGTAGTTAAACAGAATACACTTTTACATACATTTTTTAAAGTTCAAAGTTCCATAAAGAAATATTTACATCTATGGCCAAAGTTACCCGCATTCATCGGCAAAAGCTTCCCAATTACAAATATTTAACAACAGCATAAAAAGTATTCAACTTAGATAAAACAAATAGTGTAATATTCCTCCCCATAAATGAAAGAATCGAATATAGGGTTTTATTTAAATATTTTCAATATTTTTTTAAACAACAAGGGGGTGACAAGTCAATTCTGGGGATTCTCTAGTTGGCCTGGATACACTCATGTGTGTGTGTTGTGTCTGTCTTGAAGAAGTTCTATAAGCGATTCTCTGACCCATAGAGTTAGGAAGGAGGAGTAGCGGGGGTTATCTGTTCAAATGGTTTGAAGCAGAGCTGTCAGGTTTTTCGAGCTACTGCTCCTAACAAACCGGCATTGAGGTATCCCAAGAGTTGCGCAGTTTTTTGAGCTACCATAAAATAGTAGCCGAAACTATTTAAACTAGCACTGAGGTATCCCAAGATTCACCGCTCTAGCCTGCTTCTTTTGTGCGTTACTGCGCACATACATGGGCCGCTCTATTCTCTTTCCTACACTCTTAAAACAAACGAGCGATTTTAGCTCAGTCTGAGTTAATTTTCACTTCTCCAGTGTCGAAAATGCACTTCCCCTATAAGAGTGGATCCTTTGTATGTTAAACCTGCGGCAGGATCACTCCAAACGAGTGATTTTAACTCAGTTTGAGTTAATATTCACTCTTTTTCAGTGTCGAAAATGCACTTCTCCTATAGGAGTGGATTTCACTCTTTTGTTTTAAGAGTGTAACCTATGCTCTGACCAAGCACACATACCTGAATATTTTTGTGTACCAACCATCAATTTGGCGAGTTAAAATATCATCTTTTCGCGCCAAGCACCCCAATTTCATTCTTACCTTCCTGATCCGTAGCATTGGTTGAAATTAAGCTCTTTCAGAGTACTCCGAAGACCTTTTGTATCCCGCCGGATTTAAAGGGGTTCAACTCCCGAGATCAAAATTTTGATTTGTTTTGTTTACGCTGGTTTTTCCATTAAAAAAGTTATTGGTTTTGTCTCATATCCTTTTCCCGTAATTTGGGATTTGACTGTGATTTTTGTTGTTGTTTTTTGGGGGACTTCGCTTATCATTTTGTCTTGGGAAAATCTTTTCAGATGAGTTTATGATGTAACATGTGTTAATAACTTCGAAAGATGAGAAGACAAATAACTAAAATTAAGCCTGCCGGCTTTGAGTTATTAAGACTTTGTGTCTTTCGTATTACTGTAAATAGTATGTTTTCTTTTATTGTTATTGATAAGAATTTTTTTGTGATTTATTTTGAAGTTTGATGAAGGTTACCAAATCAGTTTTGAAATTATATAAGTCAGCGAGTGATATTATTAATCATTTTTTAATTTTTTTAAATATAAATTAAGAGGGATTATAGCGCCCCCAAGTGAAGCCAATATTAAGGTGAATCGCCAAATATATATTAATGGATTTATTTTTGCTAGTTTCATATACATACTTAACATAAACTTTACTTAAGGGAACCAGGAAGCCAACAAAGCTTCAAAATATCGAATTGTCATGATAACTTTTAATGATTAAACTGTCGTGTTTGCGAAAAAAAAACTGATATCATACACATATGAATATGGGGCTGTAGTTGGCATGGATATCAGTTAGTTCCAATTTTATTTTTTTTCCAGCCACAAATGCTATTATTTGAAGACAGCTATTTTCAGCCTTTAGGTACACTTTCCAGTACAACTATTGAGGGAATCTTTAAACTTCTTTTTATATAAATTAAAAAATATTCCATTAAACGCAACAAAACATAAGAATTTGGCAATTTTATCAGAATGAAAAAGTGTCTTTTGGTTAAATTTTATTCAGATTACTTTGTATGTAAATATTGCCTAACAGGAGTTTCCAACTAACTGAACAATCGCGCTTTTCCCTCTTTCTTTTCACCCAAGTTAGGTTGGCAAGGACTGTAGACATAAACGGAAAAAGACATAGAAAGTTGCTAATGAGATGGAATATACATACCATTTAAACCAAATTATATTGGCTACTATACAAGATAAAAACCGGAGGAAGCTTATCATTCTGTATTTGATATAATACACCTTCCCTTTTCAAAGAGAGATGTGTCTAAAATGAGAAGTATAAAGTAACAAGTGCATTTCATGAAAATAAGAGAAATTTTAAAAATAATTGTAAACAATTAATTTAGTGGTATTAATAAAAACTTTTATAAATATTTAAAAAGTTTTTCTTTGGAATAATTGCGTCATGTTTTACTGAAATTTTATACCATATTATTTACTGAAATTTTCCCACCATAGAGATCATAGTTAGAGTAATAGAGTGGCAGATCACGTGAACTCCAATAATAACGACGGGACGCACAAGGAGCTCCCATAAGAGCCCCAATGAAGTCAGTGTTGTAGGTCACGTGATCTTCCACTCTAATACTGTAACTACTATCTATGTAGTTCCTAGCTACCAAGATTCAGGCGATTGACGATCCTGACGCTTGGACCAAGCGAACAAGAAAGAGAGAAACATGTTTTCTGCCGCCAATGATCGCCAAGCAGACAATTGCGGGCGTACGCCAAATAAATCAATCGGTTCTTCCCGTGTACTCTTCATATGTCTACCAACCAAAAAAAAAAAAAACGTTTACTACAGAAATACAAGTATTTAAAAGATAAATAATGATAGACTTAAAGTCGCAGTGCTTGGCGATCTTGCCCCCCACCAAGGAAGTCATAAGTCATAAATAAATCGATTTTTGATTTAAATCTAAAGTGAAAACAAGTAGCCAATTTGCTTACCTCTCACAGAGTTAAAACAGTTGATTATTTTTAGGCTTTCAAAGGAGGCTTTAAACCTAAAATCAAAAGTCTCACCAAATCCTCAACTATACCTCTTCATACAAGACTTCCCGAAATAAAATCCGGGAGCTGAAATAAGAAAACAAAGAAGAAACCCGAAAAGAAATTTTAATCTTATCGTTTCTCGGCCGTCTTTCGTGATGAATGAGCTTTATCCATTCAAAAATCTTCTTTCGTTTCAGCTTCCTTTTGAGATAGAATTTGATAAGTTTTCTTATTCGATAGCTTGGGAGGCTTTTTTTACCTATTCAAACTATCGGATCATAAAGAAAGGTTTTTTTAAAAAAATAAATATAAGACGAAGTACGTTGAAATCGGACCTTTATTTTGGGTGTAAGTAGTGAAATCGAAAAATGTAAAGTTTATAAATTTAAATATCACCCAATGCGGTTTCTATCAAAGTGTTTTTTATATCCTCCTCAGATATCAGCCATATTACTATAGTTTTTAAAGTTTTTAAAAAACTAGTGGAGTGTTACATTACAAGGACTTTGAATTTACCACCCAATAAATTTATACATTAAGAACATAAAATTAAGTACACAAAATATTTACACCAAAAAATTATTTATACACCAAAAAGGTGACTTCAACAACTTTAAAACCTAAAAAGTTCAATGTCAGCTACCATTTAAGCAATTTCTTTTGAAAACTTAACTATGACGTCCGACCGGTACCTAAGTCTGCTTAACATTTCGACACCATCGTAACATCTCAGTACTTCATATTTCTTATTATGTAGGGTAGGTACATATTATATTGCGGCTTGTGTGCTTGGTCAGAGATCCGCTTATAAGCCTTCGTCAAGTAAGACAGACACAGAAATAGTTTTTACTGTCACAGAGTAATAAAGTACTCCCAGGGCGAAGGCCAGAATCGAACCCGCACCCGCTACAGCTCGCAGGCTACTGGCCTGCAATGTTATCCACTCGGCCATCCGGGCCATTCATATTAGGTAAAATTAAAAGTAAAAATAACGTTCAATATTTGTTGAAGGACATATCATTTTGGTGGAATTTGAGGTTTCAGGCATAAAATTACTCAATTTTGTGCTATGAATGTATAAATAAGCTTTGCCAATATTTTGGAAATAATAGTGAATTTTAAATTTTTTGATGCAAATGAACATTTAACCTCTTAAGACCCGAGCAAATTCCTACAACGTATATTCTTAGTCTAAACATACTTTTCATGCAAACATATGCTACAAAGTATTTTTGCAAAAAGTAATTAAATATATATATATATGTTTAATAGTTACCAAGAGACACGCCTTAAGCTTTAAAAATACAAATTTTTTGTGCTATAAATGCAAAAAGAAATACCGTATCCCTTATCTGTAGTTAAGAGTTTATTTTAACATTGTTTTTAATGCAAAAGAACTTTTTGAAAAGTTTGAAAAAAAAGTTTAAATTAATTTTTTGAGAACTCTAATATAGTATTGACCCTCGTTCAACTTCATTTTTTCATAGAAATAAATGACTGATACCTGTAATCGAAGGGTAAAAACTGATGTTTGTATCTTCTTCTATAGGAACAGGTCAATTTCGGAACAAACTAACACGTTAATTGTTTGTGGGGAGGCTGTAAAAAAAGTCCCCAAATGGGGGTGCCAGGTCACATGAGGTTAAACTTACTACAGGAATCTTTTACGTGTCTTTAAATATTTTATTTTTACATATTTTTTACAAGGCCTTCGATAATAGTGGTGACCCACGTACTTCATCACTTTCTAAACAAACAAAGGCCTAATACCCGGGGGTTCGAATCCCACTTACGGCCAGTCATCCTACACTCTTAAAACAAACACTCCTAATTTAACTCAGTCTGAGTGGATTTCACTCCTCCATACTGGAAAATGCACTTCTCCTTTTGGAGTGGATCCTTTGTGCGTTAAACCTCCGACAGGATCACTCCAAACGAGTGATTTTAACTCAGTCTGAGTAAATATGCATGCCTTTGCGGTGTCGAAAATGCACTTCTCCAACTGGAGTGGATTTCACTCTTATGTTTTAAGAGTGATATAAATCGGATATCTGTACTGGGAAAGAGTAAAAAAAGATGGGCCCGAGTACGCTTGGACAGACGTGCTCGTTAAATCTGCGCAGTCGAAAGTCCCGACGGTGTCAGCGCACGATGTCGCTCGAAGTTCCGCTGGGGCTCAGGTGTCGACCTCGTCACTTGACCCGGTCTCTAAATTAAGAGGCGTTATTGGCTGTGTTAAAGCTCCTAAAGGAGGCTAGAAATAGGTGCCGGAATCGATTACATTACCATTACACTTAATTCCTGGAATCAAAAGCTGAAAGGCAATTTTCAGATAATCTTCTATTCAACTGTTTCAATGTCTTAAAGTTCAAAATAAATTGTGTCTTACTAAAAACCTAAAACAAATCATTCATTAAAATGGATGTCAGGTTTCAGATGCGTACGTAAAAGAAGGTCACAATTTCTCTCCAGATAATTACATATTGATTAGTTAGTCGCTGTAATTGAATCAATTATTTCGTAAACAATTTTGCCTTATTTTTATAGAGAAGGAAAAATTAAGTTTTACCTGTTTTGGCATATTCAAGTTTTCATTCAAGCTTACGTGTCTCATCAATATTTCTTCTAATTGATAAAACAATATTTAAAAAAAAACTTGCTTTCATTTTTTTTAATTCAAAGGAATTTTAAGGTAAGCTATTGACTTGAGGAAGATGTCCGTCTGTCTGCCCGTACGCCTTTTTAAAAATCTTTCATACTTTTTGAATGCACGTCCAGGCGGACACCTTTCTATTGTCTGTCTATTTGCTTTTTGATACGAATTTTGGCAAGCATTAATATAAAAGGAAATGAGGCTATTTTAGTCCTTAAAAACCGGAGGCTAAAGAGCCCAGTCGGTTAAGCACTCGCTTAGCATGCGGAAGGTCCCAGGTTCGGGTCCGGGCATCGCCAAAATAGCTGCCGACCTATAAACGGCCCTTGCAGTCCAAAATTTCCGACGAATAATACCCCGTGTAAGGGAGTGCACGTTAAATATCCTTCAAAGTCCTAACGCTGCGTACGATATCGCCCTTAACGGTTGCGTTGGGTGCCTATTCAGGTGCTGGCTCGTCACCTGACTGTGGCTCTAAAATACGACGCCCGTCGCCAATAGCCCTCGTGTAGCTCTAGTGCGACGATAATTCAAAACCTAACCTAAATCCTTAAAAACCTCTTGAAATCTATAGAATAATAAATAGTTAAATTTTAGTTTCCCGCTTTTGGCAGAAACTGGTTTAATACTAAGTGATAAAAACAAACAGAATTAACACGAAATATGTTTCATTTAATGCAATACTTCGAAAACTACTACAGGTAAATAGTATGCATCAATATATATTTTATATCCAAATAAAGTTTTTCCCACTCTATCGCATAAACCTTTAGCAACGATTTTTCAAAACGAAGATTTTAGCTTTAGTTCACCCAAATCCATACGACAAAATTCATTGAAATTTAGATACATTACTTCCATTTTAACTACATATATTACTTTTTTCAGAAATTCAAACCCCCTTAAAGTTCCAATATTCGAGCCAGTCCTCGCTGCATTTTAATATTCCCGAAGATCCCGCTATTTATCACTCTTTCTTCTAACTAGTGAAGTGAAAAAATAATTTGAATCATGGCAACAAAGAGCTCAAACGTTTCTTTTTCCCCAAATCCTCGGTTGAGTACGTGCCCCGAATCAACCGAACACAATTTAAAACCTACTCAACCCAATCTAATCCCGCCAGGGCTGCCAGAGTTGGCTAGTATTAGTCATTTTGGCTCTTTTCTTGGATACTTTAACGATTTAAGTTTTAATTTTAAGCTAAAACTGAGGGCTGGGGAGCCCAGTCGGTTAAGCACTCACTTAGCATGCGGAAGGTCCCAGGTTCAGATCCGGGCATCGCCAAAATAGCTGCCAACCTATAAACGGCCCGTGCAGCCGAAAAATGTCCGACTAATAGTACCCCGTGTAAGGGAGTGCACGTTAAATATCCTTCAAAGTCCTGACGCTGCGTACGATGTCGCCCTTAACGGTTGCGTTGGGTGCCTATATTCAGGTGTTGGCTCGTCACCTGACTGTGGTTCTAAAATACGACGCCCGTCGCCAATAGCCCTCGTGTAGCTCTAGTGCGACGATAAACCAAACCAAAGCTGAAACTGATTTAGCGTGCAATTTAGCTAATTTTGAAAAGCCAAGAGATTGTTATTTTTCTTTCAATTTGGAAATGTAAGGTTAGGTTGTACGTTTCCGGCAGTCTATTTCTATCCTCCTTGAGCTTTTACATATAAGGCTCAAGGAGAAGACATACATATATAAGGCCTTACCGAATGGGCTCTCCAACCCCCAGAATTTTTAGAGATAAAATTCCTAAATCTAAAGTTAACAGTACTGGATATGACTTAACGGGAAAAATGTTACAGTACGGTGGACCGAAAAAAACTTTTTGCGGAAACTATAGAGCGGAAAAGATGCCATTGGTAACGACATGAAAAATGCACTTAATTTTTTTTTATTACATAATCTTCCGTTCGCGCAATGCCATCAAAGTTTTAAAAATTGTTAAAAAACGATTTTTTTTTCACGATATATGTTTTTAGTTGTGTTCCTGTATCATGAATTAACTATTAAAAGTACGTAAAATCAATATATATGCACTTATCATACATTTGTGTCAGATCTGTCAATTTTGCAAAAACTAAGAATTTTCCTCATTCTGTTCTACGGTGCGTGTCCAGAAGTTCTGACACAAATGTATCAAAAGTGCATATATTGTGATTTTACGTACTTTTAGTAGTTAATTCATGATATAGGAACGTAACAAAAGCATCTATCCTGCTTAAAAAATAAAACTTCGTTTTCTGACAATTTTGTTAACGGAAGATAAATTAATAAAATAATAATAATAAGTGCATTTTTCATTGTTTTACCAATTACAACGTTTCCGCACTATAGCAATCCGAAATACAATAAACTGTTTTTTCGGCTCACCCTACTGGACATTCGTAATAATATGTTCTATATAAAAACTAAATTGTCTCTAATTAAATACAATAACTAAATCTACAAATCAATTAAACATTGGAAAACTAGGGGGCAAAGCCCCCCGCTCGCTACCGCTCGCCAATCCCCGAGAATTTCTACGCAATTCCTCTTTGTTTGCTCCGCAAACAAACACGCAAGACTAAGATACTTTAGTTAAAAGGTCCTGACCAGCGTGGAGAGTGCGCAAGACCAAAAAGGGGAGATATATCGGCTTCGGCTTTTTTTACGATGCTTGGCCGGAAACTCAAGACTGATGCCAACAGTTGAAAAATAAGCTAGTTTCCGTGGGACTGCTCCAGGGCATCACGTAGCTCCAGCGCTGAGCAACGATCTCTACCAAAGCCACGGGAAGCAACCTGAAGCAGCCCCGGCACAAAACAAGCACACAGCTACACTTACTTTCGGCGTTTCTGACGTTTCTGATTGGCTGAAGCCGCGTAAGTCACGTGGCTTTCAAGCGTCCGACAATTACAATTTAATATTATATAGAGATATTTTATCGCAGTTACTTTTGGCTCTTTTAATAAGCCACTTGGCTACTTTTGTTTGGAATTCTCAGCCGGCAACCCTGCATCGCGTCTCCCGAAAAGTCGAGAATCTCTTTTCTAACTTTCTAGTCATTGGAATTCAAAACACTTTTCGTCCACTTTGCCCACTATTATCTACTCCAGTTTATCATTCATGGGTTAGTGTGAGGGCAAATTGAGAAATTCATACATCAAAAGTGCTATTCTTTAAATTTTTGAAAAAATGAGCAACGGGCTGAATTCGGAATCTAGGTAGATTAAACTCAATTTGTGGTGTCATTGAAGGGGATAGAACTTATTGAAATGAGTTACATATTAGTTGGTAGGTACATGTATTTCCGGCGGCTTGAGTGCCTGATTAGAGACCCGCTTATAAACCTTTGTTAAATAATACAGACACATTAATATTTTTTTTTACTGACCCAGAGAAAGATATTACACCCAGGGTGAAGGCAGGAATTGAACACGCACCCTGTACAGTGCGCGAACTGTTAGCGTAATGGTCAGCGAGCTTGACCACTAAGCCACTCCGGCCCCTACATATTAGTTATATTTTGGTATGCTACATATATATTGAAGCTTGTGTGCAAGTTCAGAGAACCGCTTATAAGCTTTTATCAAGTTTGACAGACACAGAAAGAATTTTTACAGTCACAAAGAAAGGAATAACACATAGACAATTAACAACATTTATTGACGGTCACAAACATCCATGCTTGACCGGGATTTGAACCCAAACCCAGCAGCTCCAAAGGCCAGCATCCTAATTATTGAGGCACCGGGGCGGCCATATTAGTTATATTTTGTTAGGTCATGTTGCAAGTTAGACCGGCTGTTGTATTTATGGTTTCCACAGAGCTTTAAACAGCCAAATTACTTCTTGTAATTTCGAATCGTGGTCAAGTGATGAGGTCGACACCTGAGCTGGCACCCAACTGGACTTTAAGTGACTTCGTACTCTAACGCACGCAATTTTTTCACATCTACTGAAAAATTAAAAACATTTTAAAGATGCACCTTGGCGGATATTTTGATTTCAAATATATAATGTATTAAGTCTAAGCAACTTTGACAATTCCTCTTAATACAACCAAATATAAAATTTTATGGGGCCTCGAAACCAAAATATTTTCTCTTTTTTAAAATTTAAAATGATATTGGCATAAATGGTTTTATGATAAGTATGTAAACGGTTAAACATAGAGATGTAATTTAAAAAAGAACTTTAGATAAGTTACTTTAAAATTTTTCCTTTCTCTTAAAAAAACTTAATGCACATTTAAAAACCTTATACTCTTTTATTAGATCTATTTTACTAGTGAAATTTTTTTGGAAGTAATATTGATTCATTTTTGATAACTTTGTTTATTGAATTTTTGAAGCCAGGCATAGTTTCTGAAGAAAAAATGTTAATGGATAAGCACGCGAATTTTATTAAATATTTCAAAACTCAACTTTTTATTTTATTAAAAAAACAATCAAATATTTTCATTATTCCATTTCTAATTCTAATCAATACTATCTTATGCATATTTAAAAGAAATATAGCTTTCAACAAAAAAACTTAATTTAGATTTAACAATTAACGATAGATTTAATATCACCACAGATTTAATACAACATTACATACATTGCCAATTGTTTTGAAACTTTGGGGAAACATACTCGAAGATTTAAATAGTATTATGTAGACAGAGTTAGACATTGATTTAAAACAATTCCTTCTGAAACAGGAAAAGATAAATTCGATTTTTAATACTATTCTGAAATATCTCATGTCAAAATTATAAATACGTTCTTAAATTAAATTTCCAATAAAAGCCAGAATGAAATATTAGAAAACAAAACCAAAAGCAATCTTTCCCGTTTGAACAATGGGACATTTTGACTCCTTTTTTCCCCCGGAATTATGTACATTTTATTTGATATTATTAAAAGAATCAAACACCATTCATCTCTTTCAGAATCAGCGCAAAACAATTCCGAACTCACAATCGCTGTAATATATTCGCCCAATTGGATAATGGGAAAAACCGACTTTGTATTTCTTCTTTTGGCTCGATCGCGGTATTCAGAAACGACCCAAAATGAAATTAAGGGGATCCTGTACCAAATTTTTAATTTGTTTTTTATTCGTGGAATTTCCAATTATTTTAATAATTGAATACATATTTAACATGCTTCTCTAATGTTTTTATTTTTAAAATTAAAAAAGAAAAACTTAAAAGCCAACAAAAATTTGAAGAAATTGATGTTTACATTTTTTATATATAAGTTACTAAAAATGTGAATATTATGAAGGTAAACACTTTATGTGATACACAAAAGTATACATAAGAGATTGTTTTCACAGAATTTTGATAAATCCAAATACAAAAAAATAATTAATATGGTTCTATTCATCGTAGAGAAAAAACCATGGTACCATTATTTTCAGAATAGTTCGAACTATTTAATGAAATATTAAAAGAAAATTTTTATTAAAAAAAAACGTCGTCAGAATATTCATTGTCCAAGCTAAAAACGTAATTTCAATCGAATAGTTTTTTTTAAAAATAATAATTTTACACAAAGCATTAGAAGCAATTTCAAAAAGTGGAATATACTGATCTGTAAGCTACTTATCATTAAAAAAAAAACCGTATGTAAAAAAAATCAATACAGCCAGATAAATGTGGCTTCGAAAATATTTTTTATTCTTGATAGGATTAACACTGAGGCACTTCTATTTGGAGACCCGCTATCCTGCGAGCTTATTCCCCCTTAAGACGTTATAGCATAGTTTTTAACTTTATTTTGAAGTTTTAGTAGATGATTGACATTATAATTTAATTTTGCTATCAGAACTGTAAAGCCTCATCGCATATAGATGTAGAGATGTGTCGAAGTATTTCCAAAAAATTGATTTATTCCTTCCGCATATATGAATGAAGTATTAACAGCAAAACGAAATTGAAGGAAATGCTTCATCCTGTGATTTAATTAGTGATCGTTTGAGAATGTTTCAGTTTTTAGACAACTGTCGACACCTGTCGGCAAAGTATGACATCAGTTACTTAGTTAATTAAATAACTGCTTTTTTCAGGTGACGTTTTCTCTTCAGATTTGTTTCGTTGTTATTACAATTTTGATTCTTTCGTAAAAGGAATGAAATCCCAGGAATTGTTGTAAGTTTTGAATTTCAAACATAATTAGTTAGGTATAAGGAACAGAAATCCCTTCTTAAAGTTCTTCCATCTTTACATACACTCCTAAAACAAACGAGCGATTTTAACTCAGTCTGAGTTAATTTTCACTCATTCCAGTGTCGAAACTGCACTTCCCCTATAGGAGTGGATCTCACTCCTTTGTTAAGTTATACCTCCGACAGGATCACTCCAAACGAGTGATTTTAACTCCGCCTGAGTTAATTTTAACTCAGTATGAGTTAATTTACACTCCTGTCCAGTGTTGAAAATGCACTTCTATAGGAGTGGATTTCACTCTTTTGTTTTAAGAGTGTAGTTGTAAATGGGATTGGTTGGTTGGGGTAGGAATTTTTTATTCGGGTGTAAAGATATTTGTGAAAATCCCGTTAAAAAATGGCCCCTAGAATTTTAACTCAGAATTTCACTAATCCAACACTAATAGTACTTTTGTGAATAATAGACAACTGGAATGGTCACGCCTACATTGACGTCACAGTTACGTCAATCGTTTTCTTAAATTCCCCCAAATCTCTTTTCTACTACAAAGACATCACGCTCAACACCGTTCAAATTGTCCATTGATAAAACGATATGGGTAATGTAATCGATTCCGGCTGCCTATTTCTAGCCTCCTTTAGGAGCTTTAAACACAGATAATAACACCTCGTAATTTAGAACCCTGGTCAAGTGACGAGGTCGACACCTGAGCGGCGGGCCTTCAACGGAACTTCGAGCGACATCGTACTCTGACGCCGTCGGAACTTTGGACTCCACAGATTTAACGCGAACGTCTGTCCCAGTGTACTCGGGCCCATCCGCCACGAGTTGGATTTTTCTACTCTTTCCCAGTACATATATCCGATTTATAGGGTGACTGGCAGTAGGTGGGATTCGAACCCCCGCACTCCTGAGAAGGCTGAATCCTGAGGCGGATGCCTTAACCACTCGGCCCAGTCAGAAGTAAATGCATTTAAAAGCGACGAGTTGGTACTTTTCAGTTTAACCCCCTCGAAAGTTCAAGTTCTCTCGGCTTCCAGATTGTTTTGTCACTAATGGGACGATATAAAGAAGAATTACCTTTTAATGCTCAATCATGAGAACTTAATGCTTCTCTTAAATTACATTGAGATGTTAATTTTTTATTGGTATTATTTAACGTAAGTCTCTCAAATGTGACATTCAATACTAGTCCATTGTCATTTAAATATACAGTTAATGGATATATATTGATTTGCACGCATATGTTTAAAGCGTTAAGGGGGAATGGGTGAGCTGGATAGCGGGTCTCCAAAGCAAAGTGCATCGGTTTTAATCCACTGAAGATAAAAAATATTTTCTCTAAAACATTTTCCGGCTGTATTGAATAATTTTACAAACGGATTTTTTAAGGTAGGTGAATACCCTAAATAATAAAATTCTAAAATTTTTACTATTACTTTAATCCTTTCCAAATATGGCATAGTGATTTCAAATTTAATGTACAATGTTTTTTTAAGCAATTTTTTTTATTTAAATATAATTAATTTAATTTAAACGGTGTTTTTCACCTAAAAAAAGGGATTTACGCCAACAGTTCTAGTATAAAAAGTTTTACATTAATTTACCTGAAATTTTTTACAGATGCTATTTCAATATATATCTGTGCCATGAACCTCTAACATCTAGTGTAAATATATGGTTTTTTTTTTAAATGTCCAAGTGTAAGTTAATCGAAAAAAATCCTTTTTTTTGTGGCTAATTTATGACATTTTTCTTAATAACTTATTTTCTTGTAATTTGTATGTAACTCTAGAGGGTCATTGCATGCATCAGTTCAAAACGAAGAATTTAACACATAATTAATGCTTATAGGATGAAAATTCAATGTGGTAGACTTGTTAGCGTAAACCTCTTTTTTTAGTAGAAAAACATGGTTTAAAATAAATGAATTACATTTAAAATTAAAAAAAATGCCTAAATAGTATTATTCATTATATTTGAAATCACTATACCAGATTTGGAAAAGATTAAAGTAATAGTAAAAATTTTAGAATTTAGGGGAATTTTGGGTATTCGCCTACCTTAAGTGATAAATGTGGCTGACTTACAGGTCCCGACAATGCCTCTTTTTGAAATTAGTTCGATTTATTTTTTTAAATTTTGAATAAATAATTTTACAAAAAGTATTCGAAGCAATTTTAAAAAGTGGGAGTATAGAGACCTGTAAGTTATCTACACTCAAACTCAAGAACTAGAACTACGAGGGGCAATACGATATTATAGTTCTTCAAAAATATATTTAGAATGTTTTTTCGAACTTTTCAAAAAGTTCTTTGATTAGCTAATTTAAAGGCATTTTGCATTAAAAACAGTGTTAAAATTATCTGTTAACTACAAATAAGTGATACATACTTTTTGTTGCACTTATGTCACAAAAAATGTGTATTCTTAGTGTTTAAGGCCTGTCCCTAAGTAATTATAAAATAATCATAAAAAAAAATTCTTTGAAAAATATATACTCTTAAAACAAACGAGCGAATTTAACTCAATCTGAGTAATTTTCACTCCTCCAGTCTTGAAAATGCACTTCTCCGAAAGGAGTGGATGCTTTGTGGGTTAAACCTCCAACAGGATCACTCCAAACGAGTGATTTTAACTCAGTCTTTGTTAATATTCACTCCTTTCCAGTGTCGAAAATGCACTTCTCCAGCTGGAGTGGATTTCACTCTTTTGATTTAAGAGTGTACTTTTTAGCATATATTTGTTTGAAAATTATAATAAGATTAAGAATGTACGAGACGGATTTTTCTCAGGTCTCAGGAGGATAAATAATTGTTTGAAAAAACATATTTATGCAAGGAATAAATTCGTAGAATAGGAAAATAAATCTACATTATTATTTTAAACTAAAATGTCTCAAAAAAAAAAATACATCCGCGCAAAAACTCACAAGCTGTCGTGATTTAACAATCTCAATCAAGTGTATAATGCTGTATGATTTTGAGGAAGTGAAAAAGTTGTCTAGACTCAAAACATTAGTTTTTTGAAAATTAATCATTTCTTGTTTTGCTTCAATGATTTTGATAAAACAAGTACATATTTCTTCTTCTTATTTTTTTTTTTTTGCTTTTTCTTTGATCTAAGCATTGTAGAATTGAACTAAAGAATTGTTTTAATTGTTTTTGTGGAGAAAAATTCTATTATTTTTTAAAACTTTTAATGCCAACTTTCTTTTTTTCGTTATTTATTTGGTGGTTATTATAACTAAACGCCATTGTAGCGTGAGATGGAAGTACTGCAGAGTAAGTGTTTGCATGAAAAATGAAAGTCAATGCTTCAAATAATAAAAACGTTAAATAGATAATTTGGACTACATTTCAAGCAAATTTAGTGAATTTGGAAAAGTAATTAACACATTTTATCTATATATTTTGTATAAGATAGTTAAGATGTAGTTAATTGATCGGATATGTCCTATTGAAAATTTTCCCAAATTGAATGTATTCGTAAACGGAAATTGTCTTGTTTAGTTTGAATTATTGTCAGCTGCACGAGGGCTATTGGCGACGGACGTCGTATTTTAGAACCACAGTCAGATGACGAGCCGACACCTGAGTAGGCACCCAACGCAACCGTTAAGGGCGACATCGTACGTAGCTTCGGGACTTTGGAGCATATTTAACATGCACTTCAGCTCTAAACGGGGTATTATTAGACGAACATTTTTAGCTGTACGGGCCGTTTATAGGTCGGCAGTTGTTTTGGCGATGCCCGGATCCGAACCTGGGACCTTCCGCATGCAAGGTGAATGACTTAATCAACTGGGCTCCCAAGCCTCCTGAAATATGTGAATTCTGTATCATCTCAAAAAAATATATTTGTATTTTTAATACTGATGCATTATGGGACAAAAACTGAAAAAAAATAACTGCATTGAAATTTAAATAATTTAAATATTTCAAAAATTTGCCATATGGCAAAAACCAACTAAATTCCAATTTTGATAAGAATGACTAGAAAACTACTAAATATATTTTAAAATAACCCTCTTGAACTATATTTTTTTTTTTCAAAACAGTTTATTTGAATTTAGTACTATTATTACTATACTTTGAATGCTTCCAAAGACGTAATTTCACAACAGTTAATAACTTCACTCTTTAATTTTAAATACATTTTTACTAGTGTCATCTATGAGGGTTATTAGTAACTAAAACTTCAAAATGGAATGTAATAGATGAAAAAACCCGCAAATTTGTCGAGAGGGAGCTCTACTTTAATAGAATAAAGTGGATTATGTTACTTGTTGCCATATGGCAGCAGTATGCGTTAGGGGGTTAAATATGGTTCTCAGTATAAAGGAAGTAAGCTACACAATTTTAATATTTGTATCTCGAATGGATTTTTCAGGCGTTGTAACGTGAGCATTCGGAACTAATTTCTTTATATATTTATATGGATAAACACATTAAGTAAGAAAACAGAGAGTTTTGGGAAGGAGGACAATTATTTTTCTTGTTATATCCTTTCCAAAAACCCTTCGAGTTCTAAAGAATTATTAGCAACAAGTTAAAAATAACCCAATTTAGACCCAAACGCTCTCTATCAAAATCCCTCTAACCATTCCGTTATTAAACTTCTGTTACTTAAAGGTCCGAAGTTATTATTTACTCTACTTCAATACCAGAAAGATTTTTATTAGCAGCACAATCGAAATTGACTCGGCGATATTGTGTCTGAAATTGATGGACAAAGTTTCTTCTTAGAAAGTGTAGTTTACAGTGGTAGACATGCATCGTGATATGAAATTTTACGGAGGTTGATTTTTATGGCCGTCGACAGATGGCGATCATGTTTCTTTCGATCACCGTTGCCACCGTTTCAGAGTAATATTTCGAAATTACTCTCGAGTGAAGGAAATTGAATTGAAAGTTATGTAGTGTGTGGTTGAAATAAATAAATAAATAAATAAATAAATAAATAAATAAATAAATAAATAAATAAATAAATAAATAAATAAATAAATAAATAAATAAATAAATAAATAAATAAATAAATAAATAAATAAATAAATAAATAAATAAATAAATAAATAAATAAATAAATAAATAAATAAATAAATAAATAAATAAATAAATAAAAATAAATAAATAAATAAATAAATAAATAAATAAATAAATAAATAAATAAATAAATAAATAAATAAATATTTTTATTTCATAATCTCATCTTTTAGAAGTGCCTTTAATTAAAAAAAATAAATACGTTGTACTTTCTAATAATTTTTTTGTTAGTTAATAGAACGTTACAAAAATGATTTTAAAAGCTCTATTGTCACTAACGGTGTATGAATTCAAGTATAACTACAAAAAACTTGAAAGTATATGTTTTGTCTTCCTAATCTTAACACGAACATAAAATTTCAAATATAACGTTTGCATGTTAGACAAAAGTTTTTTTAAAATGTAAATACAAAAAAGTCCAAAACAAGACTTTTTCCTGCAATTTTCAAAGCATGATCAATTAAAAACACAAATAAACATCAAAATAATTAATTTAATAGGTTGTTGGATTTTCTTTACAATATTATAATGAAAACAAAAAAATATAAAGAAAGTCGATTTTTCCATCTCAGTTCAACAAGTGTTTTCAACATCCGAATTTGACGTCACATTTTTTGCAACATGTTTATCGGGGAAATTAATTACTTACGTTGTTCACATTAATGATTTTACGTCTTGAGAAAATAGCCTGATATTGATTATTGTGTCAAACTAAACCGCTTAATTAATCTAACCCTCGACACAATTTTTTAAAATTCATCTTACATTTTTCTGTTTAAATGCTTGTAAACACAGCCTTGGTTCTTAGACATTATATCATGGTTTATTATTAATTAAACAACATCAATTTTTTTAAAAAAATAAATTCTTGGTTATGTTTGCACTTTAATTTGAGTTATTATGATAAGTTACTAAGATGATTTAGTTTTTTACATTAAAGCATTCGTAGAGAATATTTAAAGAAAATCAATTAGAAAGCTTGATGTTTTTTTCTATGTTTTAAATAATATGAAGTGGACACAGTCACAGATTTCATTATTTTGAATACTTTTAACTATGACATTATAATAATTATATTTTATGCAAAAATTAGTCGTAAGTTAACAAATGTAAAAGAAAAATGAGTTATTTTTGATTTTAAAAAAATTGGGTGGCAATTTGTCTGGAGCATTTTTCATGAAATAGTCAAAACTGACAGAATTTTCCATAAATTCATTTCTGAAAGTGTGGTTTGGAGAGCAAGCCTTCCAAATTAAGATAATAACTTTCTTCTAAACCGTAAATAAAATAAATTTTGTACTCAAATAATTTTTTTAAACACTGTAACTGGTTTTACAAAACAAATGTGGCTTATTTCGTTTTGAACAATAATATCTTGAAAAAAAAATCAGAAAGCCAAAACGGGTCCCTTATGTTTTGTTTTAACCTAACCAATAATTTTTTGTTTGATTGTGGTACCAATATTTTAGTTAAATTCTATAACAATACTGATACCGGTTATTTTACTAACACATAATTTTTAACCTTTTTATTTCTACCACATTTTTACAATGACTGCTTGGATCAAATAATTAAAATATATTTAAAAACTCATCAGAGACTATTTACAATTTTGTTTTGCAACAATTAGTTCTAACTATGAAAGTTGAGCTAATTTTTCTTATTTCAGTCAATTTAAATTTATCCTTTATGTACTGTACTAAGTTGCTCGGTTATATTCGCCAAGCAGATCAATTAAAAAACTAAGAGGTGATTTTGTTATGAAGCTTTAGTTTTAAACCTCTG
Source organism: Hylyphantes graminicola (assembly GCA_023701765.1). Taxonomy (NCBI): domain Eukaryota; kingdom Metazoa; phylum Arthropoda; class Arachnida; order Araneae; family Linyphiidae; genus Hylyphantes; species Hylyphantes graminicola. Next base: position 45,451,300 of record CM043112.1, read on the forward strand.
TAGCACAAAGCATATTTTTATGATCTTGGTTTACTTTTATTCTGAGCGACAATCTCCGTATGTTACTTAAGGGCGCGAAACCCAAAAATTGGTCAAAATATCGATTTTTCAGTTTTTATTATTTACAATATCTTTCTGAACATTTACTGCAAGTTTCACAATGATATCTTTTGAAGAGAAAAAGTTATTAGTATATATTTTCTGGAGTCATTCTTATACGTTTGAATACGTATTTCGTCTGCTTTCAACCTTTTTTTTTCTCTGTTTCGCGTTTTTCAATTCTTGTGTTTAATAAATCCAAATTTAATAAATACTTTTTACCAATTAAGTTAGAATTTTTAACCTATGTTCTTATATACGTATATAATATAACCTATGTTCTTATACATATGGTGCCCAAAACTGTGCATGGAATAAGGTCTACTATGTGTAGTTTTTTTTTAAAAATATTGAATTTAATAGTTTGTAGTTTTTTTTGTGATTTTCAGTATAAATGCATGTTACTTTTTGACTGTAGCTCATACTTTAAAGTTAATGCACATTTCTTGAACAAATGGTACTCAAAACAAACTATAAAAGTTTGGTGGAGTTGCTTTCAAATTTAAAAAAGAAGTAGCGTTTTAAAAAAGTTCAAAATTTTGACTTTATTTTAAATAAATAAATGAATATAAAAGAAACAAATGAAATAAAAAGAAATAAATGAAAAACGACTTATAATTATTTGTTTTTATTGCTAGAAAATGTTTATTTGGAGTGAACATTATATAAAACTACTATAATTTACAAGTTTATGTTATTATTTCTAGGAGTAATGTTTTGGATACCGCGTCCCCTTAATAAACTAATTTTAAAATACACTTAATAAACTAATTTTATTACTTTAACCTATTTTTAGGTCGTTTGGAAGGTTAACACGTTGGATGCCACTGACTCCTTAAGGAGTCGCAATGTTCCGATTCACCGATAACAGCACATTCTGATGAAATTCATAGTACCATTTCGCCAACCGTTCCTATGAGTTCAAGCTCGTTTGTAACTTTTGAAACCGATCCTTCTGTGCTTGGAATAATACTTGGTGATTTAAAAGAGGGCATTCTATTTAAAATTACGAGGAAATTAAATCCTTAGCCGCAAGTGTAGGGCGACCAGACACATGACATACCGCGTTTCGTAAAGTGATTCAATTTGTTATTCGACAATCTAGCTATAAAAAATTGCAAATAGTCTGTTTTAATTATTTTTTATTTCTTTCAAACAAAAACTACCCAAAAATAAGAATTAGGAAAATTTAATGATTATTTCTTAGTCGAAAAGTTAATCACTGAAGCAAATCTGGTAATTGGCTTTCAATTAAATTATTAGTGATAGATGATAAGTTATCCGGTTGGAAGAGGCCAGGAACATTTTCTTGTATTTTTACCACTAGGTAGCTATCGTGTAGCTTTAGTTAGTGACGTTAATTCAACCTAACCTTGCTATTTTACGATCTTGAACTAAGATTTGTACTTGTTCAAAAATGAAAAGTTATTTTATTTCCATTGTAATGAACAGGTTTAAAAAAGCAGGATGTTTTTCTACTTCATCAGCCTCTATCGATGAAGACTCCATCGATGATTCAGTGGCAGCGAATGTGTTAAGAAACATGAAGGTGTTACTATACAAACGAAATAAATGCACATGATCTGTTACATAAAAAGACTCATGACTATTTATTTGGCATAACGTTGTATGCAATAAAATGAAATCAGATTAACTTTAGTATACTCAAATTGGCCCAATTTCGCAAATTTATCGTTTGAGTTGGGTTAGGGGTAGTTTTTTCATGTATAGTCAAGCTTGTGTGCTTGATCGGAGACCCGCTTATAAGCCTTCTTCGAGTAAGAGAGAAACAGAAAGAATTTTTACTGTCACTGAGAAAGGAAAGTACTCCCTGGGCGAAGGCGGGAATCGAACCCGCACCCGTTACAACGCGCAAACTGCTAGCGCAAAGGTCCAAACTACTCCGCCGTCCGGGCTTCCATGCTTTGGGAAACCATGGAGTTAAGAAAATGATAAAGATGCTGCCCTGTGTCGATTTAACTTTTGGGTTTTTCTTGGTATATTGTCTTGCACACGTTTTATATATTTGTGTTTTTTTTAAAAAGAATTTGATACTATATGTTGGCATCACTCAGATTTCGATGATTTGCAAGAACGTGAGATATCGCGTGAGTGTGAGAGTTTTCGAAAAAGTATGATGTTGTATTCAGTTAAGAGATTCGTAGAATAAAGTTTGTTTTAAAAATAAGCCTCTACGATTGTGTTTTAACGATTAAATTACGATACGACTTTTACGTTTACATATATTATTAACAAATTCTAACATTTTATTGAATACTAGCAGTATGGTCCCGCCTGACTGGGAACCCGTTAGTGTAATCGCTTCCGGATGCCTATTTCTAGCCTCCATTAGGAGCTTTAACACAGCCAATAACGCCTCGTAATTTTGGGAACCCTTTAACTTCGCATTGCTTCCTTCAGAGGCATGCTTTCTTGTGAAAATACGCTCAATATCTAAACTAAATTAAATTCACGTTGGCGCATGCGCAAAAAAAAGAACAAAAAGATAACATAAAATGGCATCAAGCCCCTGTTATAGCCCGGTCGTGGTGTTTTGAAGCCCTGTTACGGTCTGCCTACTTATTAAAATACACTCAAAATCAAAACAAAATTAAATTCGAGTTGGCGCATGCACACTTAAAAAGCAAACACTAACGGAGGATGGCGTCAAGCCCCCGTTTCGTCCCGGTCCATGTATTTTCAGGCCCTGTTATGGTCCCGCACTCCCACGTGGATGACGTTTTTTGAAACTAATTATATTTATTAAAAATCACAATCAAATATGAAAAAACTAAGCCTCAGGTGCACACGTAGGTATTAAAAGGAATCTATATTAAAAATTTCGAATTCTTTAGAGCATTCCAAGTAGGTCTTTTGCGATCCACAGAAATGCACACACACACAGACATTATTATAGATAAGGTAAAAATAAGTCCCTACTATGGCGATACATTACATTTTACATCAAAAAATACATTTACTATGTTAAATAACATGAATAATAACATTTTAACAATCATACCCCTAATTTCAAAAAGATAATCTATATTCTTTTACAATAAACTTAATAGTTTTTCCATTTTCCCCTACATTTCAAGTAGAAAGTGCGCTTTAAGAGTTATTTTTAGAAAGTGAATCACAATTAGATTGAGTAAATTACTGCACTTTAAAATAATTCCCCAAACACAGATTCGAGACTTGCAAGTGATAATGATCACTTAAAAATATCTCTTCGAATGCGTTTTAAGGAGTGAAAATTGCACTCTGGAGTTAATGATCCATTTTTTTCTTCAAAAATATTTTTAGTTTGTTTCTTTAACTCTTATTATCTTTATGCATCTTACATTTTTATTTTAAGAGCTAGAATGGTACATTTAGTTTTTTTGACTTGTCTCGATAAATAATGACACGATGAATAGTGCTAATGGTCGTAATAAAAATGTCTGTGTAACTTAAATTTTAATTCACATGTATATTATTTTTTTTTAACTTACAAAAAATAAACATTGTTCTTTCAAGTAAACTTTTCTTCATTTTGTGCCTTCAAATTTTATTACCTTTTTACATCTTATGTACAGGGTTGTCCAGAAATAAGTTTTCCAACTCAGAGGCCTGTGCAGGATGCTGTATTGCTCCGAGTTTAACAAAATTTGAGATACAGACATTTCAGACCATGCGCTCTCGATTTATTACAAAAAATAGCTTGTTCTACATTGTTACAAACATTCTTCTTTTAAGTAAACGTTTCTTCATTTTGTGCCTTCAAATTTTATTACCTTTTTACATCTTATGTACAGGGTTGTCCAGAAATAAGTTTTCCAACCCAGAGGCCTGTGCAGGATGCTGTATTGCTCAGAGTTTAACAAAATTTGAGATACAGACATTTCAGATCATGCGCTCTCGGTTTATTAAAAACAAAAAAATACTAAAAAATTTGCCACTAGGTGGCGCTGCAGTTCAAAAAGGCATTCTACAGTTGCATACACATTCTGCACAGGTCTCTGAGTTGGGAAACTTATTTCTGGAAAAACCCTGTATATTTTGAGACCTAGAATGGTAATATAGCTAAGTTATTAATTATATTAAATAAAATATATTTGCTTCAAAGAATATTTTCGGTAAATTTGAGTTTACTTTTTGCTTACTAAGTAAATTTTCCCCGAATATATATTTTTAACCCACTTACGAAAAAATTACTATTAAATTGTTGAAACAATCTTTCAAAAACAACCAAGATGCAAAATAACGGCGCATTTTCTTTTCACAATTTTTCTTATTTAAATGTAAAGGAAATCATTTATTATTCATTATGTTGTTTAGCCGAAATTTCCTCGCTTTCATGGTGATTATATCTAAAAATTCATTCCCAAATACATCAACAAGAGTCGATATTTTAAAAGAAACCAACCATTATTTTTCATTTCACATGCAAAAAACTATTTTCCCTTTTACAGCTAACTTATCATTATAATCGGTTTTATAATATCCCCGTAAATTTTACAGTGAAAATAATTCTTCAGAAAATCTCATAGGTAAATTAGATTGTAATTGCCTTGAACGATACACTGCACTGCCTATTTAAAAACCATTTTATCAAAAGCTATTTCAAGCATCAATAAATATTTATTTTCCGCTTTTGGTTTTGCTCTAAATTGTATTAGTGTCACTTTATTCTGGGTTTCTTACAGGTTTTAGTCATTCTTTCTAACACTTTATTTCCGTAGAAAATAAGAAGCAAGCATAAATTCAATATTTTATTATGAATTAAGAAAGAGTTTTTGAAAATTTCTTGTTTCAATAAAGCGTTAGTGTGTGTGGCATTTGATTCATTACCTCTTGAGATTTAAATATAAGACTTGAAATAAGACGTCAAAATCGGAAACGTAATCGAATTATTTTATCACTGTTAGATCGAGTGTGCAACAAATTGCTTCTTCGATATAATTTTTCTAAATAGTTTGAATTTTTTTTTACTATTTTAAAAATAATTAATTTTTGTATTATTGAAATTGTTCCGTCTTAAACTTTTCTAAGAAAACATTCTGATTGAATTTTAAAATTTGTTATAAACTTAACAAAATATATTTTTATATTAGAATACTATGGGTATTTGTAAATATTTTCTTCTTAAACTTTGTAGCATTTCATATATTTTAAAAATAAATTTACTTCCTCCTAAAATAATCCTAAGTAAATCATTTCTAGAATGAATTTTTGCCTAAATGTTACTGCAATTGAAAAATAAAAAAATTAATTTATTGACTACAAAATTCCTATTTCTGAGTTGGTAAACATTTTCTTTTTAAACTTTGGAGCTTTTTAATATATTTAAAAAATAAATTTACTTGCTTCTTAAAATAATACTAAGTAAATCATATCTAGAATGAATTTTTGCCTAAATGTTACTGCAATTCAAAAATTTAAAATTTAATTTCTTAACTACAAAATTCCTATTTCTAACAGTGCCATTCAAAATACTAAGTTTAAAAAAATCAAAACTATCAATTAAAAGTGATTCTATCATTAATTGTTTACCTTACTGCTCTAAGCAATTTATTCTAATGGACAAAAACGTTTTTATCAAAGCCTTGATATTCCAATAGAATTTCAGAAGAAATAAAAAGCAGAAATCAAATATGTTCCTTTTTTATTAAACGAATCTTATCCAAGCTTGGTTCTTAAATATATAAAGTCACACAAAAATACATTTTCTGAAGCGAACCACATGGTTAAGATTTCAATAGCTCAAGTTGCTTCAAACATGAATATGCAATTAGATCTCATACGAAACATCTCCGAGTTCCTTGTTTTTGAGATCAAAAATAGTTTTTGTCCGGTCTTTAATCTTCTTTTTCTTTAATCTTTTGAAAGACGCTTTAGTTTCAAAAGTTTGTTACTCTGTTTTAGTTTTTGTGATTTATAAGACGCGGTTGACTCCGTTCGAAATTTATTCAGTCAAAAGAATCTTATCAATAAAAAAGATCGTGCTATTTGAATAGAAACTTCTATTTTATAGATAACACATTTCTTATGGCATCTTTGAATTTTGAAAGATTTAAAAAATAAAACTTGGTAGTAAATGTATAATTTCATCTATTTTAATTGAAATAGTTTGCTAAAAATACTTTTTTTTATTGGAAAATGAAAATGTTCATATGGTTATTCTTTGTCAATACAGTTAAGTTTATGAAGAGAAATAAATTAAATCCATTCAGTTTATATAAAAATATGTAATTTAGAAGTTAAAACGTTTCTTAAGGTATCTTTGCGATTTAAAAGAGGAAAAAAGTTAAACTTTTAGTACTAATAATTGTAAATATTTTTCTTGAAATAGTTTGAACTTATTTATTTTAATAACAAAATATGTTGTTGTTTAGTTATTCTATGTCTATAAAGTTATTTTTAGCAATAGAAATAAATTAAATGTCAACATTTCATAAAAAAGCAAGGAATTCGAAACACACAAAAAATATATTTCTGGTTCCAAACTTTTGAAGCAAAGACGAAATGTCTTTCGTTACGTAAGATTTAAAATTACATAACTCTTCTTTTATAGTTTTTTTTAGTTTTTAATAATTTCGAGAATCTTTAGTATAGAGAATCCATTAATTCACAGTTTTATGTGCTATAATGAAAAGTGTATCTGAGTCTGAAAGACTAAACTGCAAACAAGAAGTTGAGTAAAATAATATAGCAATTTTTTAGTGAACACTTAAAATAAAAATCACTTCATAACTGTAAAAAAGAAAATTGTGAAACGTTATTCCGTAAACATGGTGCGAGTACGTTGCGACAAATTTTTTACAGTTATTAGATCAACACCTTATTCTAACACAATTCTTCAATCTCCGTTTTGCAAAATTCAAATTAATTACGTTATAAATGGAGTCTAACGATATTTCTTTTTCGAAATTTTTAAAGCAAGAAAAATCTTTTGAGGTGCATGATTTTATTGAAGACAAAACTTCTGTTATATTGCTCAGTTTTTTAAATAACATAACTTTTAATGCACCCTCTAGAAGGGAGGAGTATAGGCTTTATATCTCGTTGCACCACTCTCCAGAAGTGACACAAACACAAGAGACACACATAGAAAGGACGACACAAACACATAGACAAATAGCAATATTTATTGACAAACACAAACATCCATGCCTTACCGGGATTCTAGCCCGAAACTCCAAAGGCTAGCTCTCTAACCGCTGTGCTGCCGGGTCGGCCTGGTTTTTTAATAACTCATAGAAACTTCAATAGAAAACCAATAATTTAACATGACTTGTACAAAAAAAAATGTGCATTTGGGCTTAGTATTCTTATTTTCAAACAATTAGTTGGATGAAATAATTCAACAGTTTAAATTGAATAGTGTTAGTTATTTATTAAGTTAACCCTTTAATACATGAATTTTTATTTTCATCCCAAAAATGTATATATGTATCTTTAATACTCACAAATTATGGGAAAAATACTAAAAAAAAATTAATTGCATTAGAATTTAAATAATTTCAATTAAAAATTTTTTTCCCATGTGACAAAAACCAACTGCAAAATTCCAATTTTGAAAATAATGACTAGAAAACTACTAAAAATATTTCAAAATAACCCTTTTTAATTATGATTAATTTTTCAAAACAATTTATTAGTATTTAGTACTAATATTATTATTCTTTGAATACTGCCAAAAACGTAATTTCACAGAAGTTAATAACCTCACTCTTTAATTTTGAATACACTTTTACTACTGTCATCTGTGAGGATTATTAGTAACTAATGAAATCAATGACTCAAACTCAAAATGAAATGTAATCGATGAAAAAAACACAGATTTGTCTAGGAGGAGCTCTAATTTAATAGAATAAAGTGGATTATGTTACTTGTTACCAAACAGTAACAGTATGCATTAGATGGTTAAAACTGAAATCTCTTTATCACTGTACAAAATTGTTTGATCGTTACTTCTTCGACACGGTGACATCACATTTCCATCTAGATTCCAGCAAGTTTACAGATTTATGTTACGTCAATTTTTTTATCGAGATTAAATTAAAATATTATTTCGACGCAACGAATTCTTCTATTTCTCATTTGCGAAAAACCAATTTACTGAATTCAAACTACAGACCTTGTCATACAAAACTAGTAAAAAAAAAAGTGACATAGTCATTACATCTGTAAATCACGAAGTTACAGATCTGAGCAAAAAAAGCTATTTGTATCTTATAACAGTATCAGTTAGCAGTGGGTCAATAGGAGCATTGGGGCTAATGTTAATGTTTTGTTTAACGGATAATTACAATTGAAGAGCTCAGTGGAAGAAGGTGCTAAGTGACGAAAATGTAAAAACGAGAAAATGAGATTTAAAGTTTTATGTTTGTATTTAGAAACATTAGAAGTGGTGCTTTCAAAATGTAAAAAATATACTTCACTTAAAGTTTATAAAAAGTGGAAACTTGTTATCGTTAAGATATGGAATAACACGATCATTGAAACGAAAATCTTAATATTAAAAAAAAAATCACTTAGCACGTTCTTCCTCTAAGCTTTCTAAAGTCTTACTTTTTTCTTTGTCAGCTTTGAGTTTAAACGTTTGAGTTATTTCGTCGACTGGATTAAAGGGAGGAGGGGTTAATTTGCTGGAATTTGGAAGGTTTGCGTATTGGGCGGAAAACGTAAATGGATAGGGTATTTGGATACGAGCAGTACACTCTAGTACAAACGAGGGAAATCCACTCCTTAGGAGAAGTGCATTTTCGACACTGGAAAGGAGTGAATATTAAATCAGACTGAGTTAAAATCACTCGTTTTGAGTGATCTTGTCGGAGGTTTAAATCACAAAGGATCCACTCCAAGAGGAGAAGTGCATTTTCCTGCCTGGAGGAGGGAAAATTACTCAGATCGAGTTAAAATCGCTCGTTCGTTTTAGGAGTGTAATTAAATCATTTGAGTGATTACTTACTTTATTCAGAAGAATCGTTAAGTATTTAAAAAATGAATAAAAATAAATCAGAAATAGAATATTCAAAGTCTTAAAATGTAAATATCAAGTGAGAACTATGTAAAAAAATATGCTAGCGTCCTTCTGATTTATTGTACATACATATTTCTTAAAAACAATTATACATTTGGTTTTGCAAGTTATTTTTTAAAACTTACTGTTTGGATAGTGCTGAAGGTGTCACCAATTAAGTAAAATTTGTAGTTTTGAGCTATAAAAATCATTTTTTTGTGTGCTATGAATGAAGAACCAAGCTGTGTAAGTATATTGTATATTATAGTCCACTTAACATTTTTTAACCGTAAAAAATTTCGAACCGTAATAAATTAATGAAAATATTTTGTAGAACCTCTGCAATTGTGATGGACTCTTTCGCCGCATCATTTTTAAAACCAAATCAATAAAAATTCATTATTTATAAAATATTTTGTTATTGTTAGAAAAAAAAATTGATGCATTCATGTTGGAAAAAGTCAGGTGTTATGATTTCAAGTTAATAAATAGATAAAAATCAAAAGTATTTTGTTATAAACTGTTGATTCAATAAACGGTCAACTCCGACACACTCTAAAACGGCCAACATCCAAATCCTTCAAAACCTATATAATGCATCCCATTCCTATTCAGTTTACGTAACTCCAGCAAATAACCATAAACAGAAGATAACTACTGAAAACCCTTAAGCGCGCTCACAGAATGGATAGACGGGCTGTAGTAGGGCCCATTTACACTAGTGCAACATTTGTTACTGGAAGAGTAGCTGTCATTTTCATGGACCCTATTCTGCGGTACCAGGGCCCATTAGATGATGCCCCATTTCCTACAAGAAACTAGGAGCATTCCTATAGGAGCATTCACTCACTACAGTCATTCAATATTTTGTACACTCGTAAAATCAGAATTATTTGAGGTTTGTACACTCTAGTATTATGCTACTTGTGATTTTTAATTTGACACTTTAGTATTTCTGTGGGTGACATCGTTTTTTTTAAAATTTCAATTGCATAACATAAAATATTTTAACACATTCGCATGATAGATCGATTAGAATCATCGATAGAGGCTGTTTTTTAACACATGTTCGTTACAATGGAAATGAACTATCTTTTAACACATTTTCCAACAGTACAAATCTAAGTTCGATGTCGTAAAATTGCAAGGTTAGGTTGAATTAACGTCGCTAACTAAAGCTACACGACAGCTAGTCCTAAAAATACGAGGAAGTGTTCTGGGCAAAAACACTGAAAACGATGAAATAATATACTTAAAACTGCATGAGAATTAAAAAGATTACTAGGTGGGGAATTCATCAGTCCACATCTGGGATTTACTAGGTTGGTAGGTAGAGATATATTTTCAGGCTCAGGCTGTGTGCTTGGTCAGAGACGCGCATTACTAGGTGTCAATTAAATATCGCACAAAAGGGTCGATGACAGAGCTAGATCACGTAGTTTGTGCAACCACTAGACCACCATGCTTATCAAGTTTACAAACTAACTTGGACTCATAAGAACTGTTGTCAAAATTGTACTATGAATTTCATCAGAATGTGCTGTTATCGATGAATCGGAACCACGCGACTCCCTAAGGAGTCAGTGGCATCCAACGTGTTAACGTATTGTGATGGAGTCGAAAAATCAGAAGTGAGGATTTTGTGTTTTTGGCACGTTATGGAGGATTCTGATTCGAAAAATAGTGAGCTTTTTAAATTGTCCTGGTCACTCTGTCTATATAAAACCTCTCTACAACTTGAACTAAATAAAGCTATATCGACTTCAAATTACTGGAAGGGTAGCTGTTATTTTCATGGACCCTATTCTGCGGTACCAGGGCCCATTAGATGATGCCCCATTTCCTACAAGAGACTAGGAGCATTCCACTCAAGGATTGGGGCTAGGGTATAAATCAGAAGTAGGTCAATAGGTTTTATACACTATGAAAGATTTTTGCTTTAGTTCAATTAAATACAACTGGTAAATTTGTTGCCTGAATATTTCTGTCAATTGACAACGTTTTTACCTAAAATAACGTAATAGGAAATATTATTTAACCTTTTTTGACCGGCGGTCAGGTGGCGCTGATTTAAAATTATTGGACTAAATTTGGTGTTTTATAAAAAAATGCGTTAAACAGCATCAATGCCAGCAACTCCTTAGAAACAAAGTAATTATTTTAAACAAATAACGAATGGTACAAGCCAGCTGGTTCGGTATCGATATTTTCGAAGCGCTTGAGTATTCTCTTTAAGGGGTCATAGGAGTCTTAAAAATGTGCAAAGAAGGTACTACAAAACATAGTTTGATCTTTCATGTAATTTTTGAACTACTCAATGTATAAGTATAATTTTTTATACGTAATTCTACAAGATTTATTTATTATAAAACAAGTTTTAAAATTTATGAAACTTTAGCCAAAACTAAAATAAATGATATTAAACATGAATTATTTGAACACATTGTGATTAGGCTTGCGCGGCAAATTGTGAGGTCAAAATTGAAAAAAATGACCAAGAAAATGACTTTACATTGTACAAATATGTACAAACAAAGACTTATATCTAAATTCTCAGCTCAATTTTAATTCGAAATTATTTTTAAAAAATTTAAAATCAAAATTTTAAAATTTTTATTAATTTTTTTAGAAAAAAGTTCTTAAAATAATTTCTAATTAAAATTGAGCTGAGAATTTAGGCATAGATCTTTGTTTGTACATATTTGTACAATATAAACTCATTTTCTTGGTCATTTTTTCAATTTTGACCTCCACAATTTGCCGCGCAAGCCTAATCACAATGTGTTCAAATAGCTTCATGTTTAATATCATTTAATTTAGTTTTGGCTAAAGTTTCATAAATTTTAAAACTTGTTTTATAATAAATAAATCCTGTAGAATTACATATAAAAAATTATACTCATTTATTGAGTAGTTCAAAAATGACATGAAAGATCAAACTATGCTTTGTAGTATCTTCTTTGCACATTTTTAAGACTCCTGTGACCCCTTAATACTCGCACGATCGTGCGAGCCCGGTCGGAAAGGGATAAAGTATTGTGATGTTTTCGAAATTTAGAAGTGAGTGTGTGTGTGTTTCGAAGTGTTTTACAGTCCTTGCCAACATAACTAGGGTAAAAACAAAGAGTAAAAAGGAAGAGGGTAAAGCGCGATTGGTCCGCGCGATTGGTTTTCTTACAAGAGTTTCCAACTTGGTCCGTTAGTTGGGAACTCTTGTAAGGTAATATTTACATACAAAATGATCCGAATAAAATTTATCCAAAATACTGTTTTCATTCTGAAAAAATTGCTTATGTTTCTCAAATAGTATTCAAATATGTTAGACCTTAAACAAAATTAGTGTTTCAAACATGTTTTCTGGAAGGATTCATAAATAATTTATGGAACTATTTACGTGCGCGGAGGAATCTTTTCCATAGCATATTTCTATTTACCGCCAACTTAGGTTGGCAAGGAGTGTAGTGGCATTGTATTTATTTGATGAGTTTAACTACTTAGTTTGTCTTTTTTTAAATGTTGATACCTGTTGGATGTTTTCAGCTCAAAAATTTTGTTTGAAGTAAAGTTTCACTTTTTTTGTTTTAGAAATTTTATTATGATATTTAATATTTAGCTATTCTCCAGATCGATTAAATGATGAATGCAATTTTGACGGCAGCAGGCTAGTAAGCTTGCTGCTAGAATCGAAAACAGAATTAGTTAGTATTCTTCAGAATATAAATTTAATTTAAATGCAGTAATTTCGTTTGTAAATATAAGACCAAATCTTTCATAAACTTATATAATAGTAGAATCTTTTAGATTAGTAGAAATTGTACTTAATAGTAATACACGGTGTTTTTTTCTGCAGAAAAAGAAGTAGTGTGAGGATATATACATATAATACCATAATGGTTTGATTATGTGTTAATTGTGCAAGTACAGCTGGGGAAAAAAAAACCCGCTCCACCCTTCGTTTCTCGGCTGCTATTGGTCAAGGAACTTTATGAAAGGTGTCATTTTTCAGGAAATAGCGTAAGGAATTTAGAACTGGCAACAAAAATTGCATAAGGGGTCGTCTACATATTAAAATGAGTACCAACTTTGAAAATTCCAATGGCAACACCCAATTTTTTTTACATAAAAATGATCAGCACCTTCAAAATACCCCATGTATAAAAAAGTATTATCTAGTTTGCATTATTTGCTGAGATAATTAAAGCATTAATTTTGTACTCGTTTAGGGGGAAATCTCTAAAGTGAAAACAGTAATATTTGGGTTGCGTCTTTTCAAAACAACAAACTAACTGGGTTAACATAATCTCGACAACGGATGCTAGAATTTAACTTTCTTCACTAATATTATGATTTTTTTAATGTTTTTTTTATTTTGAAATTATAAATTCAGAAATAAAATAAAGATTAGAAGATAAAAAGTTTTAATTTTAATTTAAGTCGCATATACGGTTATTTATAACGAACAGATTTTCAAATGCGATTAGTTATAATCACATTGACTAACATGATTATTGCATTAATGTTTCACATTTTTTATGCAAATTTTTGTTTCATTAATATTGTTGCAAAAAGTTTGTTAAAAATATGTCGCCCTTTATCGGTAATATAAACCACGTATTTCAAAACGGGAGGGTAACAACCTTAACACGATATTAAGGAAAGCAAAATAAAATTATTCAGAATGATTGGGCGATGATTTATAATCAAGGAAAGTGGGAACTAATAATTTTAAATAAGCAATGTGGTAACAATAAAATGTACTGAAAACCGAATTCCAATTATATTTTAGCATATTTATTTTTGATACTCACTTCTTGAAATTGTATTGGAAATAACACATATTTAAAAACATAGTAATCGATATAATTAAAGTTAATTCGACAAACAAAATACATTGCATGCACTTGAAATAAGAAAAGATTTTTAGATTTTTTTCAGACATCAATAATTTGAATAAACATTTATCAACAAATGCTTTTCAATCACCAAACGATAATGCAAGTTAGGATCGAATTCGCCAAGTAATTTTTTACACGATCCCTAAAATTCGTCTTTTTCAGTTTTTTTACAATAACTCGGCAAATAATCGTTTTTGAATTAAAAAATTTGGGATTTTGGTTCTACTTGATCTACTTTATCGATTTATGTAAAAAAAAATTGGGGTTTCTATTCATGTTTTATTTTTTATTATTTACATTTAAATAAAAAGTTATTAAAACTGAAAAATTGATGAAAAAACTCGTGTGATTTGTTTTTGGAAGATTAAGAAGTATATAATGAAAAAAAAAAACTTTCTTTAATTCCTTTTATTTGTGGAGATATGAATAAAAGTTTATGAAATTTTTTTAACATTATGGGCGTTCATCTTTGAATGCTTATTAGCTTAGCAAATAATGCAAAGTAAATAATTCTTTTTTACACATGGGGTATTTTGAAGGATCTGAAAATTTTTATGTAAAAATAATTGGGTGTTGCCATCGGAATTTTCAAAGTTGGTACACATTTTAATATGTAGACGACCCCTTATACAATTTTTTTTGCCAGTTCTCAGTTCCTTACGCTATTTCCTGAAAAATGACACCTTTCACAAAGTTCCTTGTCCGATAGCAGCTGAGAAACGTGGGGTGGAGCGTTTTTTTCCCCCAGCTGTACCATACAAGCAATACACAATTGCCATAAATCTACGTGTTTCTATACATCCAATTAAATTGGCATTTGAGTAATATTCATTTATGTTTCATTGCTATAAGAAATTCATAATCTATGAAAAATTCCCACACATATCGTGCATTGCAATTCATGATGCCTTATCATACATCTATGACGCTTTATCATATCAGCTTATGATGTGTTTTCATAGACTAGATATATGTACATGGAACTTTGCCATAAGCATCTCTATGGCATTTTACCATATAGAAGAAGCATGTTTGTTGTGTTCCCATAGGCTTGCATTAGATTTATATTGCCTTACCATAAGCTTATGGTGTGTTTCAATAGACTTGCCATATATGTATGGTACTTTACCGTAAGCTCGCTATAACCATATGGCAGTTATGGCACTTTACCATATAGATGACGCATGTTTGTTGTGTTTCCATAGGCTTGCCATAGATTTATATTGCATTACCGTAAGCTTATGGTGTGTTTCCATAGACTTGCCTTAGGTGTGCGGAACTTTACCATAGCTTGACATAATCCAATGGCATATTCCCATAACCATGCCATAAATGCATGGCGTGTTCCCAAAAGTTTGCCATATGTATATACAGTAAACTCCCGATTATCCGCGGGTGGATTATCCGCGGGCCACTATTCACCTCATTTTCCTTTTTTCAGTGCAAATATAAAAATTTCATAAAACGCTATAAAATAAGTTTACATATTTGTTTCAAAACTTTTTAGAGGATTGCATAGCAAGAACAACGAATTCCTTTCTAGAACGACGAACATATTCAAAGAACAACGAATACATTTGACAAAAAGAACAACAAATGCATTAAAATAATCAAGTGACTGGTGTGTGCCAAAATGTGTTCAGCCAGGTGCACATCACGAACAGATTTTTGTCAAAAAGCGTCATTTGTAAAATAAATTGCCCGCCATTTTAATTGAACTGCTTTACCTGATTTTGATAGTATCGAAATGCGTGACAAACGAAAAAAAAATGTGTTGACAATTCTAGGCAAACTAAAACTCATTGAAAAGATGGAAAAAGGTTCCTCTAAGAATCAAATGTGTTTGCAGTAAAGCATAAGAGAAACGACAGTAAGAGACATTTTGAAGCTATTAAATTTGTACATACTGTGCGATTACTGTAATTTACTTTTATAACACCCAGAAGGAATTTTGTGGACTTGTATTTTCCTCACTTTTGCGGATTATCCTCGAATTCGCTTATCCGCGGATGCCGCGCCACCCAATTCCGCGGATAATCGGGAGTTTACTGTATTACATTTCCATCATAAGAGAATCATTGCTTATGGTGCATTTCCACACGATTACCATACAAAATCCCATAGTTTCCATAGGTACCCATAAGTTCCCCTGAGTTTTTCTAAGGCAATTTTTCCTAAGGGTTGTGTTTTTGACACATTTTGCAGGCTGACGAATAAAAAAAATAGCGAGTTTTTAAAACTGTTCTGTCGGCCATTTTGTCTGGATTATCGGATTTAGACAGACGGATAAAAAAGCCACGAACTTCAAATTTAGTAAACGAGTTCATAGTACCTGTCGAATGTCAGGAAAAGGTTTTCCAGAAAATCGCTCGGAAAGGTATTCGGTCGCATAAAATTTTTGCTTTTAAAGGTAATGCTGAAAAAAGCTGCAAACTTCAAATTGGATACTCGAGTTCCCACGGACGTCATACTAAGTTTTTAAGATAATCGCTAGTGCACAAATGGAGCGGCTTCCATTATAGGTGTTGAAGTTATTCTTAACAACATACACAATTTAGTAATTTTATACTTTCATACGTATGCTATTTATCTATGACGACGAAAGTTTTTTTTTTAATTATTACTGAACCAGCATTCTTTATATGTAGCTGTACTTGCATATTTTATTAACGGCATATTTTTCAGCCATGACTATTTCGGCTATTATATTTATCCTAGAGTATCGGGCATTTTTGTTTTTATAAAAAAAACATTTTAAATTGATTGCAAGACAAAAATTTGCAAGAGTTGCCGTCTTCATATAATATGTCCTAAAAGATTTGAAATTGACATGAGTATTTCTAATGTGATGCAAATCCAATCCAACCAATGCAAAAACTTATTTAGTTTTAATTTTGTATTTTGAGAAATTAAACGTCCGATTTCTGATTTTGATTCAATTTTTTTTTAAATACTAATGGCTTCACTTAATAATATATGTAATCAATCAGATGATTTACTTCTATCCAAATACCCTATCCATTTAGTTTTCCGCCCAATACCCTCACCTTCCGAAGCCGAGTAAATTAACCCATCTTCCCAGTAATCCAATCGACAAAATAACTCAAACGTTTAAACTCCGAGCTGGAAAAAAATTTGGAAAACTTCTCTGATTTGCAGAGCTTAGTGAAAGAACGTGCTAAGTGACATTTTTGAAGAAAGTCGAGAATTTTGTGCCAATGAATATGTTATTCTCCCCTTTAAGATTGATTGCCAGTTCCATAAAGCTACACTCTTAAAACAAACGAGTGAAATCCCCTCCATTACGAGAAGTGCATTTTCGACACTGGAAATGAGTGAATATTAAATCAGACTGAGTTAAAATCACTCGTTTGGAGTGATCCTGTAGGAGGTTTAACACGCAAAGGATCCACTCCAAGAGAAGAAGTGCATTTTCCAGACTGGAAGAGTGAAAATTAATCAGACTGAGTTAAAATCGCTCGTTCGTTTTAAGAGTGTAATGCATCAAGTTTAAGAATCATAAGTCCCCATTGCTTTGCCGTGTCAGACATTTTTCTCCAAAAATGGGAATCAATATTACATCGAAATGAAACACATTTGAAACGAAAATGTTACCTAGTTATTTAAATTTTTAGAAATTTTAAAATGCCAAAAATATACAGCAGATGGCGACACTATTTTAAAACTTTGTGAATTAGTACACACTAACCGTATGTTATTATCTTAAAAAATTTTGTTTTAAATGTGTGTTGTGGTGATTCCCATACCTGGTGCAATTGGGATAACATGGCAAAGATAGCCATGATAGCCCTTTCCCCCTAGGTATGGGAATAAACATTCATCGAAATGAAACACATTTGAAATGAAAAAGTTGTCTAGTTCTTTAATTTTTGTAGAAGTTTTAAAATGCCAGAAAAGTGCATTAGATGGCGACACTTTTTTAAAACTTTATTAATTAAATAACCGGATGTTATTTTCTTTTCAATTTTGTTTTAAATGGATGTTGTAGTTATTCCCATGCCTGGTGAAAATAGTATAACATGGGGCACAGCAATTCTTTTGCACAAATTGTGATTTCAAAACTAATGCCTTAGCTCTATTTGACTGACAGTCCCTCTTAAAAATAACAAGATCCCCCTATTAATAAATTTAAGTTATTTAATTAATTAAGTATAATATTAATTATTTTTTTAACCGTTTTGTAAGTGCAGGTTTTAAGGGTATCAAACTGCAAGCGAAAAACCTTTCAAGCTCATTTTCTCGTTTTTTACCTTTATGTCACTTAGCACGTTCTCACACTAAACTCTTCAATTGTAATTATCCGTTAAACAAAACATTAGCATTATCCCCAATGCTCCTATTGATCAATTGCTAAGTGATACTGTAATAAAAAACAAATTGTTTTTCGCACAGATCTTGTAATTTCGTGCTTTACAGATGTAATGACCCTGTTACTTCTAGTTTAGTAGTTTTGTATGACGCTTCTCCAATTAGACTTTAATTAATTCGCTATTTCAAGTGGGGAATGGGGTAATTATTTGCGTCGGAAAATAGGTGTTGGTCTAATCACTCTAAAAAATAGGTTACGGTTTTCTGTAAACAAAGTACCTGGCAAAATGTGCTATCAAATGGGTTAACGGAGTAACATTCAACCTATTTTTACAGTCATGAACTGTTTTTAATTATAAATATTCACTAAATATTGCTATATTATTTTACCCAATTTCTTTTTCGAAGTATGTTTACTTGTTTTTTTAGTATTTTAGATGCAAATACCCTTATTATAGAGCATAAAATTGTGAATTATTTTATTTTCTTTACTAAAGATTATCTTAGTTATTAAAAATTGAAAAACTATTATAGGATAGTTGTCGATTTTAAATCATACGTATCAAAAGACCTTTCTTTGCTTAAAAATATTGGGACCAGAAATGTCTTTTGTGTGTGATTCTCAAATTTCTTATTTTTTGTATGAACGCATTTAAATTATTTCAGTTATTAAACTTAGCTTTATTGACACAGAAAACTTCAAGTAAAATATCATTTTCTTATTTCAAATATTTTTTAAGCAATTTCAATTGAAATATGTATTTTCTAAAAGTTTTATATTTTTACTACCTATTTAAAATTGCAAAGATAGCTTAAGAGCTGCGTTATCTTCTAAATTCCATATTTTTTTTTATAAATTGAAAGGATTTAATTTATTTCTATTGTTGAAAATAACTGCATTGGCATATAATTACTGCAAAAAAATATAGTTTCCCTATTAAGATCATTTTTAGCAAACTATTTCAATTAATCTAGATAGAATTATAAATTTGCTACAAGTCCTTTTTTTTTTTTACTTTTTCAAATGGCAAAGACACCTTAAGAAATGCGTTGTCTATAAACTAAAAGTTTCTATTTAAATAGCACGATCTTTTTTATTGATAAGATTCTTTTGACTGAATAAATTTCGAACAGAGACAGAAGCGTCCTATAAATCACAAAAACTAAAACAGAGTAACGAACTTTTGAAACTAAAGCGTCTTTCAAAAGATTAAAGAAGAAAAAAAGATTAAAGACCGGACAAAAACTATTTTTGATCTCAAAAACAAGGAACTCGGAGATGTTTCGTATGGGATCTAATTGCATATTCATGTTTGAAGCAACTTGAGCTATTGAAATCTAAACCATGTGGTTCGCTTCAGAAAATGTATTTTTGTGTGACTTTATATTTTTAAGAACAGAGGTTGGTTGAGATTCATTTAATAAAAAAGCGAACATATTTGATTTATGCACTTCATTTCTTTTGAAGTTCTATTGGAGTATCATGGCTTTGATAAATTTTTTTTTGTCCATTAGAATAAATTACTTAGACCAGTTAGGTAAACAATTAATGACAGAATCGTTTTTTATTGATAAGTTAAATTTTTAAAACTTAGTATTTTGAATGCATAGCGCTGTTAGAAATTGGAATTAATAGTTAAGAATTTATTATTAATTGGTATACAAAGGCTTTGAGAAAAACAATTTTCCCATTAGAATCTTGGATTTTATTAGCCTAGTAAGTTTAACAATCAATTATAGAATCGCTTTTAATTGAAAAGTTAGATTTTTTTACACTTAGAATTTTAAAAGCACACACTGTTAGAAATAGACTGCTATAGCTACGAAACTAAATTTTAAGATTTTGAATTACAGTAACATTTAGAGAAAAACTCATTCCATATATGATTGGCTTTGAATTATTTTAAGATATAAGTAAACTTAATTTTATAAAGTGCTAAAAAGTTTAAAAAATAAAATTTAGCAACACCTACAGTATTTTTCTATTTAAAAATATATTTTATTAAGTTTATAACAAATTTCAAAAGTTAACTGTAAGTTTTTTTTTCAAAAATCAGAAATTTTTAAGAGATAACAACTAAAGAGGTACGAAAAAATTCTAATTTTCAATTATAAAGCTATTTTACTTTACATTATTATTTTAAAATACATGATAGAGAAGAAAACAATTTGTTTCAGACACAATATTACAAATATTGAGTAATTTGATTACGTTGCCAATTCTGATGCCATTTTTCAAGTCTTATATTTAAATCTCATGGGACAATGAATCACACGCCACACACACAAACTCCTTATTGAAACAAGAATTTTCACAAACTCTTTCATAATTCATAATAAAATATTGAATATATGCAGGCTTCTTATTTTCTACGAAAATAAAGTGTTAGAAAGAATGACTAAAACCTGTAAGAAACCCAGAATAAAGTGACACTAATACAATTTAGAGCAAAACCAAAAGCGGAAAATAAATATTTATTGATGCTTGAAATGACTTTTGATAAAATGATTTCTAAATAGGCAGTGCTGTGTATCGTTCAGGGCAATTACAATCTAATTTACCTATGGGATTTTTGGCCGAAATATTTTCGCTGTAAAATTTCCGGGGATATTATAAAACCGATTATAATGATAAGTTAGCTATAAAAGGGGAAATAGTTTTTTGCGTGTGAAATGAAAAATAATGGTTGGTTTCTTTTAAAATATCGACGCTTGTTGATGTATTAGGAAATGGATTTTGAGAGTTAACCGCTCTGAAAGAGAGGAAATTTCGTGTGAAGAATATAATAAATAACGAATACTTTTCTTTAAATTTTAAATTAAGCGGAATTGTGAAAGGAAAATATGTCGATATTTTGCATCTTGTTTGTGTTTGAAAGATTGTTTCAATAATGTAATATTGCTTGCGATATTTCTCTAAGGTGGGTTTCAATATATACGAGGAAAGTTTACCTTAAGAAAAACTTAAAGAAAATTCAAAATTACTGAATGTCGTCTTTGAAAGAAACATATTGTTATTAGTGGAAGAGATTTCATTCATAACCCCAAATTAGAAAAAATACAGAAAAGAAAGTTTAAGTTGTAGCATATATACGACAAAATTACCCAAAAATTATGTCTTTTAGATATATAATTTTTTTTTTATATTCGAAAGGTATTTGTTTATTTGAAAATTATTTGTGCCAAACTCAAATACTCTGATATTACAAATTATTAACTTATACGTTCTTGGAATATCCGTTTGAATTGTAATGAACGATTTTAATTTTAGATTAAAATACACATTTTAAAATAAAATTACTAATATATTTAGATTAAAATAAATATGTTTAAATTATTTAATGATGTAACCCAAAAAGTACCGAAATAAAAAAAAGTATTTTCATTGCATAATTTATCTGGCATTCTTCTTCTAGCTCTAGAAAGCATTCTTCGAATACCTACGAGACATGTCATAATAGTTCGCAAACTTAGTATTCGTAATTAGTGATGTCATGTGTGTCTTAATTTATTGCCAATTACAACATAAGGATAATAAATTTTATATTCTATGTTTCTTATAAAAGGTGACATTGTTGTAAAAGTACATTTTATTTTATATTATGGTTAAAGTCTTAGTTTGGTCTTACTTCAGTTTAAACTTTTATAATATATTTGTTTGCCCATTGTCGTTTTACCTGGTTCATAGTTGGGGGTGTATTTATTTCTTACTTCTGAGCAGACACGCAAATTGTAGTAAGCAATTAATTGTGCTCTGTTTAGATGATAGTTCAACTTTAGCATGACGACTTTAGTATTGAAAGAAAAAAGGAAAACATGTGTACCAAAGATATATTTTGTTTTAAGTTATTAATAAAAATATACATGTGAGTTCCAAACAGAATTGCACGACCATTTTGTGAGATGATCAGCAATAATGTTAGGCAGAAGAGTAGAAAAGTTGAAACGTGCTACTAAAGCTCTATAAATAAAAGGATTATAATGAGTTAAAACAACAAAATAAAGAAAAGTATAGACAAAATGCTAATTCTTATTTCATTAAGTTAAAAGAAAATAGGAATGTGAGCTACAAAATTAATTTTCCCTTTTTCTATAGCTATATTACCATTCTATCTTTAGAAATAAAAATTTAAGATGTAAAAAGATTTGGAAACACACACAAAAAAAACGTGTGTTTAAAAGAAAAATATTTTTTTAAATGAAAATATAATATGAATGTGAGTTACAATTTAAATTGAACAGCTATTTATTACGACTATTAGCAATAATAAATTCATCTAGAAGTGTCAGAAAAAGTAAATGTACCATTCTAGCCCTTACAATAAAAATGTAGGTTGCATAAAGATAAGAGTTAAAAAAACAAAATAAAAGTAGTTTAGAAGAAAAAAATATATCATTAACTTCAGAGTGCAATTTTCACTTCTTAAAACGCATTTGAAGAGATATTTTTAAGTGATCATTATCACTTGCAAGTCTCGAATCTGTGTTTGGGGAATTATTTTAAAGTGCAGTAATTTACTCAATCTAATTGTGATTCACTTTCTAAAAATAACTTTCAAAACGCACTTTCTACTTGAAATGTAGAGGAAAATGGAAAAACTATTACGTTTATTGTAAAAAGATGCAGAGTTCCTTTGGAATTAGGGGGATATGGCTTATGATTGTTAAGCTGTTATCATTCGTGTTATTTAACAAATTATTCAAAGTAAAATGTAATGTATCGCCTTAGTATGGACCTAATTTTCACTTTATAATCAGAAAAATGTTTGAATTAGTTGATAATAGTATAATATGCCAAAAAGAACTAAATAATTAAATTGTGTTGTAAACTATATACGAAGAAAAAGCGATTTAAAATTATGTAGGCAAAGTACTCGAAAATCATTATAATCACTGATTTTTGTGCATTTTATTAACTTCTGCAAAAATTGATGAAAAATGTATCTTAAACGATAAGAAAAATGGTCATTTGGAGCTAGTTCCTAGAACAATAAAAATTTGTACAGAGATTACTTCAGTTTTTATTATTTTTTGGTTTGTGCAATCCTTAATACCTAATGCTTTGGTAAAAATAATTCAGAAATCTGATATTTTCCTTTCTTGTATTGAAAACTACATGTTTTAAAATACATTTTTGATAGTACTAACAACAATACAAAATACCAACTTCAGGTGCTATTACTCTCGTATGAATAAAAAAAATATTAATTAAAAAATTCAGTACTAGTGTCTTATGCCTATCCCAGTGTTTCTTGATTGCATGTTAAATCACTCTGTGCAGTGTTTCTAAGATTTTGATAGTTCTAACAGCAACACAAAATACCTAATTCTATAAAGCAAAGAAAGGAATATCTATTATAAAATATGAGTAAGTAAGTTACTAATTTTCTAAAAATTAGTTTTATCAAAGTAAGTTTATCAAATTAAAACTTACTTTTATAACGTTATTTTAAGTTTTTAGTCTCTACAACGGCCTAATCTCTTTATAACACCATGATTCTACCAATTAAAAATCTTCTCTCACTTGAAAATGTTGAACCGAGTGACATATCTTTCAATAATTAAGACGTAATTTAATAACCTTGCTCTTCAAAGTCTCCTTTTTGAAACCTCGAACGAAATATGCCAAGTGCTAATTATTAAAGCTTTGATAGTTGAGGAAAAAGAAAGAAAACAAATATACTTGAAAAATTTCAAAAATTTCTTGAACGGTGGGTGTTAAGTACAGGTGAATTATTAACCCAAAGGTTTAATTGAATTATGTATGATCTTGCTTCAAAAGCCTAAAAACTGAGTCCTATATGAATAAAGTCTTGTTTGCTTATGAAGTTAACAACGTTAATATTCAGCGTTTGGTGTTAACAAGTATGTTCGTAGTTACAGTTTGGAATAACTTCTAACCATGATTTATACATTAAACAAAATGCAACTGAAAGGAAGTTGAGTTGTATTTAAAACATTAACGTGATACGAATTACCTCAATTATGTACTATCTTCCACTTCTTATTTTACAAATGTTATGTGTTTTATAAAATGCATGTTTATTCTGTTATAACCCAGCCAAAAAATTCTGCAGAATTGCTTCAAAAAAATTTCGATCTTGCAGTTATCTTTAAGAAATCTGCAGTTTTTTTTGAATCAAAAGAAAATTGAAGTATATCGAATGGGGATTATGCAGTTTTTCTGTAGCAATTGTGCAGCAAATCTAAAGTCATTTTTAATGCTTCAGAAAAACTGCAGTTATTTTGAAGCAATAGAAAAGTGAAGTCATTTCGGCACATCTCAACTGCAAAATTCTGCACAATTGCTTCTCAAAAAAACTTAAAAAAACTTCACAAATTCTGAAGGGATTTGAAACACTTAGTCTGCAGAATTGCTTCAAGAAAACTGCAGCTATTTTGAAGCAATATAAATGTAAAAATTGACCACATGTGTATCTGCAGTTTTTTTGCAGCAATTCTACAGTTATTCTAAAGTCATTTCGGCACTTAAAAAAACTAGTTATTTTGAAGCAACAGACGAGCGAGAATATTTTCTAACTAAAATATAGTTTGCTCATATATTAACAGAACCAACTTCATAACAAGCTTCTGTAGCACAGTCGTCAGAGCATTCAACTGCTGCCCAATTCCCATCGGATCAAATCCCGCGCTCCTACTTCCGAAATGGTCAGAAAAACAGCCCACTCGTTCGATAATTAATTTCTTTATAATTTTTATTTCAATAACATTTCGCTAGATGGCGCCACGTTTTCTTTAAAAAAGCGAAAATATTCTGCAAAACTGCTTTACGAAAACTTCAAAAAAACTGCAGTTTTCTTGAAGCAATTGTGCAGACTAAGTGTTTCAAATCCCTTCAGAATTTGTGAAGTTTTTATAAAGTTTTTTTGTGAAGCAATTCTGCAGAATTTTTTAGCTGGGAAGCTGGTGCAAAGAATACCTTTCTTTATCACTGAAAAACCTTATGTTCAACATCTCTCCATAAATCAAGTGGCAGTATATGATATGGGTAGGGATAGATACATACATATTCCAGCTTGCATGCTTGATCAGAGATTCGATTTATAAGCCTTCTTCAAATACGACGGACACAGAAAGAAAATTAAATTGCCACTTTTAATAAGTAAAGTTGTGTTTTAAACTGCAACATGGGGCGAATTAGCTCAATTTTGAAACAACTTCCTATTTAAATACGTATTCCAAATACATATTTTTCCTATGCTAAGCTGGGTGCATGTAATATGTTCTTTATAACTGAAAACTATAAAAAAAATTCCCTACCAAATTCTCCAAATATTTTGTTGAAGGAACACAAATTTGTTGAATCAACAAAATGCCTGTTCTTTCAACAAAATACATCGGCCAATATAGCGCTAACGAAAATTCTGTTATCAGTTCAAATTATTTTGTTGGTTCAACTAAATGATTTTGTCTTTTAAACAGAAGTTTAATAATTTATTTGAAATGATTTTGATTGTTCAATAAAATTTTAGTCATGTTTAATGCTTTCGTTGGTTAAAAAAAAAGCTTAGAAATTTCTCTCAAGTGATTTTGTTAATTTATTAAAAAAAAATCAAACTTTAAATGTTGTGATCGTTAAATCTATAGAAAGTGCATACGCTATCGATTTAACGATAACAACATTTTGTAATAATGTATATAAAATAATTTAACAGTAATATACGTTAAATTTATTTTATTATGCATTATACAGTTAAAAGGCTGCCCCGGTGGCTCAATCGTTAGGACGCTAGCCTTTGGAGCTGCAAGGGTCGGGTTCGAATCCCGGTCAGGCATGTATGTTTGTAACCGTCAATAAATGTTGTTATTTGCCTATGTGTTATTCATTTCTTTGTGACTGTAAAATTTCTTTCTGTGTCTGTCCCACTTGACGAAAGCTTATAAGCGGCTCTTTGAACAAGCACACAAGCTGGAATATATATGTACCATACCATACAGTTAAAAGGCACGATTTACAAAATCCCATTTTTCCTTTCAAGTAAGTTAGGTGACGAAAGAACGCTAGCAAAACATCCGTCTTCTCTAACCATCAAGTTGCGTTGTAAAGTGCAACTAATGTTGTAAGTTGCGAGGTTTAAATTGTAGTCAAATCAACACCCGCAAACATTTTCCCACGGACATAAGGAGCTATAAAACACAGTGTGTCTTCGTTTGAAAAAGTTTCAATTGCCATTATTTTACAATAAGGAAAGTTGTGGCAGTACAGATGCTTATAAAGCACGTTATTACATAAAAAAGCAACAATATAAAGGATGTTTTTTTCTAAAAGGCTCTTTTCTCTTGCTGAAAAACTAATTAATCAGCCATAAAGATTAATTTTTAAGCCGAAGGCCAAAATAAATTATTAATATCTAATTTTCCTTTGAGTTAATAGTTAGATATTTTTTTTAATATTTAAAAATTTACCTAAAAGTATTTCTGATGGTATGGACAAATTTTTAGAAAGTTTTTTTTATTAATTAAATAATCTATTTATTATATTTTCTATTTGAAACTAAGTAAAACTATGTTACTTGAAAAGGCATAATTAAAAGGCATAGGGAATTTTTTATTATTTTTTTCATTTTAAAATAGGCAACTCATTTATGAAATTTAAGCATTGTGGCTTGATAATTAATATTTATTTAATAATGTCTTACTTTTTTATTATTTTTTTAAAACTTAATTACTTTTTTTGCCTTTGATTGTATGTATAAGTTGTTTATTTATATAAATAATAACTTAGCATTAGGGTCATAAGAAATTGTGGGAGGTCATTAAAAACAACAATTTGTGCATAACAGCACGTCAGTAATAAATGTCAAATACATTTTGCATGAAAACATATTAGGATGGACTGTTAATTACAAATAAAAACTGACGAAACACTTTGCACAGAAATTTTGTGTGTGCTTAGGATCTCAACATTAAAATGGATGCGCTACTCAGAAAATATTAATCGTTTTAAAAGAAACATATTTTCGAAACATACTTTTAAGTATATATACTTTCCGGGGAAAAACACTTTTATTAAAAGACTATATGTGTAGGATTGTACTTGGTCTCATGATGTCAAAAGCTTTCCAGTTATACCAAACCAACAATGATATCTTTTAAGAACATTAAAAACTTGCCTAGCAATCACACATTCGTGACAACACTCAATCAGCCTTCAACAATGGCGTGATCCACTTTGAATTTTTGATGGAATTTTAAGTTTTCATCTTCGTCGTTGTTTAAAGTGTCTATTAACGTGCTCGTTGTGGGGGAGCATTAACACCTTTTAGCATTATGGGATCACATAATGGGTTTTTATTCTTGTAGAAATGGGTTTTAATAAAATAAAATTTGTTTAATGCGTAATTTATTTGAGTAATAATTAAAAAATGATTGACCAGTGGATTTTTAATAACTTTTTACACGTTTAATGAATATGTTGGTTTTAAGTATGTGAGATTATTTTTACAATGGTGTAAGAAAAAATTCGTTTTGTTAATGAGCACGTTAATAGGGAAGATTTTGCATAGCACTACAAATAAGCATTGTTATATGAATGAAAATTATTTATAAATGGTAGTTACATGAATAAAAATCTTGCTTAAAATCAGAAAAAAATTATTTCCTTTACCTTAGAAAATAAATTTTAGCTTAAAACATCGAGAAAATTATCAGAATCAATATTTCAAACCATGTAATAAATATATCCAAGTATTATTATGCCTTTAATGCCTAAAATAACCTCACAGCGCTTCTCATATAGTAAGAAAAGATTACGGTTTTATTGGTAAAATAAAACAACTCCAAATCTTATTTACCCCCATTGTAATATTAAAATCGTATAGTTTTCAAAACCTACTTTACTCAACTAATGCCCATATCATCCGAATTGTACCCACATAAACAGAACAACAAATCCATTAAACAAACTACTACTTTAATTCCGTTCTAAGAGTAATCTGAGACATTCGGAATACGTCAGACGATAAACCAAATGGTTCTTGAATATTTTATTGCAAGAGCCTTCTAGTGACCAATTAAATCAATCAGTTGGCTTCCTGAGATCTTTGGGGTTGAATTGAATTATTAAGGAGCTGGGATTGGTCTGAATTGGAAGGCTTCTTTAGTTGCATTACGTCTAATGCAGCATTAAGGGTATTAGTTTTAAAAGGCTTTTATTTTAATTTGAGTCGTGTTGTTTGTTTATAGATGATTATTATTATACTGATGTTTTGAAATAATTTCGGATTCGATTTCGTATTACTTACATTTTGTGTATGGGTAAAAAAATTGTTTCATAAGGAAACAAGAAGCTCTGAAAGAAATATACTAGCTTATTTTCCTGTTGCTCTTGTACTCATGTGGAACTTTATGTCTGACCGACAGACGCACAAAAGTATAAAAAGCCGGCAATTGAAGTATTATCTTTCTAACGAAAAAAACCCTGGGAATATTTTAAATAGAATGGTTTTAGAAACTTAAACACAGCACAGACTGTGAAAAAAAAACCGGACAGAAAAGCGTACGAACAATAAGACTAACTGCATAGATATTAGGTATTTGACGTCACACCTACAAAACGTTTTTTTTTTTTTTTTTTTTAAATCTGTCGGTGGAGCAAAAAGTTAAACAGGACTTTAAATGACAGAAGTATGGAAAACAATTACATATATACGAAAAAAATCTATCTGAATTCTAGGACCATGATTCCATACCTTCCAAACAAAAGAAGCATTTTTAATATTAGAAAGTTAAAACGGAATTTGGGAAGATGTATTTTTGGACGGGCAGAAATCCTCACTATATCATTACCTACTCTTCATTTTTAGCTTACTTTACATTTGTTTCCTTTAAAATCAAATAAGTTATTTACATCGTGGAGATGTCCGGCTGTTCGTATACCATACCCTTAAAAAATTGGTTCTGGAGGTACGATTTTTTAATTTTTTTTTTAATTATGAAAAAAGATATGACATGAATTTAGGGTGTTAACTTTCAGTATTTCTAGGTGTTAACTATCGGTATTAGGGAGTTTGTTAACTATCAGTATTTCTGCACGCTTTTTCGTCCGTATGCCCATTATTTCTTAACAAGACGGTATGTTACAGTTTGTTTTCTTACTTTTCGACTTGGTATGGTACATATATATTCCAGCTTATGTGATTGTTCAGAGAACCGCTTATAAGCTTTCGTCAAGTGGGTACAGAAACAGAAAGAATTTTTAATATCACAAAGAAATTAATAACACATAGACAAATAATATTTATTAACGGTCACAAACATCCATGCCTGACCGGGATTTTTCGACTTTAAAAAGTATTTTCTGTTGGAAGTAATAACCATCAAAATCATATTTAATTTACTTAGAATATTTTGAAGTAATAATTTCCAAACCCTAATGAATTCACAATATCTTCCATTACATTCAATTTGTACAAAGAACTTGAACTCATTTTGTCTTACGTGTGGGTTTGAAGTGAATGGTTCACTAATCAAGAGTAATAGTTAGGGTAGTAACATTTATTGTGTTCTACTAACCCAAATATATGATACAGGGAACAAAAACAGCGTCTACTAAATGCAGAAGCAAATGGAGTTTTAGTGCTCGCACATTTTCCTTAGAGGGTACGTGATTTGGATTTTTTTTATTACTGTATGAATGTTAATTGGGTAAGGGTCCTTGTTTTGTTAATACAGTACTCTCTTAAAATAAAAGATTGAAATCCACTCATGTAGGAGAAGTGCATTTTCGGCACTGGAAAGGAGTGAATATTAACTCATACTTAGTTAAAATCATTCGTTTGGAGTGATCCTGACGGTGTTTTAACAAACAAATGATCCACTCCTGTAAGGGAAGTGAATTTTTGACACTGGAGGATTGAAAATTAACTCAGACTGAGTTAAAATCGCTCGTTTGTTTTAAGAGTGTAAGGGTCGTTGTTTTGTTAAGTGCTGGGGAGCCCAGTCGGTTAGGTACTCGCCTAGCATGCGAAAGGTCCCAGGTTCGGGTCTGGGCATCGCCAAAATAACTGCCAACCTATAAACGGCCCGTGCAGCCAAAAATGTCCGATAAATAATACCCCGTGTAAGGGAGTGCATGTTAATTATCCGTCAAAGTCCTAACGCTGCGTACGATGCCGTCCTTAACGGTTACGTTGGGTGCATATTCAGGTGTCGGCTCGTCACTTGACTGTGTTCTAAAATACGACACCCGTCGCCAATAGCTCTCGTGTTGCTCTAGTGCGACGATAATTCAAAGCCAAACCTAACCTAACCTTGTTTTGTTAATACAGTAGAACTCCAGTTATCCGAGATCTAACGGTATTTTTCAGATCCATCCATACAAGCTTAAAATGCGAAAGTGTCGCCTTTTTATTAAATTTATTTAATAACAGATTCTTTTCTCTCAATTATCAAAAATGAAATTTAAGGTAATGAAAGTATAGCGATAGGGTCGAAAATCAGAAAAGACTGAGTTTTCTATACGTTTTGGAAGGGAGCTGATTCCGGAAAAGTTCTTTTCGTACTTTGGTCCGTCTGCCAAATAACTAAGAATATATAAATTTGGTACACGAGTTTCTAGTAGCTGTTGTATGTCATAATAAGGTATTTGAGAAAAATGCACATTCACAAAAAGTAATTTAAAGCCAGAATATATAACCTATAAGGTAATTTCAATAATTTTAAAAACTTCAATAGTTTTATGGCATGCGTAAGTTGTAGCTGTCATAGAACTTATAAAGTTATTGAAATTGCTTTATAGGGTAGAACATTTTGTCAACATTATCAATTTGCACATTATAAAGTAAATTATTAACATACACCATTTAAAAAATCGACTACTTACATTTTTTTTTAGATGAGTACTATTCTTTATTGATTCGGATAATTGTAATTTAAAAGCAGTGTTATTAATGATATAAAAATGTACAGATCGAATTGAAACATTCATATAATTTGTATTGTACCAGAAAGCAATAAAACAATAAGTATAAAAAATGTATAATGATATCTGAGTTAACAATATAACGTCAGTAATGAAAGTAAATATATAAAGAAAATTGGATGCTAAAAATTTCAAAAATCACGATTGGATCCACTTTAACGTGAAATTGATATAAAGTTGCATGACAAAAGTTCATGTTTTTTCGATGTTGCGTGTTGTATATAGTTATTCTAAAAAAATCAAATTGCAGTGCATTCAGTGGATTGCATTTCAAAAGCCAAACTAATAACAAGTAAGATGAAACAATGAAGATCAATACACAATTGGGCTTCCAATAACTGCATAACTTGTAATCATGGCTTACCTCGAAAAACCTATTGAACCTCAAAGAAAACAA
The DNA here is from genome assembly GCA_023701765.1 of Hylyphantes graminicola. NCBI lineage: Eukaryota > Metazoa > Arthropoda > Arachnida > Araneae > Linyphiidae > Hylyphantes > Hylyphantes graminicola. The sequence goes on from CM043112.1 coordinate 45,482,970, forward strand.
CGTGGGCTTATACTATTTTAAAGGAACACAAAACAAGTAAATAAACAAAATCAAATCGATTTTTTAGAACGACAAATAATCAAACCGATAAAAAATTGGTTTGATGTTAAACCGAAAGGCACACAATATCTGAATAGGGGTTTAAGTGTTTGGAAAATTTTCCCTTGCGCTTCTTTCTTCATACTTTTTGTTAAAAGAAATGCGTGTAAGGAAATGTTTCAGTGAACTTAACAACTTTTCATGCTTAGCAGTTCATGTCTCTCAATGATGAAGGTAAGAATAATATAGAGATGTTGCCTGGTTATAAACCATGTAAATACGGTTTTGAAATTTGAAGCCAGTAATCTTTTTCCTAATGCTCCCAAACAAGAATTTGGCGAACGTTTTGCGCAATTTTACTTTAAAATGTAATCTAGTTTTATAGTTCAAGAGCACTAAAAATGTTAGAGAGTAGTAGGTTGGTTGGAAGACATATATTTTTAGGATTGTGTGCTTGGTCAGAGACCCGCTTATAAACCCTTGTCAAGTAAGACAGACGCAACACACACTCACATACACATGTGACAATGCTGCCCTCTGTCGTCACTTCCACAATTTAAACATGTCCCTGAAGGTTAGGGAAAAGTCTCTAGGGACCTGTACTAGTGGAAAACTGCGCGATGACGCCCACAAGACTTTTGGACCCACAGATTTAATGAGCACGTACTCCGCCAGGGAGCCCGCACTGAGCCGGAGGAACTGGGTTTTCTACAATTGCGGCCTCATGCGCCTATATGGCGAGGCGTCGTCACGAGAAGGCAAGGCAAGAGTTTGGCGACCGGCGTCATAAGTTAGAACCGCAGTCGATACCTGAGTAAGCACCCTACGCGTTTGGACTTTAGAGCATTCGTGCTACTCTACACATGGTATAATTAGTCGGACATTTTTCGGCTACACGGGAGCTTATAGGTCCACCCCTGTTGAAACAATAGCGGCTGGTTGGTAGACATATTTATTCAAATTTGTGTGCTTAGTCAGATACCCGCTTATAAAACTTCGTCAAGTTCGACAGACACAACACACACATAAGAGGATCCATCTAATTTCTAGAGACAGAGACCAACTAGAGGATCCCCAGAATTGACTTATCACCCCCAGAGGTATTGATTTGGTAAGGGAACTTGGAGGACTTTGTGACCACGACTGATTTAACGCGCCTAAGTCGACACCATTAACGTACACGGGGGTCCTCTGAAAGCAGCGGGGCTCGAACTCGAAACCTTAGGGATGGCATTCCAAGACCTTACGCACCAGGCTACCCCGGCCTACAGCGACTTGTTTGGGTGAATCACATATGAAGAGTACACGGGAAAAACTGATTGATTTTGTAGAGAAGTTTCCTTAGCAGGTCACTTTGGCGATGATAGCGAGTGATCGCCTAAACTTGTGTAAGGAAACCAGTTCCTACCACGGAGATCGTAGTTAGAGTAATATAGTGGCAGATCACGTGACCTCCAATGCTAACGACGGGACGCGCAAGGAGCTCCCAATGAAGTCAGTGTTGTAGGTCACGTGATAAGAAACTGTAGTACTTTAACTACGATCTCTGTGGTTCCTAGCTACCAAGTTCAGGCGATTGGCGATCCCGACGCTTGAACCAAGCGAAGAAAAAAGAGAGAAACCGGTTCTATGTCGCCAAGCAGACAATTGCGGGTGTCCGCCTGATAAATCAATCGCTTCTTCCCGTGTACTCTTCATATATTTGGCAACTCTTAACATGCTTCATTTTTCCATATTGCCAAACCATTCACATCTTACTTCAACCTCCAATCTCCCAATGATCCTGGAAACTCAATTGTTCCGGACCAAAACAATCTAAAACTGACCCCCAATTCAATAAATAAGAGAGGACAAACAACACAAATTGCTCGCTTCGGTGGCCATTGGGAGAAATTGTCCCCGACTCTTTCGCTTATGATTTATAACTTGTTTGTTGCAAATGTTAAGGTTGAAAAATGAAACCGGTCCTCCGTAATTGTTTTTGAAATTGTTCAATTTATTGCTGTTGTGTGGGAAAGCGAAGACTTTGGTCTTGCTTTCAGAAATTGATAAACAATAAACATCATAACGTTAAACATATAAACATTTTGTTTTAATCTTAAAAACTAGTTTTTTAAGAATGAAATTGGATACTGTTTTGCGTGTTTTTTGAATCTAGCATTTATTGGTTCTATTGGAGCAGAATTTTCGAGAATTTTTTTAAAACCTCTTAGTCCCAGTGACCTCTTAGTCCCAGTGATCATAATAATAATAATAAACACATAATAGGGCTGACATCTATAGGGATTATTAAAACATATTTTCTAATAGAAAAAAGTTTGAAGGAGCGGAAGATGTGCTTTTTGATATCATAAATGGCTATAGGCGACCAGGATTTTTCTAAAATGACGAAGCCAAATGGTCATTTTGACTGAAAGGGTTAAACAAAAGCCGTTATCAATTTAGTGTACAATAAAAATTGAAAGGTTTAGTAGCAAAACTCAGATTCTCCAAAACATAGATCATAAATATTAACTAAGATATACTGTCTGCCTCCCGGTTGCCGAAGTGAATAATGCATGGGCTCTCACAGAGAAGGTTCTTGGTTCTCTCCTAGCAGTACTATGGACCAAATCGTGGTGAAGAAAAAATCCCTCCAAAATCACTGTAGGGCCTAGGTACACTCAGATATACGTACTCCTATAAGTTATCACACGAGAGCTCGTTCGCTCAGCGACGTCCCTACACCCATTCAAAAACCAGTTTTTCGAGCAGCTTTTGCTGGCTGAGTTTTTTCGAGTCGACGTGAAAAAATCCAGTACTTTTTCGCTCAGCGAACGGCTGCTCCAATCAAAAACGAAGTTCAGTCGTGACGTCATGGCCGAGCCCCCTCCTTGTACCTCCTCCTCCAATACAGCGATAATACTGCTTTTAAGTTTGTGATGTCACGCATGACGTAGGCATTCTCGTGTGTGACGTTTTGCTGAGTGAACCAAAAGTTGTTCGACCAGTGACCAGCGACTTTTCTACCGTCTGATAAGGGCTTAAATCCCTATGCCAGAAAGTCCTGCGGTGTTATCATAACCCAGTCGTTCGAAGATAGGATAGGTTCCCGCTCAGGTGTCGACTTCGTTCCTTGTCCAGGGTTTCGCATCACCAGGCGTAATTGGTTGTGTTTAAACTCTTCACAAAAAGTAAACAACTGGAAACAATTTTCTACATATCTTTCTAATTATTGACCAGCCTATTCATTGGTGACTTCGTCCAAATGAATTCAATATTATAAAGCCTAAAATGTGCTACTCGGACCCTATATTTCAGTTAGACTTTGGAGAATTTAAGTTTTGCAACTCCCCCTTTCAATTGGTATTTTGTATGGAAATGACATACGTGTTTTGTTATATGAAGAGCATAAAATTTTTGAATCATTTGCACTTATCGAGAGTTGAAACACTACTTACCTACCACCGATTTCTAACTTTTTCCAACTATTAATGTAAGGAAGAATAAACTAGTTAATAGACTTTTCTAAATACAGTTTTGAACCACATAACTCCAAAAATATTTTCTTTCAACAACCTCAGTCATAAAAATAGAAATTTTCAAAGTAGTGGAATAATTTAATGGCTTACTTTGAGTTTTTATATGACTACTTTTTTTCAATATGAATGAAAATTCAACTAATGATTTATATTTAATTTCTAAAAATAAGAGTAATTTTCATGTTGAAAAATTCTTTAAAAAATTTATCACTTAAAAAGAAAAGGAAGCTAAATCTTTTCAACCAATTTGAAATGTTTTTGTTTCTTACAAAGATTTTTCGTATTTCACCCATTAAAATTGCCCATGCATTATAGATCCTAATTAATACTGATTATATAACTTTTATAACTCTTTTTTTTATATGGAAGTTCCAAAAGTTTTGATTGGACATATGTCTTTAATAAATTCAAAATGATATATGACAGATTTAAGGAAAGCAACGAGGTGTGTTATTTAAATAATGACATTGGCTTCTGCGAGAGGTATTTTTTTATTAAAAATATCGTTCACTTCCAACCTTAGCATAAATCGTGGAGGCGAAATAAGATGAAGAAGCTTGCGGAGAAAATACTGAAGCCTTCGCCTTGTCGATTTTAACCCTCTAATGCATGAGTTTTTTTCAACCCGAAAAAATATATTTGTATCTTTAATACCCATACATTATTAGAAAAATACTGAATTTTTTTTTAACTGCATTAGAATTTAAGTAATTTCAATTTTTAATTTTTTTTCCATATGACAAACACCAACTACGAAATTTCAATTTTGATAATAATGACTAGAAAAATACTAAATATATTTCAAAATAACCCTCTTGAACAATAATAAAATTTTAAAACTATTTATTTGTATTTAATGTACTAATATTATTATACTTTGCGTACTGCCAAACACGTAAGTTCACAACAGTTAATAACCCCACTCTTTAATTTTTAATACACTTTTACTACTGTCATCTATGAGGATTATTAGTAACTAAAACTTCAAAATGAAATGTAATAGATGAAAAAAACACAAATTTGTCGAGAGGTATCTCTACTTAAGTAGAATAAAGTGAATTATGTAACCGTGTTGCCATATAGCAACAGTATGCATTAGAGGGTTAATAGTGACGCAATGCAAGCAACAAATTTTGATAACGTTTCTCTCCAGATATATAATTCTTGCTCTTCGGCAATTTAATAGGTTGCTTCAGTTTCACTCTATCAAACGCGTATATTTCGTTTGTTGTGTTCTGTTTTAAAGTTATTTTTTGTGATGCTTGTTTTAATCCATTCACTTTATAAATTTTTATCAATTGCAATTTGATTGAAGTTTAAGTACGCAAAGCTTTACCGAAACGTTAATGTTGTTATAAAAGTTTGCTTCAACTGGCATTCTTTCTTACGTGAAGTAATTTAATTAAATTGTGGGTCAGCAATGTTTTACTGAAAGAAAAATGTGTAAAACTTTTGTGAATCTGAAGAAGACTCAGAAAATTGACTCTCCAAATACTGAAAATAAAAATGTGAAAAAAAAAAATAACCCAGAGGAGTCAAAAATGAATATAATACTTGTAAAACTGTTGCCACTGAAGACGTGAGACACGCTCATTGAAATAAATAAATTCGCTTTACTTTAATATACACGCAATAGTTTTATATTTGTAATTGATTGTTTAAACACCAATAACGGCTATCTGCGTTAATGCAGACTGGATTTTGAAAGATTTTTTTTAAAGATTAATTTTTCTTGCTATTTAAATTTTAAGCAATATGGCCTGCCGTGCCCATTTCTGCGTACGGGATCAAAGAATTGGGGGTACTAGGTATCTGTCCTGGTTAGGTGGTCAGTTCAACCGAATTTGTCATCGATTTTTAGGTATTTGGTCGAACCACTGATCAGATTTGTGTTTGTAAAATCTGAAAAATGGTTCAACTGAATTTTTCATCGTTTTTTCGGTATTTGGTCGAGCCATTTATCATATTTTCTTTTTCTCAAACGAGGCTGCATTATTGGTGGCTAAGCCTTTTCAGACTCTGCATTTTCCCCTGAATTGAGAACCAGAAAAAGGGTTCAATCATATGGTTATAATATAATATTATAGTTACTAAACTAAACTTCTCGGCGCAACAGCCTTTTAGTGGGTTTAGTTTCCAAACATTGTTGATCCTCATTTTGTTGACCTACTTAAGGGATGAAAGGATGAACAATCTCACCCAATCTGCACTCTTAAGACAAAAGAGTGAAATCCACTCCAGTTGGAGAAGTGTATTTTCGCCACTGGAAAGAAATGAATATCAACTCAGACTGAGTTAAAATCACTCGTTTGGAGTGATCCTGTCGGAGGTTTAACACACAAAGGATCCACTCCAAAAGGAGAAGTGCATTTTTCAGACTGGAGGAGTGAAAATTAATGAGACTGAAATAAAATCACTCGTTCGTTTTAAGAGTGTGGGATTTGAACTCCGGGCCTGCAAGCATGACAATGCGAAGCACAACCACTTAGCCACTGGGCCTAAGCTTCTCTGTCTATTGTAGTTATTTATAATTATAAATGTATTCAACCGAATACACTGAATAAATGGTGAAACATTTCACCACACAGCCCCTTTACAGCTACTACCCAGATAGCACAGCAGTATTGGCCAATGTCGGCTCATGCCCAACGCCGAATGCATAATGGACTACGTTTTACCGGCGAAGGGCCATATCGGGGTGCAATATTGGTTTGAGTATAATTTAAAAAAAAATACAATTCAAAATTCTTGATTGAAAAATATTGCGAAACATAACATTTGCCTTTTACACTTGCAAAATACTATAAGATTGCAGTAACGTAAAGTACTGCACTTTTCGTAATTTCCCATATGAAACCTCAAAGAACTTGAATCTGGCTAAAATCGGAATAAAATGATCGATTTAGTCCCATATTTTCCATATTTGGTCGATACTCATGCGACATTGGCCAAAAATGTCGTGTTACCTGGATAATAACTTTATTTTTAGTGAAACCAACCACCAAATTTTCACCACTGTCCTCCGAGCCGAGCCCCCATCTTCTATAACCTCCGTAAAAATAACGCAGCTGAATCTTCAATCACGCTCTCATTTCTATTGATATTCCCCATGTTAGCATACAAGAGCGCCTCCGAAGAAAAAGGTTATGCAGAATGGATAGACTCCCAAACGAAAAAGTAATGATTCCTGGGCATGAAATATTCATGAAACGACTGGATGTTTTGGTGACACAAATACCGCCGCGCTGGAATCATAATGTGACCGGCCTGTGTTTTAGTAGTTGCTCAAAGCTCCATCTAAATGTTCAAACCAAAGTATTATTATTTTTTAAATCTTAGCAGCAACTATCTTCTTGAAATTTTTAGCACTTTCAGTGCCAGTGATGCCATTTGGCATCATAATGTTTCTGATCATAATTTGAAAAAAAAATAATAAAAGGGCTGGCATCAATTGGGATTAATATAAAATATTTTCTAAAATTAAAACAGTTTGAAGAATCTAATGATGTGCTTATTGATATCATAAATGACTGTAGACGATCAGACATTTTTTCTAAAATGGTGATGCCAAATTGTCATTGAGACTGAAAGGGTTAAAGCGGTACATTCATGTCATATTTTTATTTCTCCTAATGATGTTGAAAAAATGCGCCCAGGTATTTTTATATTTAAAAAAAAAGTCGGACTAGTAGTACCATTATAAGTAGAAAGAAATCACAATTATTATTATCAAACAGTCTGACTAGGAAATATTGTGACTAGTAGTATCATTTGTGAAAATTCAAAATAAGTCCACCTTTGTAAAATCCCTCTTGGAAAAAAAGTACTCTCTAGTGATGTAGTATTGCACCTAATTTGGTATGGTATGGTATCTAATATGGTATTAATATTACCCCGTGTAAAATAAGTGTTCGTTATATGTGATCCATTCATGAAACGACTGAATGTTTGGTGACACAAATACTGCTGCGCTGGAATCATAATGTGACCGGCCTGTGTTTTAGTAGTTGCCCAAAGCTCCATCTAAATGTTCAAACCAAAGTAGTATTATTTTTTTTTCAAATCTTAGCAGCATCTGACTGTAAAATACTGGGTGTCCGTAAGAGAATGTCCGAGTTTTAATGGTATATTACCGGAGTTTATTTTATACTAAATATTACAAATCATATACATAAAATTGAAGGACAGCTAACTTTTTCCCTCTAAGTGCTCAATGTGTGCACTTTTAGTGATACGGCACACATCCAAATGAAAATGCAATTCTTCCCATATTGTCTGTAACAAGTCCGGGGTAATGGAATCAGTAGCCTGTGCTATTCGTCCTTTCAGGATTGGTAAATCGTGGGGTATCGCTTATCCGAAACCGCTAGAGTTATTCTTTATTCGTCCCCTTCAACCACAACTGTCAAACGATTAGGGGAGAGAAGGGGAATGGCGCCACCTTAAGGGAAATTGAATTTTCATGCAGAATTGTGTTGCAATTAATGTAAATTGTAATGAGCATAGCATACTACAGTTCATAACCTATCTTGTAGTGATTTTTTAAAATTTAAATCCTTAATAGAAACTGAATAAAATTGTATTTTTCTAAGGCTCGCACAGTGGCGGGATTACCCCGGTATCTGGGGTAATGCCGCCACACCACTGGGGTTATGCCGCCACATCAATAAACAAAGCAAATAATATATAAATAATGAAAAATTACATAATAAACAATACATATAGAACAAAATAGGTTTAATTAGCTTTGGAATGGTAAATTGTACAGGGTACAGCTCTTTTATTAACTTTCTGTGTGCAACTAACTATGCAGTTTTTTTTAAGCTTCTCTGATCTATTTGACCAGTTCAGTTATTCTTTTTCGGATACGTGGCATCTCAAACGAAAACTAATAGGTTGTAGGGCCAATATATGAAATTTCTATTTTACGGATCATGCCGCCATCCTTTTGCATGTGGCGGCATAGCCCCAGAGTGATGTGGCGGCATTACCCCAGGAAGACAAAATTTCATAGATGGCTGTTTAAAGAAAGGTAATTAGCCTAGCGTCCAAACTAACGACGTGACAAAATAGCCAAATAATTGCTCTTTTAAATGATATATAACTGATATATCTAACTTAGAGATAGCAGTCACTTATCGCTTAATTTCAGAAGGCTCAAGATTAGATGAAAATCACTAAAAACCGTATTTTTTAAATAACTTTTCACCAACTCACCGCACGGCCATTAGCGTCTATACTACAAATTACTTTGTTTCCTGCTACAGGTCAGCGCTCACAGCCCCCTCCCACCCACACCGCTGGCGAGATACAAGGGGTGGCGGCATTACCCGAGGTGGCGGGATTCCCCTGCTCTCCCCTACAGCAGATACTATTACAATTTGAAACTCGGGCATTCTTTTACCGTCCAGTTTTATCAGTTTCCCTGTATATTCTTTAAATTTTAAAAGGGGCTGCATTGCATGTCATATTTTTATTTCTCCTTAATGATATTGAAAAAAAAATGGGTCCAGGTATTATTATATTAAAAAAAGTCAGACTAGTAGAACCATTATAACCAGAAAGAAATCAACATAATTATTAGCAATAAGTCTGACTATAAAATATTATGAATAGCAGTACCATTTGTAAAAATCAAAATAAGTCCTTTTTAAAATCTCTCTTAGAAAAAAGTGCTATCTAGTAATGTAGTATTGTACTTCTTATATGGTATTAGTATTACCGAGTGAAAAATAAGTGTTTGGCTATTTATAAATATTTGTTTATAACGCTTTTTTAAAATAAGTATTTAGTTTTCCTCGACTAAATTTTTATAATATTGCTTCATGATACACGTTAAAAAAAAACTCATTGATAGTATTTTTAAAAAAAATATACACTTCTGTTTAATAAAAAAAATTCTGCTTAGAATGATAAAACATATTTTCAAGATTTTGAAAACATACATAGCCTTAGAATTTGAACACATCGAAAATTGCACAAACTGGATTCGAAAAAAAAAATTAACATGAATAAGGCTTTCAGACGAAAGTGTATGTACAAGATTAAAAATATAACGTTTGGAGTTTCAAAATTTTGGGTACGGGAGTTTCTTAAGAAATATCCAGACAACCAATCAAATAAGCTAGTAACATTCAGTTATGTCATCATTTATTCTCTTTGCAAAATGATAAAAACTAAAACATGACTGTTTTTAATTTGTGTCTACTTGAACTGGGACTCAGATATACTTTCAATTATTTAATTTACTTTACTTTAATTTTTTAATTTTAAAAGAATTTTTAAAAAAATGGAAATTTAAATATTGACATAGTTTAGAGAGAGTTTTTTTTATCTATCCATTCCCTCTCCCCCAACTTTATAGTAACTATCTAATATTGTAGTTTTGAAATGTACACCAGGCAATTCGATTTTATATTTTTTGTTCTTATGTCCATTCTTCTGTCACTCTTTAACACACGCGTCTATACTAAACTTCAGATTTTCAAATTTCTTTTTACTTTCAATTAACTAATATGAAAATAAGGTTAAAAAGCATTGCAATGAGGAATTCAAAATGGAGATTTTGTGTATTCTACACATTTTGGAGAGTTTTGTTTCTAAAGAAAGGCTTTTTGAATATTGATACGTCTGAAACCACTCTGCAGCTCGAACTGAAAAATCTACTGAACAAATTTGGTACGCGAGTTCCTAGAACCAGTCGGACGTCAGACGGAAAGGAATTCATTTTTCGTGGAAATCGGGTAATAACAATTGAAGAGTACAAGGGAAGAACCGATAGATTTATTAGGCGGACGCCCGTATTGTCTGCTTGGCTGACATTGGCGGCAGAAAACCTGTTTCTCTCTTTCTTCTTCGCTTGGTCCAAGCGTCGGGATCGTCAATCGCCTGAATCTTGGAAACTAGGTACCACAGAGATAGTAGTTAAATATTATAGTTGAAGTTCACGTGACCTACACCACTGGCTTCTCTAGGGCTCTTCTGGGAGCTCCTTTCGCGTCCCGTCGTTAGCATTGAAGGTCACGAGATCTGCCACTGTATTACTTTAACTATTATCTCGGTGGTAGGAACTGGTTTCCTCACACAAGTTTAGGCGATCACTCGCTATCATCGCCAAAGTGGCCTGCTAAGGAAACTTCTCCACAAAATCAATCGGTTTTCCCGTGTACTCTTCAATTGCCATGAAAACTTTTTGGTTATGAAGATTTTGCAAATTAACTATTGGGTACATAATTTCCTGGAAATGTGTATAATTGAGTAATAATGCAAAGACGTGTACTGTTTCAACTCCAATCCCACCAGTTTGAATTTAAAATGTATGATGAAATATTCTTATCAAAAAATTCTTTTTGTTTGTCTTTCGTAAAATAAGAATTTCCTTTACCATTTAACACTTGGGAATGGTTCCTTTCTGTTTCTTCTTTCAGTAGAGAGCGGGTCAAAATAACACTACGCCTAAAAATATCTTAAAATCCCAAGCACCACAAAACATGCCATGGACTTCTCAGAACGAGTAACTTCACCGCGACTTCATTAATCTCTTAATTCCGTCATAGAAACAAAGGCTTCCTTTCCAACCTCGCCTATTATCGCTCAATTATTGCGCGACAGCTGTTGGGGGAGTTAAATCCTTCACAAGAAAGCTGAAAAATAGCACGCAGAACACGATATAAAGAAGTCATCGATTTACGTCAGTGGAGGGATTATGATAATAGTGACGCAACTTTTGTTTTTCAAAATGAATTTATTAAGTCGAAAAGACGCTTCATGTTAGGCTGCATACTTTTGAAGTTGATATTATGGTAAATTTTACCTCTGTTACTTCTGCGTTACAGTATACTCTGAGGTTTAGTTTTTGTTCCTTAAAACTTAAAACATCAAAGCATTATTTTTTTAAGTGCTTATCTGATCGTTATGCTTAATTATTACGAATAACGGAAACAGCAAACGCTCACAGAGAAAGTAATATATACCCAGCACAAAGGCGGGAATCGAACCCGCACCCGTTCGCGCACACAGCTAGCGTAACGGGCTGCGATCGAAACCACTAGGCCATCCGGGCCAAATATGCATAGTTAAAGGTCTACATTATACGCAGTTAAACTGTTGGGACTGTTTGGTGGCAGTCTCGTATAGTCTCTCCTAATTGTACTTTTCGATATATGTGTTTAAAATTAACATATGAACAAATATGGAAGTTTGTATAAGCACAATTGCATTTGAAAAAAGGGATTAGGTGCACAGAAATATTCCGCACAAGCTTCTTCAAAATAAATAAACAAAAAAAAATATTTAAAAAATTGAAAGAATGAAGCATATTGGAAAATTCCCCAGTATCACGGTCTCAACATATTTCTAAATGGAGCTAATCTCCTTAAGTACCAGGATGGCCGAGTGGTTCGGACCATTACGCTAGCAGTCTGCGTGCTGTAACGGGTGCGGGCTCGATTGACGCCAATCGCCCAGGGTGTATATTCCTTTCGCTTGTGACAGTAAAAATTCCTTCTGTGTCTGTCTTAATTGACGAAGGCTTATATAAGTGGGTCTCTGATCAAGCCCACTAGACGGAATACCCCTACCTTATCCCCCCCCCCCCACCTACCCTAATCTACCGTAGGTATGTAGAGATATCTGCACTCTGAGAACCTTCTTACTGTCTTCAAAATTGTTACAACTGGTATTCGATCGAAAACATAGTTGCACCACTTTCAACATAACCCTTCTTGGCGTAAAAATGATATATGGCTTCTATTGTTTCCTTTGTTAGAAGAGTTTGACTACCAGCACCCTTTCACCACATAGGGCTGTTATGCCATTATCTTGAAGTTTAAATGAACAATTAGGGCTTTTTTTCTCGCCAATAAGCGATGAATGGAGGACATGGTTATAAAAGAGGTCACGTGGTGTGATCGTGGGACGGCAGCTAACGGATGGACTTGACAAGTTGACATCAAATTTGGGAGCTGGAGTGAAAATGGATGGTGAAAATTTATGGTTGGAATTGGTAAAGAGAGTAATAGATTTAAGTAATAAATGATTAGGCATGATATTATATAAATGTAATTATTTGGGGTTTTTATGTTGCATATCTGAAGTTGTTCAACGTTTGTTTCAAAATATAACCTGCTGTGATATAAAAGCATGCCGCAAAGTGTATGTTTTTAAGACAGCCAGATTAAGCAAATTGGAATTTTGTGTGATTTCTTTTTCAATTTAAGTTCTCTATATGAAATGTAAGGAAATGAAAGTATTGCAATGGGTTCGAATATCCGAAATGGAGATTTTGTGTTTTCGACACGTTTTGGAGGTGCTGAGTTTGAAAAGTGTGTTTTAAAACATGGTCCGTCTTTAGGTCTACCTGAAAACACTCTATAGCTCGAACTAAAAGAGCTGCAGACTTCAAATTCCTTTTTAGACTATTCTTGGGTTCTGTATCTGTACAATGTTTTCGAGAACATCAAACATGTGCAAATACCGACTTTAATTAGGACTTTTTTTCTCGCCAATAAGCGATGAATGGAGGACATGGTTATAAAAGAGGTCACGTGGTGTGATCGTGGGACGGCAGCTAACGGATGGACTTGACAAGTTGACAACAAATTTGGGAGCTGGAGTGAAAATGGATGGATTGTGTGAAAAATTGTATTTGAGAGCAATTGATTTAAGTAATAAATTATTAGGCGTGAGATTATATAAATGTAATTATTCGTTTTTACTTTCAGTTTTAGTTAATACTGGCTTTATAAACTTGGAGTTGCGCTGGTGCACCATTAATAACCCTAATTAGTAGTTGTATTTATGCAAAATTTTATTGTATACCTATTGATCCCCTCTCCACTGGTCCACTCCATCAGGATATTATAATAGTCTCCCATTCTCATATAAGAGGTTAATTGTATCCAGGCTATTATCCAGGTATTACTTTTTATTTCCAATTACTTATCATGAAATATAAAATAATGATAGTATTCTGTTGGGGTCAAACACTGTGTGAAATGACACTTTAAAATCATTTGCAAGAAGTAAAAAGTACATTAAAAATTAATTTGCGAAAAAAATAAGAAATAACTATACCATTACGCAATTAAATATAAAAACTTCCATCGGATGCACCAATATAGGAGAATTACACAGACAATTCATAGAAATTCACAGAAAATATTCACAAATAAGCAAGATAAAAAATTGACATGAATTATCGAAAAAACTAGTTAGATCAACACCTGAAAACTCACTTTAACTGGAAAAAATAACATTTTTATTACACTCTTAAAAGTAGGAGTGAAATCCACTAATGTAGGAGAAGTGCATTTTCGACACTGGAAATGAGTTAATATTAACTCAGACTGAGTTAAAATCACTCGTTTGGAGTGATCTTGTCGCAAGTTCAACATATAAAGGATCCACTCCTGTAGGAGAAGTGCATTTTCGACACTGGAGAAGTGAAAATTAACACAGACTGAGTTGAAATAGCTAGTTTGTTTTAAGAGTGTAAGTAACCTAAAACTTATTTGCATAAAATATTTGAAATTTATCCTCGAAAGCTATTCAGTTATTCCTTTTTTTATTAAAAATAATAATAATTCATAACTAACAAAACTAACGAATGATTTCAAGAAAACTTTGCTAAAAATTATTAGAACGTAATCACTATGTAAAATGTATGAATGCTACACCCACGATAATTTATTTTTGGATTTGATTTGGAATTCACCAAAAGCATAAATTTTATTATGTGTAGAGTGTATTATCAAATATATTTCAAGCAATACGTGTTTCTAATTTTTTTTAAAACTCATTTCGAGTTTAAAATAAAATACAGAATATTGATATTTTTTTCTCTTAATGGAGAACCTTTTCTTAATGGCTCTTTTAAAGGAATATTTTTGAACAATTATGTTATATCTTACAGCTTACGTTAAACAAGTCACTCGTTTTCTTGTACTAATAATAATATATTCGAAATACATGAAATCAACACATGTTTTAAACTAAGTTAAGTTGTGAATTGCATGGTTATGTATATAGTATGTGTGTTTGTAGTCATGTGGATGCATTAGATCAACAGAAAAACCAAAGTAACAACTTCTTTGGACTACGCTGAGGCGAAACGCTCCCTTACGTTTAAGGATTCAGTAAAAATATTTTAAAAATTGGTGTAATGTTACTGCGTAAAAATTAAGAGGATAACAGAATTTACATCTACAGTGTTTACGGAGTAACCATTCACTATTGTTTTTTATTGTGAACTGCCACCTATTTAAAGCAATCTTAATAATTATATAGATTTTAAAAGCTGAATTTATAAAAAAATACAAAAAAGCTATAAATATATTTAAAATATTGCTTACAATAGGCAATACAATTTCTGCCGTAAAAATGCCAGTACATGCTGCCACCGGTTTTGCTTAAGAACATTCCACTAATTTTTTTCAGTGTGCTCAAAATACCAAATATGAAACGGTAGGGATGGCGGGTTTTGAGAAAAAACTTATTCCCGGATTTTACCGCAGAAAACCGGTTTCTGGTTTAAACCGGCCAAATGAAAAAACCATTTTTTCGGTCAAAACCGATGAAAAAAAAAACAGGTTTTGGTTTTCCATCTCTAAAGTGTTTCAAATAAGTGTGGCGGGAATTATAAAATAAGCGTGAATTTGAATATTTGAATTTTAAATAAGTAGAAACTGAGTTCTGATCGTAATTTAATTTCTATTTTTTTTCCGTCTGGAGCCTGAATTATATCTTTCACGTGATGCCAATGCGGCTTAGTTTTTTTTGTCTTTCGTGATATTACTGCCTTGACCAACGAGTAAAAAAATATTCAAGAAGAAAGTCAGTGCTAGTTTACGTTTGAGCCAATGACCCTCTACATCCAAAGTTACTCCATTCGATGGTATACTTCACACATGTACAAGTCATTTCCATAATTAAGATATACATGTTACTTGCCTTTTTCAATTAGGGGCAACTCGGCAACTCTGCTATGACCTTCCAGTAAAAAAAATATTCAAGAAGAAAGTCTGTACTACTTCCAGAAGCCAAAGTTGCCACATTTGATGTTTTTTTTTGCTTTGGCCAAAGTATTTGATATTTTTTTCTTTGGACAAAGTTACCCCATTTGATGTTTTTTTTGCTTTTGCCAAAGTATTTGATATTTTTTTCTTTGGCCAAAGTTACCCCATTTGATGTTTTTTTTTGCTTTGGCCAAAGTTACCGCATTCGATTCACACTTTGTAAGTCATTTCCATTATTAAGGTAAGTAGTAGTAAAATGAGGCTATAAGCCAGGCTGGTGCGCTTGGCGCAATCCAAGCCTGGCGCAATCCAAACCTGGCGCGCTCCAGATGGAAGGTAGCCACGCCCCCAGATCATGTATGAACACGGTGGTTTTTGGGAGTGACGTCATTGGACTTGAGTTGTACTTTTTGGGAGGTGTGACGTCATGCGTTAAAAATATTTTTCTAAGGTTAGGGGTTTTTTTTTCGGGTGCCAATATCAATGGATCGAATGGTGGTTACGTCAGTGGAGTTGAGTTGTTTTAGTTTCGTTATAGAATGGGTTTATATGACGTAGTCTTATGACATGAGTTGACTTGAATCGTTATAGGGTAGGTTTATATGACTTTGGGTTCGATTTAGAATATGTTTATGTGACGATGCTAAATGTAAAGAATAGTTATTAGAAATTGTTGATTGGGAACTTATTTTTTTTTTCTAACAGTAATAAGGTGAAGTTTAGTGTGACATTTTTTTACGTTAATTAGAAAATGTCTTGTTATTATAAAGATGTATTGTAATCATTTCTCTATTTTAGTAATTATGTATTTAAGTCTTAAAAATATTTAAAAATTATTATTAACACCTATGGAAAAGTAATAAAGATGTAAATATTTCCATTATATAAAATTCATAAATTCAAAACTTAATTTTTTTTAATGTTGAAGTTATTTTAAATATATTTAAAGTTATTACTTTAAAAGTTTTTCTTAATTTTTATATTATTTTCAAGCAGCAATAAATACACAATTTTTAAGAGACATCAGCAGTTAGTAATACTAAATTTATATATAAATGGAATAAACGCTAACATTCTTCTAACATAAAATTTCTTCTGAAGTGCAAACATATTTTTCACATCATGTAAAAGAATGGTACATTAATTATTGTAAAAAAAACTATGATCACAATCAAGTTCATAAAATATACAGTAAATTGAATTCCACTTTGTCGTGTAAGTCAGAAATATATTATTTTTCCAAATCTATAGCAGGATTAGTTGCAACTGTTTCGAGAATTTTGTTAGGTAAGATAATATAGTGGTTTTGATGTCTCATATAATCTCGCAGATTTTAACTAGATTAAAGAAGACGTATTGAAAACTTCGGAATATTTGTTGAAATACTATGACATACTCATTATAGCAAGTTGATTTCTAGACTACTTGACTATATTACATTGATTTACTCTCCTGTTTCCTTATCTTGCTTATTTAGATATATCCTGCGTCCCTACTCATCAAGTAATTCCTATTCACCATAACAATAAGTAGGGGAGGGTGGGGGCTATTGGGACAAATTTTCTTCAACCTCTGTATTTCAGCAAAAATAAAAGAATTTTAATTTCTTTTTTTACAAGCTCATAAACTGAACATTCATTTACATAAAAAGTCAGTCAACAAAGGCTAAAACATTACCATATTTTGGTTGCGGAGCATTTTAAACAAACATGTAAATGTCCCATTAGCCCCCATATGTGGGGGCTAATGGGACAGGGTGCAGGGCTAATGGGACATGCTAAATTTTGCCATTATAAAGTATTAAAAAAGGGAAAATCAATGAGAAAATAACCATAAAATAAAATTTTTAAGCAAATACCATTTACATAATGTATACATAACGAAATTTTATTTTTTAAAACAATTATTTCCCATTGAAAGATGATATATCAAAGTTAAAACTCAAAATCGAATATGCTCCCATAATTTTTGTTTAATCACTGGAAATGATAGTTTTATAACTAAATCTTCTAAAATTTATCCCAAACTTATCCTCTTTTTCACGGTACATCAAGGACTTAAAAATCGTCTTTATCTTCAAATAGCTTACCATCGTTCGCCTTTTTCATATAATTTTAACGAACATTTTCAGTTCATCGCCTTCTTTTCCAGAAATCAATAAAACGAATAAAAAATAGCTTGCTTCCTAGCAAAATTTACCAACAACAATTTATTTATCTTCACCAAGCTCTGTTCTGATGTAATTAATGAAATTGCAGGTGGAAATATGTCACCAATAAAGCTACTTGAACTAGCACTTATTATACGATGAAAAAAAATCAAAAAGTTTAAAATTAAAGTTTAAAAAAGTTTTTGGCAACTTGACTGAATAAGATATTAGAGATTTATATAGATTCTTCGAGAGAAGCACACAAAGCTAGGTTTATTCGTGTCCCATTAGACCCCACTGTCTCTGTCCCATTAGACCCCACAGTGTTGTTTTTTATAAATGACCCAACACAGAAGCACTTGTACTTCACCACGATATTTGACATATACTATCTTAATCTAGGATATTTCATTTATCTAAAACTGTAGTTTAATTCATAGAAAGTTTTTATTTAATACTTCAAAAGTGAAAAACAAGGTACACTTTTAATTAACTTTCACTTCTCCAAAACAACAATTCTTCTCTCTACTTCACCACTTGCGTTTACTGGCTGATCTTTGGATCTTAAAATGTGAAGTCTTACTGTTACTATGCTTTAGTGTAGAAAAATTTGTAAAAAAGTATATTTTCCCCAGCTTTAGGGCCCTTGTCCCATTAGCCCTGCGTCCCAATAGCCCCCACTCTCCCCTACATTTCTTGCAAAGCTTTTAAATAAAAGTCAAATAATATATAGTGAGTTTTGCGAAGGATAGTAGAGGTCTGATAATAAAAAGTTATTTGAATGTCTTATGAATTTCTTAGGATTTCGAAGCACTTGGCTTTTTCCCCCTTCAAATGTTTAATTTTACCTAGTTATTTTCTTAATTATAAAAATACATTTTTAAATATTCTTGTTTAACATTTGTTACTGTTCCATTTTATTATCGAAGGTAAATATTTATGCTGATCAGAATAACACAAATATGGTTTTAGAATCAGAATTACATGTTTAACAAATTTGGTGTTATTTATACTTTTGCGAAGCATTTTAGTTTATTTTTTTAGTAAAGGATATTTAATGACATAAAAATTGCAAATTATATATATATATATTTTAAAATTACACAAAAAGAAATTTTGAAACTAAGAAATAAGTTTAAAGCAAGTAAACATTACACGTGAAATAATAGAATTTCATTTTAGTTAAAGAGGAGAGTTCACTAAATAACTGTAAAAATACATGTATTAAAACAAAAAATGGAACACACTTTCTAAAACTTAATTTTTCTTTTTAAAAACACAAACTCTTAAATAATACTAAGTCAAAACATTAAAAATTGTTAAAATATTCAGTAGATTTACTTCGCTAAAGTTTTTTTTTTTAATAATCTTGATATATGCAATAAGCGGATATTATATTAGTTAATTTAACATTCCCAAAAGGAATCCATTATCACTATACAGGATTCCCGATAGGAAAGTCATTCTGATAAGATTATGCTAACTTCAAACATTGCACTTTAAAATTAAAAAAACATTAAAAATGATCAATGAGTTTACATTTAGCCAAATTTCTTTAAGCTATTTTACATATCATTCTACAGCAAAGACTGTTAAGAAGAAAAATAACTTAATTGTTTACAGCGCCCGTAAGTTATGGACACTTTTCCACTAATAATACAATTTTTTCCTCGACTGAAATAAAAGCGGATAGATTTCTATAGTACATATAAATAGACCGTAGGGGTTTTATTGCAGGAATTTTTTTTTTCTGGTTATATACATAGTCTTACAAATTTCCGCAAAACTTATTTGTTATATCTATATTTGTTAAGATGCAGCATTAACAATTCTACGATATCCTACGATGATCTAATTACACAGTATTCCTACGCAACAAAAAAAACTTTGTATTCATACTTGAGAGGTTTAAAGAAAGTAATTCGAAAAATCTGCTTGTAGTAGCTGATAACAGTCTAAAATTGAAATTTCGCAATCTAATCAGGGAAAAAAATCTTCATAACTACAATTATAATGATTTAATTACTTTTAAAGAGTGGAAATTATTACAGTAAAAATTGATACACTAAGTATCGTCCAATAGTATATATGTTGATTATGAACAATATATTAAAAGTACTGGACGAAAGTCTTAAATATTACCTAGATGATGAAATATTTCTACACGGTTATTAACTATAGATAAAAAAATTTAATAAAATATTATCAAGGATTTGAATTTTATTTGTATTGATGTTAAATGTCAACTTATTGTAAATATCAAGTTGTTAAAACACCTATACAGAGAACAAAGTTGTAAATAAAATCTACTTTAATGCGGGGAGTCTTATTAAATAAAAATTATTTATGCAACATGAATACTCATAAAATCACACATTTAACTAAGAAAGTAATATATTAACGACTTTTCAATGGGAATTATACACAATTTATTTAACTTACTACATTAATAATTAAACATAGATTTAATGTGCATTTAGATTTTATTTAAAAATATAGCATTAATATATCAAAGTATAATTAAATAAAAATTATTATTTATAAGTATGCATTAATAATAAAAAGCTTTTCATACAGTTCTGCAACTCAATGTTTCCTTACATACTAAAGTACAGTAAGAGGCGAATCGTCTTATGACACGTAATAATAATAATATACGTAATAATTGAACACGAGTTGGGTTGTTTTCACTGCTGATAGCCATTTCAGTTTTGATATCGGATAGGTTTATGTGACATCAGTTGAATTGTTGCGATATAAGAGAGGATTATATGAATGATGTAGGTTTAAGGATTGGAGTTAGTTTAGTTATTAAAAATATAATTTTTTTCTCGTGGTCATTACTAATAATCATTAAAGCATGTTCTAAGACTTTTTTTTATTTCTTTGTAGATTTTTTCTAGTAGAGAACTTGTAAACGGGAATTATCTAATAAATTTCTACATGAACAAAAAATATATGAAAAAACACATTTTTTTTATTTACATAAAAATATTTTGCACAGATAACTTTATATCACAATTGAATTGTTTTTAAAGAAACCATCAGGTAAACAAAAATTTCATACATTTCGTGATAGTAACTTTGAAAAATAAAATGAAATAAGCGTTAAATAAATATTAAAAGTGGGGTTTGAACCTGCATTCTATGACAAAAGTTATTCGTACGACTTCTAAAAATAGATTGATCTAAAAATATTATAAAAATATAGGGTTTCTAAGGATTCAGGTGGTTTTTTATCTATATAATTTCAGGGATAATTTTATGATAATTACAAGAGTTAGTTTTTATTAAGTAAAATTTAAGGTTTTATATATTTTTATTGATGTAATCCAAGTTTGAGTTTTACTAATTTTTATATTTTTAAAGACTATTTTTTTAATTCTAACTCTTACTCAGTCATATTTCTTAAGACTTATAAAATAATAACAAAATACTTAATTTCAAAAAATTTCATAATAATAATTAACTTTCTCTCTAAGCAACACAAACATTAATGCAAGTATAAATTTAAAATTAAAATGTTACCTTATATACCATGAAAAGGTGATAAAATTTTATCAAATAATACTGTGAAATAAACCTCAATTTTAAATCCATTTATTAAATAAATTTTATTTAAGTAAAAGGGAATTACCCGAATGTAATTGATTAATATTTGGTAACTTTATCATAGATAGAGGTTCTATGCAATGTTAACTAATACTCAAAATATTCTAGAATACACCTGGTTTAATGTAAAATGACACACCAAAGTAGATTATAAGCTTACATGTATAAATTTGCTTGGAGAACACTTTTGTAAGAAATTAACTAGTTTTTTCCAATATTTTAATTGAAACTGTTAAAATTTTGATGATATCTTCTTTCAAATAACAAAATAGAGGTATGGAAAGGTTAAAACTCTATTCTATCAGCTTTTGTTATGACATTAATGGTATGCATATATCTGAATACAAAACGAATTGTTTAGTTATAAAAGTTGAACTCATGCATTTAAATACATATGACCAAGTCCCATGTTTTTAAAAATACATAGTTTAAGGTTTTGAAAAGTTCAGAGAGGATATCTTAATCGCAGAGATTACAAACCGGTTAAAAGATTGCATTATAGACAGGTAATGTATGTGTCTCACAAACGCGTATAAATCTGCTTATTTCTGCTCATATAAATTTCTAAGGAGCTAGTTCTGATGAATTAAATGACATTTTTCAATCAACTGTTTTGATCCAAATTAAAATACTTTATCTCAGTTTTTAGTGTTACGTTTAAATATTGTATAATTTTCATGATATTCCTATCCTTTACTATGAACTGCCATCACCAACTAACTGCATAAAACATAACTCTAAAAACCTAACAAATTTTTGATATGTGTCTCATTCTGTTTGAAATTTTTCTTTTTACCTTTTGATTATATAATATGGAAAAGTACCAAACAAATGCAGGCTTAACTAAACGACCAACATGCATATCCGTTAAAATTCCCTAAATTTATGACCGAAACTATATTTTCTTTGAAGAAGAAAGTCAAATGCCATTTACAGTTCCTAAAAAATACAAACAACTAAGGTATGTTTGTAAATTTGAAAAATGCCTAAAAATGAACTAACTCACGTGAAGATTCTGACAAATTCAACTTTAAATAGAATTATTTTTATTATTAAATGTTATTTTTCCAACTCAGTTCTTGATAAATTAGTAGTTTGACGAAAACATTCTTCAATACTTGTAAGTTTCTATTGGAAAATTATGATTAATGTTCGCAAATCATAGTAAAACATTAATAACATACGATAACCTATATCCTTCCACAAAAATTTATATTCTTACGAGTGAAAGGTTTAAAAATTAGTTCGAAAATATCCTTAGTTTTATTCGATAACAGTCTAAAATTCACTTAAATAGTTAAGAATTATCGAAGAATATTATTATAGGATATAATAAAGGATAATTTTAAGAAAAATATATAATCTCAATTTAATTTATTCAACTCATGATTCAAACTCCTAACGATTAGAATTCTAAGTCCTTAAGACAAAATTTTTACACTTTGAGACCTTATGAAATAACACAATTTCCGTGTTAATATTCTAAAAATTTATGCAAATGTAATTTTTCTCCGCGTGAGAATGAAAAAAATAATAATGTTTTCGAGAATCAGTGATCATAATTGCATTCTATTTACCGATTAACAGGAAATTATTTCTGACTTTTGAATAATATTGAACTAGTATAAGCAAATACTCATCATTGATTCTTCAAAACATTATTATTTTTTTCATTCTCACGCAGAGAAAAATTACACTTGCATAAATTTTTAGAATATTAACACGGAAATTGTGTTATTTCATAAGGTCTCAAAGTGTAAAAATTTTGTCTTAAGGACTTAGAATTCTAATCGTTAGGAGTTTGAATCATGAGTTGAATAAATTAAATTGAGATTATATATTTTTCTTAAAATTATCCTTTATTATATCCTATAATAATATTCTTCGATAATTCTTAACTATTTAAGTGAATTTTAGACTGTTATCGAATAAAACTAAGGATATTTTCGAACTAATTTTTAAACCTTTCACTCGTAAGAATATAAATTTTTGTGGAAGGATATAGGTTATCGTATGTTATTAAAAAGGGAATTAATAACTCATGCAACATAACATTAAGCTAAATATATTTTGTTTAAAAATCTTTTTTCATAATAACTGCTACTATTTAGTCAATGGTATTGATGTTTTTACTATGATTTGCGAACATTAATCATAATTTTCCAATAGAAACTTACAAGTATTGAAGAATGTTTTCGTCAAACTACTAATTTATCAAGAACTGAGTTGGAAAAATAACATTTAATAATAAAAATAATTCTATTTAAAGTTGAATTTGTCAGAATCTTCACGTGAGTTAGTTCATTTTTAGGCATTTTTCAAATTTACAAACATACCTTAGTTGTTTGTATTTTTTAGGAACTGTAAATGGCATTTGACTTTCTTCTTCAAAGAAAATATAGTTTCGGTCATAAATTTAGGGAATTTTAACGGATATGCATGTTGGTCGTTTAGTTAAGCCTGCATTTGTTTGGTACTTTTCCATATTATATAATCAAAAGGTAAAAAGAAAAATTTCAAACAGAATGAGACACATATCAAAAATTTGTTAGGTTTTTAGAGTTATGTTTTATGCAGTTAGTTGGTGATGGCAGTTCATAGTAAAGGATAGGAATATCATGAAAATTATACAATATTTAAACGTAACACTAAAAACTGAGATAAAGTATTTTAATTTGGATCAAAACAGTTGATTGAAAAATGTCATTTAATTCATCAGAACTAGCTCCTTAGAAATTTATATGAGCAGAAATAAGCAGATTTATACGCGTTTGTGAGACACATTCATTACCTGTCTATAATGCAATCTTTTAACCGGTTTGTAATCTCTGCGATTAAGATATCCTCTCTGAACTTTTCAAAACCTTAAACTATGTATTTTTAAAAACATGGGACTTGGTTATATGTACTTAAATGCATGAGTTCAACTTTTATAACTAAACAATTCGTTTTGTATTCAGATATATGCATACCATTAATGTCATAACAAAAGCTGATAGAATAGAGTTTTAACCTTTCCATACCACTATTTTATTATTTGAAAGAAGATATCATCAAAATTTTAACAGTTTCAATTAAAATATTGGAAAAAACTAGTTAATTTCTTACAAAAGTGTTCTCCAAGCAAATTTATACATGTAAGCTTATAATCTACTTTGGTGTGTCATTTTACATTAAACCAGGTGTATTCTAGAATATTTTGAGTATTAGTTAACATTGCATAGAACCTCTATCTATGATAAAGTTACCAAATATTAATCAATTACATTCGGGTAATTCCCTTTTACTTAAATAAAATTTATTTAATAAATGGATTTAAAATTGAGGTTTATTTCACAGTATTATTTGATAAAATTTTATCACCTTTTCATGGTATATAAGGTAACATTTTAATTTTAAATTTATACTTGCATTAATGTTTGTGTTGCTTAGAGAGAAAGTTAATTATTATTATGAAATTTTTTGAAATTAAGTATTTTGTTATTATTTTATAAGTCTTAAGAAATATGACTGAGTAAGAGTTAGAATTAAAAAAATAGTCTTTAAAAATATAAAAATTAGTAAAACTCAAACTTGGATTACATCAATAAAAATATATAAAACCTTAAATTTTACTTAATAAAAACTAACTCTTGTAATTATCATAAAATTATCCCTGAAATTATATAGATAAAAAACCACCTGAATCCTTAGAAACCCTATATTTTTATAATATTTTTAGATCAATCTATTTTTAGAAGTCGTACGAATAACTTTTGTCATAGAATGCAGGTTCAAACCCCACTTTTAATATTTATTTAACGCTTATTTCATTTTATTTTTCAAAGTTACTATCACGAAATGTATGAAATTTTTGTTTACCTGATGGTTTCTTTAAAAACAATTCAATTGTGATATAAAGTTATCTGTGCAAAATATTTTTATGTAAATAAAAAAAATGTGTTTTTTCATATATTTTTTGTTCATGTAGAAATTTATTAGATAATTCCCGTTTACAAGTTCTCTACTAGAAAAAATCTACAAAGAAATAAAAAAAAGTCTTAGAACATGCTTTAATGATTATTAGTAATGACCACGAGAAAAAAATTATATTTTTAATAACTAAACTAACTCCAATCCTTAAACCTACATCATTCATATAATCCTCTCTTATATCGCAACAATTCAACTGATGTCACATAAACCTATCCGATATCAAAACTGAAATGGCTATCAGCAGTGAAAACAACCCAACTCGTGTTCAATTATTACGTATATTATTATTATTACGTGTCATAAGACGATTCGCCTCTTACTGTACTTTAGTATGTAAGGAAACATTGAGTTGCAGAACTGTATGAAAAGCTTTTTATTATTAATGCATACTTATAAATAATAATTTTTATTTAATTATACTTTGATATATTAATGCTATATTTTTAAATAAAATCTAAATGCACATTAAATCTATGTTTAATTATTAATGTAGTAAGTTAAATAAATTGTGTATAATTCCCATTGAAAAGTCGTTAATATATTACTTTCTTAGTTAAATGTGTGATTTTATGAGTATTCATGTTGCATAAATAATTTTTATTTAATAAGACTCCCCGCATTAAAGTAGATTTTATTTACAACTTTGTTCTCTGTATAGGTGTTTTAACAACTTGATATTTACAATAAGTTGACATTTAACATCAATACAAATAAAATTCAAATCCTTGATAATATTTTATTAAATTTTTTTATCTATAGTTAATAACCGTGTAGAAATATTTCATCATCTAGGTAATATTTAAGACTTTCGTCCAGTACTTTTAATATATTGTTCATAATCAACATATATACTATTGGACGATACTTAGTGTATCAATTTTTACTGTAATAATTTCCACTCTTTAAAAGTAATTAAATCATTATAATTGTAGTTATGAAGATTTTTTTCCCTGATTAGATTGCGAAATTTCAATTTTAGACTGTTATCAGCTACTACAAGCAGATTTTTCGAATTACTTTCTTTAAACCTCTCAAGTATGAATACAAAGTTTTTTTTGTTGCGTAGGAATACTGTGTAATTAGATCATCGTAGGATATCGTAGAATTGTTAATGCTGCATCTTAACAAATATAGATATAACAAATAAGTTTTGCGGAAATTTGTAAGACTATGTATATAACCAGAAAAAAAAAATTCCTGCAATAAAACCCCTACGGTCTATTTATATGTACTATAGAAATCTATCCGCTTTTATTTCAGTCGAGGAAAAAATTGTATTATTAGTGGAAAAGTGTCCATAACTTACGGGCGCTGTAAACAATTAAGTTATTTTTCTTCTTAACAGTCTTTGCTGTAGAATGATATGTAAAATAGCTTAAAGAAATTTGGCTAAATGTAAACTCATTGATCATTTTTAATGTTTTTTTAATTTTAAAGTGCAATGTTTGAAGTTAGCATAATCTTATCAGAATGACTTTCCTATCGGGAATCCTGTATAGTGATAATGGATTCCTTTTGGGAATGTTAAATTAACTAATATAATATCCGCTTATTGCATATATCAAGATTATTAAAAAAAAAAACTTTAGCGAAGTAAATCTACTGAATATTTTAACAATTTTTAATGTTTTGACTTAGTATTATTTAAGAGTTTGTGTTTTTAAAAAGAAAAATTAAGTTTTAGAAAGTGTGTTCCATTTTTTGTTTTAATACATGTATTTTTACAGTTATTTAGTGAACTCTCCTCTTTAACTAAAATGAAATTCTATTATTTCACGTGTAATGTTTACTTGCTTTAAACTTATTTCTTAGTTTCAAAATTTCTTTTTGTGTAATTTTAAAAAATATATATATAATTTGCAATTTTTATGTCATTAAATATCCTTTACTAAAAAAATAAACTAAAATGCTTCGCAAAAGTATAAATAACACCAAATTTGTTAAACATGTAATTCTGATTCTAAAACCATATTTGTGTTATTCTGATCAGCATAAATATTTACCTTCGATAATAAAATGGAACAGTAACAAATGTTAAACAAGAATATTTAAAAATGTATTTTTATAATTAAGAAAATAACTAGGTAAAATTAAACATTTGAAGGGGGAAAAAGCCAAGTGCTTCGAAATCCTAAGAAATTCATAAGACATTCAAATAACTTTTTATTATCAGACCTCTACTATCCTTCGCAAAACTCACTATATATTATTTGACTTTTATTTAAAAGCTTTGCAAGAAATGTACTTATTGTTATGGTGAATAGGAATTACTTGATGAGTAGGGACGCAGGATATATCTAAATAAGCAAGATAAGGAAACAGGAGAGTAAATCAATGTAATATAGTCAAGTAGTCTAGAAATCAACTTGCTATAATGAGTATGTCATAGTATTTCAACAAATATTCCGAAGTTTTCAATACGTCTTCTTTAATCTAGTTAAAATCTGCGAGATTATATGAGACATCAAAACCACTATATTATCTTACCTAACAAAATTCTCGAAACAGTTGCAACTAATCCTGCTATAGATTTGGAAAAATAATATATTTCTGACTTACACGACAAAGTGGAATTCAATTTACTGTATATTTTATGAACTTGATTGTGATCATAGTTTTTTTTACAATAATTAATGTACCATTCTTTTACATGATGTGAAAAATATGTTTGCACTTCAGAAGAAATTTTATGTTAGAAGAATGTTAGCGTTTATTCCATTTATATATAAATTTAGTATTACTAACTGCTGATGTCTCTTAAAAATTGTGTATTTATTGCTGCTTGAAAATAATATAAAAATTAAGAAAAACTTTTAAAGTAATAACTTTAAATATATTTAAAATAACTTCAACATTAAAAAAAATTAAGTTTTGAATTTATGAATTTTATATAATGGAAATATTTACATCTTTATTACTTTTTCCATAGGTGTAAATAATAATTTTTAAATATTTTTAAGACTTAAATACATAATTACTAAAATAGAGAAATGATTACAATACATCTTTATAATAACAAGACATTTTCTAATTAACGTAAAAAAATGTCACACTAAACTTCCCCTTATTACTGTTAGAAAAAAAAAATAAGTTCCCAATCAACAATTTCTAATAACTATTCTTTACATTTAGCATCGTCACATAAACATATTCTAAATCGAACCCAAAGTCATATAAACCTACCCTATAACGATTCAAGTCAACTCATGTCATAAGACTACGTCATATAAACCCATTCTATAACGAAACTAAAACAACTCAACTCCACTGACGTAACCACCATTCGATCCATTGATATTGGCACCCGAAAAAAAAACCCCTAACCTTAGAAAAATATTTTTAACGCATGACGTCACACCTCCCAAAAAGTACAACTCAAGTCCAATGACGTCACTCCCAAAAACCACCGTGTTCATACATGATCTGGGGGCGTGGCTACCTTCCATCTGGAGCGCGCCAGGTTTGGATTGCGCCAGGCTTGGATTGCGCCAAGCGCACCAGCCTGGCTTATAGCCTCATTTTACTACTACTAAGGTATATACTGAAACTAAATGTGCAGAATCCACAGATTCATTACTAAATTGAATCTTTGGTGACAAACGGAATTTTTTGGCGACAAAAACAATCTGCATAGTTTATGGACCGCAGTTTACACATCCATGGAATTAATATTATGGGGTTTAAGTTATGAATGGGATCAGAATTATTGTTTGATAATTTCTTATCATGATATCTTGATCAGTTTGAAAATGATCAAATACACATTACATGCCATTTCCATAATTCAGATATACACTGAAGCTAAATATTTTGAATGTGAAAGGTCAATCGGATCCACCATTGTTACGACTCACACATGCATACATCCGTCAAACCTAACAACATTTGGCGGAATCCAACGATTTGCACCCATGGTAAACTGCGCTATGACCGACCACAGGACTTTTGGACCCACAGATTTAACGAGCACGTTCTCCGCATGTACTCAGGACAACACGAATATCCATCCCTTACCCTTGATTCGAACTCAGGCCCACTCGGCAAGCGAGGATCGAAACAACCATACTAGCTGGGCGACTTCCACTCGATTGTACCTCACACATAACAAGTAATTTCCATAATCAAGATATACACGGTACTTGCCTTTTTCAGTTAGGGGTAACTCTGCTATGAGTAAAAAATATTCACGAAGAAAGTCATTACATCTTCCAGAGCCAAAGTTACGTATTTTGATGTTTTTATTGCTTTGACCAAAGCTACCCCATTTGGTGTTTCTTTACACTCTTAAAACAAAGAGTTTTCCACTCCAAAGGATAAGTGCATTTTCGACAGTGGAAAGGGGTTAAAATTTACTCAGACTGAGTTAAAATTAACCCAGATGGAGTTAAAATCACTCGTTTGGATCGATCCTGTCGGAGGTTTAACTAAACAAAGGAGTGAAATCCAAAAGAGGAAGTGCATTTTAGACACTGGAATGAGTGTACTAGGAGTGTACTTTGTTCAAAGTTACCCGATTAGGTGTTTTTTTGCTTTGGCCAAAGTTATCCCATTCGGTGTTTTTTTTTGCTTTTGTCAAAGTTATCCCATTTGGTGTTTTTTTTTCTTTGGCCAAAGTTATCCCATTCAATTCACACATTGCAAGTCATTTACCATAATTCAGATATACACTGAAGCTAAATATTTTGAATGTGAAAGGTCAATCGGATCTTCCATTGTTACGACTCACACATGCATACATCCGCCAAACCTAACAACATTTGGCGGAATCCACAGATTCATTAATATGTTTCCAGTGACACAAGCAATCAAATCAATCAAATCGGGGCCATTAAACGTGGCCGTCGTAGTTACTCTATGATCATTAGGAGCCTTTACTGAGCTGGTAAATACCAGGTTAATTTGTGTGGAACTTGCTACAGTGCAGGTTTCCAGTGCCTTTAATTGAGCGAGAACATATGGTGTTTGAAGCAAATTAGCAGTAACTGTTGAACTGCAGGAAAAGAAATGAGTTTGATTGTTTTGCTGAAGATTTTTTTATATTAATCAGTAAATATATACTGATTAAAGGTACAGTAACCCCTCGTTATATCGCGCCTCGTTATATCGCGCGTTCGGATATATCACGTATTGTATCATGTCTCCCAATCCCCCTCCCCCTTTTTTTTTATCAATATATACTTTCCTTAAAATCTATTTTAATATATTGGATAAATTATTCTAATATTGGTGAGATGCAGTCAATAAACTTCCATTCGTTGATAATTGCCGGGATGCAAGTTTACGAGAAAAATTAAAGCAACTGACTTTAGATGATTTTTTTACTAGAAAATGAGTGAAATCTATGCAATATTGTGTAAAGATTATAGTAATTTGTAATAAGTCCTTCCTAAAATTTTGCCTCCATATTTAGAGATTTATTTTAATCTTTCAAATTTATACTGTGCTTTAGTTAAAAAAAACTTAGAACAAAAATACATTAAAAGTATAATATTATCAAGTAGCTCGCGCGCGCGTTATATCACGCAATCGGTTATATTGCGTTTATTGCGGGTCGACACTTGACTGTGGTTCTAAAATACGACGCCCGTCGCCAATAACCCTCGTGTGATGATAATTTAAACCTAACCCTTAAGAGCAGTATAGAGCTGCTCTCTATTAAGATAATTATTACAATGGATTATGACTGGTATAAACGTGCCTTTTATGCCACGCAATAAACCTGCTAACACAACCAATTAACCATCTATTGGGGTTTATTGCAATAAAAGTTGGTGTAGTCAAAAATTGGTGGAATATCTGAGTTAGAGCTACATATTTATAAAAAAAAGGCATTGAAATACATCATTAACTGAACTTCAATATGGAATCTTATTTTCATTTCAAGCGACAAGCTGTTTAGCCTTACGCCGTAAAAAAATCTCCACATTCTAAAGTAATTTAGTTGAAATTTGAAAAAAGGAAATTTAATAATTAAATTGTAAGAACGTAAAAAGTGGTATTTTAATATAAAAATAAAACAAATATTAAAATTATTTGTGTGAAACATATAAATAGTAAAAGAATCCGAAAAAAAGTTAAACACCTTCAAAGATGGGTTTCAAAGGTAACTGAAAGACCACTACCATAACTGGATCTACAGGGTGGTTATAAAATAACGCTCGCTATTCGGAAAGGTCTGTAGCTTTAATGAATAATAATCCAAATACAAAAAGCTTTAAGACACTTACTAATCAAGAATTGGGGAAAAGAAAGGAATCATTAAAAACAAACTCGTCTCTTGACAGGGGTTCTAAATTACGAGTCGTAATTGGATGTGCTGGCCGTAATTGGCCATCAATGACGACACTTCGTATTTTAGAACCCTGGTCAAGAGACGAGTTTGTTTTAAATGATTATTTTTTTATGATTATATTTTAGGATTCTATCTTTTTTATGATTCCATATTCTTTTCCCCCCTTCTTGATTAGTAAGTGTCTCAAAGTTTTTTGCATTTGGATTATTCATTCAAGCTACAGACCACTCCGAATAGTGAGCGTCATTTTATAACCACCCTGTATTTATGGTGGATAATGCTGCCTTTTATCGTGTTGCTCTCGAACCTCAGTAGTAGACCCAACCGAAACAGCGTGTTAGTACTGCTGCTCTCTATCAAGTTGCTGTTGAACAAAGACTTGAACAGGAGAGGTGTGGTAGTGGTGCTGCCGTCCTTGCCACATGATGAAACAATTGACTCTTCGGATCGGCGTTGAGGGTGGCTCCTACCGTCGTTCATTTCAGGGATTTTGGTTGGTGCAAAATGCCTCGGAGGCAGAAGTGCCTTTGCCCCCAACTCTCGCAAAAAGACAAGACAAAAGCTCAGTGTCCTATAATTCCAATAAGTGATGAAAATAGTAAAAAAAATCCTCATTACGGATGAGCCCGAGTACACTTAGACAGAGAAGCTCGCTAAATCTGTGGAGTCCCAAGTCCCGGCGGTGTTATCGTACGATGTCGCTCGAAGTTCCGTTGAGTGCCCGCTTAGGTGTCGACCTCACTTGACTGTGGTTCTAAAATACGACGCTCGTGTCCAATAGCATTCGTGTGACGATAATTCTAACCTAACCACTTACAAGGAGAAGTGCTGCCCTCTATTTCGAGAATTATTACAATGGATTATGGCTGGTATAAACAATAAGCCTGTTCACAATCAATTAACCATCTTCGGGGTTTATTGCAATAAAAGTTGGGGTATTCAAAAACTGGTGGAATATATGAGCTTGAGCTACATATTTATAAAGCAATGAAATATATCCGTAACTTAACTTCAATATGGAATCTTATTTTTATTTCAAGCGATAAGCTATTTAGCCTAGCGCCGTATAAAATCCAAGTTGCCCAATCAAGAGAATTATATTTGAAAACGCGGAAATTTTTTATATTTAAAGTGTAAGAATATAAAAAGTGGTATTTTAATATAAACATATAACAAAAAAATATTCAAATTATCTAATTAAAAATAAAACTAGTAAACGAATTCGAAAAAAAGTTTAAAACTTTGAAAGATGAGTTTCATGGTAACTAAAAAACCACAACCATAACTGGATCCACTTATGGTGAATAATGTTGCCCTTTATCGCGTTGCTTTCGAACGAGGAAACATGAGTAGTAGACCCAAACGATACAGCGTATTATTAAGGGAGACTGGGTACGGTTGTGACAGTTTTCATTTGATCGCTTATAAATTCTTTAGTATGCCTGGCAGCTTGATGAAAATTGCATTAATATTAAAGTGCAACATTGCTCTACGTATTAATGAAAAATTTTGTTCATAAGTATCATATAGTTAACTTGTATTTGCAAATTAGAAAAAAAGAAGAAGTAGTGTCACAACCGACCCCCACCCTGGGGTCGGTTGTGAAAGTGCCTGGGGTCGGTTGTGACAGGTTCAAAAATGTCACAAAAATGGTATAAAATCACTCTCATTGCAGCATCTTTAGTTATTTTAAATTCAATATTTCTAACAATAATATTTAAATTACTATTTAATTATTAAATTTAATAATTATAAATAAATTAATAATTATTAATAAAAACTCTTCATATTATCACTATCATCAAAGAAGTTAACTAAATATTTAAAATTATAGATTACTGTAACCGTGTCAGAATACAAAGCAAATAAATAAAAATGTCTTTAAAGAAATACACAGAATATCTTATACACAAAAAAAATATAAATTTTGTAATATAACACAAAGAAATGTTTTTGACGGTAGTGACACTTGTTTCGTTAACAATGTATATATCCTCTCATAGGTGTGTATGTACATAACTTTGTATATTGTCATAAAAATATTGCACATTTGTTTTATAGAAGCTTGTATCGATACAAATGTATCGTAACAAAGATACACGATTAATTTGGTGATTTTTCGCAGCTCTTCGTAATTAAATACCACGTTTCACTTCTATAAAAGCTCTTTCATATTTCCATAGGTCACACTGTGCTTTATAGGCATCTAAAAGAAAAATAAATACATTTTACTGTGTTGTCACAACCGCACCCAGCGTGCTTTTTTGCAAAAAAAAAATCGCCATGACAATACAAAATAATATACATTCAAAGTAATCCCTGGTGTTTTTTGTTATTAAATTCTGACTTTATAACGATTAAAAAATTCATTACTCTATCTGTACACATATAATAACAGTTATTAAAAGAAAGGGAATAAAAATACTTACTTTTGACAGTCAAAAAGAAATAGAGGCCTCTGGTAGGGTTAATGTCGTGCGATGACTGATGATACTATGGCACATGTTTAGACAGTCAAGTTGCTCCTTACCCCTTACACCCAACCCTGTATTCCTTACGATTTCGCCAATATGGCGAGTGTCACAACCTTACACAGGCTACTACTGCTCTCTATCACGATGCTGTCGAACGAGGAAATCGCACAGAAGACATGAGGTGTGGTAGTGGTGCTGCCCTCCTTTCCGCATGACGAAGCAATGTACTCTTCAGCTCGGTGTTGAGGATGGCTCTTACAGCCGTATCATTTCAGTGTGATTTAGGTTAGTACAAAATGCCTCAGAGGCTAAGTAACTGTGCCTCCCAACGTACCCTCACAAAAAGATTAGACAAAAGGCCAGTGTAACATTCTCTATAATACATGATAAGGTTTCTGCACCACTACTCAACCATTATTATCCCTGGTTGATTGGTAGACATATATTTTCAGGCTTGTGTGCTTGGTCAGAGATACGCTCTTAAAACTTCGTCAAGTAAGACAGACACAACACACACACACACTCTCTCACACACATACGCGATAGATGATGCCATCTATCGTGCGCCACCTCCACAATTTAGACAAGTTTCTGAAGGGGAGGGAAATATGCTCCAGGGACCTGTACCCTTGAGAAACTGCGAAATGACAGCCCACGGGACTTTCGGTTCCAACAGATTTAACGAGCACGTACTCCGAAAAAACTCGGTGGATCTTCAGCGACCAGGACTCGATCGCGGAATGTTTCGATCCGGAGATCGCGACTCTGGCAACAGGACTCCCCGCAGCCCTTATCCCTGGATGGATCAGGTGTACTCAATCAACAATTATTGGGCTGTAGGGAGCCTAGTGGTCAAGGATCTCGGAGCTCGAGATCGGAAGGTTGAGAGTTCGAGACCCGGTCGCCACTGAAGACCTACCGAGTATATGCGGAGTACGTGCTCGTAAAATCTGTTGGGTCCGAAAGTCCTGTGGTCGGTCATTGCGCAGTTTACCATGGGTACAGGTTCCTGGAGAAAATTTCCCTCCCCTTCAGGGACATGTCTAAATTGTGGAGGTGGCGCGTGATAGATGGCAGCATCTGTCGCGTATATGTGTGCATGTGAGTGTGAGTGAGTGTGTGTTGTGACTGTCTTACTTGACGAAGGTTTATAAGCGGCTCTCTGAGCAAGCACACAAGCCTGAAAATATATGTATATCAACCAACCAACCAACCAACCATCAACAATTACAAAACAGTTGAGTTATTCATATAATTCAATCTAATAAACAAATAAGATCTCAATTCGGATAAATGGATGTTTATTAAAACTATTTTTTTAAGAAAATTATTTTTCTTTATGGTTGCACCTTCGACTTATCCTTATTCCATAAACAGGCGTCTAAAATAAATGCTATGCTGTATTTGTAAATATATTTCTTAAAAGTAATGACTGGCTGTGGAAATCGATTAGAATTTTTTTTTGGAATGTTTGTTCTCAAAATTTACTTTTAAACTCTAAACCTAAAAGATGTATTCGGGACACATATTTGTGTAACCAGAAAACAGATTTTTTGCAACTCCTTTGAAGATTAAGTTTTCTTTGCATAACATTTTAAAAATTGAGTTCAAAAAGTATTTCGGAGTCAAACCTTTAATATATCTCTGATTTATGGATCACATGATTAACTTCTTGACTAGTTTTTGTTAACTATTTCACAGTCGAAAAGATTCTTAAATGTCATTCAAAGTAGCAGTTCAATTAAATTCGTTGCCACTTAAATAAATAATAAGCAAGTTTTTATCCGCTCGAATGAATCTTTGATTCAAAACTTCTTGACTAAACCGACACATTTCTAAGCTTCAATTTATATTCCAAGCCCCGACATTCAATTTATTTTAGCATTAATTCAATTAAATAGCAGTTCCAATTCAAGTTAAAAAAAAATACATCCAAGGAATTAGGCACAGAAGCAAAGAAGTCAAAAATAGAAACTTTGGGATGTCCAGGGTCTTTTATTTGCTTTAGTAAGTCGTTATTTTTTAAGGTCTTCCCTGTCAAGTCAATTTGTGAGTTAGAAGCCGAACCAAGAAACGGAAAAAAGTTTTCCGTTTGTTCTTTACGTTTATTTACTTGTTGATTCAGTTAAATCCTTGGCTAATTGAAGGGTTACGGTTGAGTTAAAGAACGTCCCGTTTTCGTGTAAATATATTTTATGGGGACATTTCGTAAACTACGGAAGGCGATTCTGATTAAAAAAGAAAATATTTAGAACTTCTTTGGGATAACTTATATCCTGAGTCCTTTTCAGTGAATGATCTAGAAAACTCGGATTGTAAGCACAGTAAAGTTTTGGTAATGATTGTTCCAGTTGGCCAAAGTAACGTATTGTTCTACTATTTTATCGGATTTCTTAGAAGATCAATAATGTTTGGTTAATGTTTTTAAGTCAAATTTAAGGTGAAAAACATTGGAAGCCCCATTTTTTTTTAAGAGGACGCATCACCCAAAATTTAGGGCTGCTCAGATAATATTTAAACATGCTCGAATGCTGTTAGCTAAGGACATTGCAAAAAAAGACGTCCTTTAAAATAGTGGAAATTTTTTGACAATGATATAGTGGTTTGGTAAAATGGTTTTTGAAATTTTAAGTTGATTTTTTAAATTTTAAATTTTTTCAGCTTGTGAATGTTTAAAACCTTAATGGTTAGAGGTAAATTAATGTAGAGCTCCAAAATTTTTTCATGTGTTGAAACATATACGCTTAACAAAAGTTGGTTGGGATAAGGTCTAGTGTGAATAGATTTTTAAAAAATGATAAAGTCAACAATTTACAAAAAATTCTAATTTTTGGCTATTTTTATACATAAAGCAACACAACTCTTTTTGTTTGACTGATAGATCACTATCCACACCAACATTTATTTATAAATGTTGCGGTAACATTTTGAAAAAAAAAGCAACTAAAAATTCTTTAAATTGTAGGAGGAGTAGCATTTTGAAAAAAAAAATTTGCAATTTTTTAATTAAAAAAATACGTTTCAATATTTATTATGTTTATATATTTATAGAATGTTAGTTCTTTTAAGAATATTTTAAGTTGAATGCTAGCGATAAAAAATTGCTTTTATTTTTTGGGTGCCGCGTCCCCTTAAGTCACTAAAATATTTTAGGCCCACAGCATTCTTCTTAAAAGAAACTGAATTTTTGGGAATACTAATAATTTCAGATTCCTATGCTCTGATCCTTTTCGGACGGGTCTTTTGGCAAGTCACACTCTGAAAACAAAAGAGTGAAATCCACTCCAGTAGGACAAGTGAATTTTAGACACTGAAGGGGTGAATATTAATTTAGACTGAGTTAAAATCGCTCGTTTGGAGTGATTCTGTAGGAGGTTCAACACACAAAGGATCCACTCCTTTCGGGGAAGTGCATTTTCAAGACTGGAGGAGTAAAATTAACTCGGACTGAGTTGAAATCGCTCGTTTGTTTTAAGAGTGCATTGTCCCTTTTGTCCTCTCGAGAAATGTACAAATAATTCATCCCAATTTATACCAATGATTAGCAGGTCTTAAATGATCGCATCAATTAATTATTCACAAGACCCTCCTAAAAGTGGTTTTGCGCCATTACATGAACTTAACAGACAACGCCATAATTACCAGGTGATCAGTAGGTGTTAATTCTGTGCCAAAATAGTAATATTGACTATCGCCAATTAAGGTAAGAAATAGTTGTAGCCCCTTTAGTATGATATAGTAATTTCTTTTTAACAATTATATTCGATCGGCATTGCAAACCGTTTAAATGACAGACATTTGTACAAGAGTGTGAACTTGTTTTTTTGCCTGATACTTTAATTCAAATTTTCGACTTATTAATTTGCATGTTTTGCTACTTGGGTAGCAAAAGTTCGGCAGGAATGAAAGTAAGATCCCCGTCGGTTAATCAATGGAAGACCTTTCCATGTCAAACCAGCAATCACTGAAACCACCATTGAAATCCAGGAAAGCAGGAGTTATTTAAGTCACCTAAAGATTTTTCTAAAATACCGTTCTACTATTGATTAGCAGGTATTAAGAGGACTCTCTTTGGATTTCACATCATGAAAATCGTAATGTTATTCCTATGGAAAACATTCGCAAGTCAATTACCGCCACAATTTTATTGAAAGGCTACTAGTTTCTTGTATCATTGTAAAGAACGAAAGGAACTAAAAGGATAAAACTAATTTGTTTTGTGAAAATCACATATTTAGTCTTTTTAATAATTTGTTGAAGTTAGGAAAAACTGGAGTAAGGATTAAGTCCCAATTTAAAAAAATTATTAAAAATACTAAATATGTGATTTTCACAAAACAAATTAGTTTTATCCTTTTAGTTCCTTTCGTTCTTTACAATGATACAAGAAACTAGTAGCCTTTCAATAAAATTGTGGCGGTAATTGACTTGCGAATGTTTTCCATAGGAATAACATTACGATTTTCATGATGTGGAATCCAAAAGAGAGTCCTCTTAAATGATAGCAACAATTAATTATTCACAAGATCCTCCTAATCATGATTTTGTGCCATTACATGAACTTAAATGACAGTGACATGATTACCAGGTTATTAGTAGGTGTTAATTCTTTGTACTCATTTTATCGACCCACTCAAGGGATGAAGGATGGGTCAACCTCGCCTATTTCGGAATTCGATCCCCGGACCTGTGACGTGGCAATGCGAAGCACTACCACTAAGCCACTGGGCCTCCTAAAATAATTAAAATTAACAATTATATTAAATTATATATATATTTTAAAAATTATACACCTTGCTTGAAAAAAGACTTCCTGGACGAGATTGTAATTCCGTACACTTCGCGTTTAAGCAAATCCCTGCTTAGTCCTGAATTCCCTGTCTTCTTTTGAGAATGTACGAATTAATAATTATCATCTTCTACCATAGATGAGCAGGTCTGAAATCATAGTATCACTTAATTATTCACAAGACCCTCTTAATAATGGTTTTGTGTCATTACATGACTTAACTGACGATGAGAGACATAATTAACAGGTGATCAGTAAGTGTTTATTATGTCCCCAGTATAGCAAGATTGACTAGCTCCAATTATCGCCCCATTGGTATGAAATAATTGTAGTTATTTCTTTCCCCAAAATCAGTTTATTGATTCTATCGACATTTTGATAAATATTTTAAGGGAAAAGCTTTTTTGCAAGATTTTAAATTTTTTTCTATGCAAGATATTTTAATTTAAATATCCAACTTAACACTTTCAGCCCCAGTGATGCCATTTGGCATCATCAAGTTTCTGTTCATAATTAAAAAAAAGAATAGGCATGACATCTATTAAGTATAATATAAAATAGTTTTTAATAGATTAAGTTTGAAGAATCGAATGATGTGTTTTTTGATACCATAAATGGCTATAGATGATCAGAAAACAAATTTTTAAAATGATGATGCCAAATTTTTGGAACGGAAGGAGTTAATAAGTACATTGCTAAGCAATTATGTTCGTGTAAGAAATTTATTGAATTAGAATATTTCAGTTTTTCAAATTTTTAAATGTTTATGCAATCTTTAAAATACGATCATCAAATGAACAAGCTGGATCCTACATTATATTGCGTAAAAATGGCCATATTAAAATATTGTTGTTTCAATTCAAGAATTGAGTTGAAGACCATACGAACACAAATTTGTTTTGTTCCAATTCAAATGACGTTCGTGAAAAGAGACTACTATATTATTCATTCGCTATTGACAAAAAACAGTAAACTATATTGTTTTATAAAATATGCATAACAACATTAAAACATTAATTTTAAGGTACTTTAACGTATATTTTTTTAAACTTTAGTTTCAGCTATTTATCACATATTAAAGAACAGATTCTGGATTACATTTCGAAAGAATACATATATGTGTGCGGCTCTTCCAAGTCAATTGTTCTGTTATCAACGCATCATTATAGGAGTAAACAAATTTTTTTTATTGTTTCAACACAATTTGTAATAAATGTGAAAAGCACAGTATCCTTATTGAAAGTCCACCCTCTAATGGTGTCGCCTTATGGCAACAAGTAACATAATCCACTTCATTCGATAAAGTAGAGCTCCCTCTCGACAAATCTGTGTTTTTTTCATCTATTAAGAGTGTTTTCAAAATTAAAGAGAGAAGTTATTAACTGTTGTGAAATTACGACTTTGCACTGAAAAAAAAAATTCTTGCAAATAAACCATAATTGTTTGGTAATGGTATTTATAGTAATAAAACCAGAATACCACGTACTTAAACTTAAATTCAATTAGTAACCTTACTATTCGTTTTGGTAACCCATTACTAGAATTTCTGGTATCTAAAATTATAGCTATGTTACCCGTACGTTTGGTAAGATTACAAGTATGAAAAGTAAGCTTACCATACGCTTTGTTTTTATACGAGAAGCATGGTTGAAATTCCAAATTAATTTCCAGAAAGCATCGGTCGTTTACCATATGCTTGGTGATCGAACCATGTTGAGCGCAAAGATGCCTACCAAATACCACGGTATTAGCTGAAATTTTGACTACCAATACGTATGGTAAATCTCACTCATCAAACACGGTGCTGTGTTGCAGTCGTTTGTGACAACTCGAAAGAAGTCATGTAAGCAAACTAAACTGATTATACTAGTACAATCGGGAGTCCTGTGGTCAGAGTATCTATTTCCGGATCGGAAGGTTATGCGATCGAGTCCTGGTCACTGAAGACCGGCCGAGTATATGCGGAGTACGTGCTTGTTAAATCTGTTGGGTCCGAAAGTCCTGTGGGCCGTCATTGCGCTGTTTCCCACGGGTACAGGTCCCTGGAGACTATTTTCCTCTAATTCAGGAACTACCTCATAAAACTACATTGTTTAATAATATTGAAATCTTATTTGGTAGCGTACAGACCAAATACCTTTGCGTACAGACCAAATTACCTACCAAACAATGTGGTTTTACATAATCTTATTTGGCAATATTAACTTAGTGAACGGCAATAATACTATTATACTATTGTATACAGTAATAAAACCACTATATACGGTAATGAAACCACTACATACAGTAATAAAGCCACTATATATGGTAAATAAACCACTACATAAAGTAATAAAACCAAATGTGCTACCAAACATCATGGTACTGAAACCATACTTTTCTAGTAATTTTACCATAAAGTCATTACCAAACAGATACTGGTAGATAAACCACATTTTTTGGTGTTCCATATGAGCCAGAAAATACGGTTAGATCAACCGTATTCTGGTAGTTAGACTAGAATTTTTTTTTCAGTGTGGCAGCATTCAAAGTATAATAATATTAGTACTAAATTACAAATAAATTGTTTTGAAAAAATAATTATAGATCAAGTGGGTTATTTTTAAATATATTTGGGAGTTTTCTTGTCATTTTTACCGAAATTGGAATTTTTTAGTTGGTTTTTTCCACATGGCAAACATTTTGAAGGCTGATATTACTTAAATTCCAATGAAGTTATTTTTTTTCAGTATTCTTCCCCAAATGTATAAATATTAAAGATACAAATATATTTTTTAAAATGAAAAAAAAAGTCATTCATTAAATTGTTAACGCGTTTTTTTAATGAAGGGGTAAAGCCAATGAAAGGGGACTTCAATTGGTAACACATATTTTATATATTTCAGTATTTAGTTTAATTTGCTGCACCTAAATACAATAAAAAAAAACTTTCATCGTACTCATTAACTTTAAGTTTGCATTGCAAAATCATATTTAGCAAACGAATTTTTTTTTTCAAAACACTCAAAATCAAGATTCGCATTAATTTAATGGTATATCACATAAAAAATTTCTTAATAAAGATATCTCAATGAATTCTTAATGAGCAATATCTTAGTAAAAGCTAAAATTGTATTAATTTTTAAGTTATCTCCTCAACAAATGCGTGTTCTGAATTCATATTCCATTATTAAATATTCATGCGTTTTAATTATGTAGCGGTTTCAGCAATTATTTAGATTTGTTATTGCAAGAGTTTGGGAAAAATCAGGTGTGATTTTTTTTTAGCCAAATAAAATTCCTTTTAAAACAGTTTTAAGGAATTCTCACAATATTCTCACAGGAAGTATCAAATACTCTTTTTCTAAATTAAAATACAAAAAGTATTTCAAATAGAAAGAAATAAATCGATTTTTTTTTTCAATTAAAATATGCCGTGTTAAAATGCTTTTAAGCAATTGTGTTTATGTTTTGCGTAAATTATCTTTAAGTGTGCGTTTCATGAATTTGCTTTTTTTTATGAAAAGTATCTTGCTTATTGAAAAGCTAATTTTCTAAAACACCGAAAGAACGCAATAAAAAAGTGATTTAACTAGTAAAACCAGTTTTCAGGATTGGTGTCAGTTTTTAATTTTTTATGAAGCAAAGTAAGCTTATCATGTGACGGACGGAAAGCAATCACAATAAAAATGAGTCTATTGATCTGAAAGCCAAGTGAAAGATACGAATAGAGGTAGGAAATGGAATAGAGAGGCCCTAGTATATGAGCAGTAGCGCACAAGTGAAGCAGGCCAGAGCGGTGCATCGTGTGATACTTCGGTGTCAGTATGTTATGCGCAGAAGCTCGAAAACCCCTGATAGCCCTGCTTCAAATAGTTTCAGGTAGTGATTGGACCCTTGGCATGGTCTTCGGACACCCCCCCCCCCTACTGTTTATACCGGTCAGATGGCCACTTCTGCACCCCTTGAATCGTTTTGCCCCTTCTAGGGATTATTTTGATGAAGTAAGGACGCTTCGCGTCGATACTACAAAATGATCTTTACTACGTGTCTCCAATCTCCAAATCATTTCAATGGGAGGTCTCCTCTACCCCTCCTTCATACCTCTATGCACGAACACGTACTTATGGCAGGGTAGTGAGGATTACATGGATGGATGTTTGGGTTTAATGGCGCAAGGGCATAAGACCATACTGCGCCAAGTGTGAGGATTACAATAACATTAATTTTATCCTTAAATACAT
Source organism: Hylyphantes graminicola (assembly GCA_023701765.1). Taxonomy (NCBI): domain Eukaryota; kingdom Metazoa; phylum Arthropoda; class Arachnida; order Araneae; family Linyphiidae; genus Hylyphantes; species Hylyphantes graminicola. Next base: position 45,526,058 of record CM043112.1, read on the forward strand.
AACATAAAGACTGGATTATATAATTCCAGAACAAAAAATATTTCAACCTCCCCTTCTAAAGTCCAAACTTAATCGCTTAGTCATGCCACAGCCAGAGCCAACTACATAGTTTGCTTAACATGTATATTTTACGAAAAAATAATGCATAATAGGTAGAAAACCACAGTAACTAGGAATTTATCATTTAGAACAACAACAAGATTTGTGAAAAGTATTGATGAAAATGAAATAATACTTTATCCCAACGATAAAAAATCGGGTAATTTAAACATTTGTCAAGATAGTAATCCAATTTTCAAAACATATCAAAAGTTATGTTCGGTATGAGAAACTGTGTGACGAATAGGCCCAGCGATTACAAGGAAACTTAGTCTACTGATCCATTAACGAGCCTGAGAGTGAACCTTGCCCGATCGGGTACTCGATCCACGAAACTTTGTCAAGATTACAATTCTTTCCATTTATATTATTAAATACATAATATACCCATTAACTTTAAAACAAAACAAACAACCCTAAACCAAACTAGCTCCCTTCTGTAAGAGTGCAAACCTAATCGCTTAGTCATGCCACAGGCAGAGCTAAGCACATTGTTTGCTTACTATGGAACACTTTGGAAGAAAATGGAAGAAAAGGTTGAAAAATCCAAGTAACGAGTGACGTATGATACTTAAAAACAAAGTTTGCAATGGATAAAAAATTGTTGGTGCAAAAAAAATGGAATGATTTCAAGTTTAAACGTTAGTGAGTATTGTAATCGAGCTTTTGATAACAATTGTCTTGAACTACCGAATTTTAGGTTCGGGAAGAAAAATTATTTGATGGAATGGACAAAGCCATTCTAATAAAACTCAGTTCACTGATCCACTGAAGAAAGGCGCCCAGTAAGATTTTCGAACCATGGACTTATGTCAATGTAGCAAAGCGATTACAATACCTCAAATTTATATCATTAAATACATAATAAACATAATCTTTAGAACAAAACAAATAATTCCTAAACCAACCGTCCTAAAACAGTTCCAATTCTGTAAAAGTCCAAACCTAATCGCGTAGTCATGCCACAGCCAGAGCTAAGCACGTTGTTTGCTTAGCATGGATAACTTACAAAAAATAATGAATAAAAGGTATAAAACCTAAGTAACTAGGAATTTATCATTTAGAAAAGCACAACAAGATTTGTGAAAAGTAATGATGAAAATGAAATAATTCTTTGTTCCAACAATGAAAAATCGGATAATTTAAACACTTGTCATTATAGTAATCTAATTTTCGGAACATACCAAATGTTATGTCCGATATTAGAAATTATATGACGAATAGACACAGCGATTACAATGAAACTTAGTCCACTAATCCATTAACGAGCCAGAGGGTGAACCTTGCCCGATCGGGTACTCGATCCACGAACCTTTGTCAAGATTACAATTCCTTCCTTTTATATTATTAAATACATAATATACATTAACTTAAAAACAAAACAAATAACCCTACACCAAACCTTTCTGTAAAAGTCCAAACCTAATCGCTTAGTCATGCCACAGCCAGAGCTAAGCACATTGTTTGCTTAGCATTACTTACGAAAAATAATGAATAATAGGTATAAAACCTAAGTAACTAGGAATTTGTCATTTAGAACTACGAGATTTTAGAAAAGAATTGATGCAAATGAAATAATACTTTGTTTCAACGATAAAAAATTGGGCAATTTAAACATTTGTCAATATAAGTCATCCAATTTTCAAAACATGCCAAATTTTATGAAATTATGTGACGAATAGACACAGCGATTACATTGAAACTTAGTCCATTGATCCCCTAACGAAACGTAAGCCTGAGATCCGCTAGTGAACCTTGCCCGATCGGGTACTCGATCCACGAACCTTTGTCAAGATTACAATTCCTTCCATTTATTTTATTAAATACATAATATACATTAACTTTAAAACAAAACAAACAACCCTAAACCAAACCTTCCCCCTTCTAGTAAAAGTCCAAACCTAATCGCTTAGTCATGCCACAGCCAGAGCTAAGCACATTATTTGCTTAGGATGGACCATTTAGGTAGAAAATGGAAGAATATGTCGAAAATCCAAGTAACGAGTAACGTAAGATGTGGGAAAACAATGTTTGCAATGGATAAAAAATGTTGGCGCAAATGAAATAGATCTTTGTTACAGCGATGACATGATTTAGAATTTTTAAACTCTATTACAATTGTCCTGAACTACCGAATTTTAGGTTCTGGAAGAAAAATTATTTGATGGAATGGACAAAGCTATTCTAATAAAGCTCAGTTCACTGATCCACTGAAAGAAGGCGCCCAGTAAGATTTCGAATCATGGTCAATGTAGCAAAGCGATTGCAATACCTCACATTTATATCATTAAATATATAATAAACATAATCTTTAGAACAAAACAAATAATACCTAAACCAACTCCAACAGTTCCAATTCTGTAAAAGTTCAAACCTAATAGCTTAGTCATGCCACAGTCAGATCTAAGCACATTGTTTGCTTAGCATGGATCACTTACGAAAAATAATGAATAATATGTATAAAACCACAGTAACTAGGAATTTATCAATTAGAACTACGAGATTTTAGAAAAGTATTGATGCTAATGAAATAATACTTTTTTCCACCGATAAAAATCGGGTAATCCAATCGGGATACAATTTTCAAAACATATCAAATGTTATGCTTGGTATGAGAAATTATGTAACGAATAGGCCCAACGATTACAATGAAACTTAGTCCATTGATCCCCTAACGAAACGTAAGCCTGAGAGTGAACCTTGCCCGATCGGGTACTCGATCCACGAACCTTTGTCAAGATCACAATTCCTTCCATTTATATTATTAAATACATAATATACATTAACTTTAAAACAAAACAAACAACCGTAACCCAAACTAGCTCCCTTATGTAAGAATCCAAACCTAATCGCTTAGTCATGCCACAGCCAGAGCTAAGCACATTGTTTGCTTAAGCATGGGAAATAACTTACAGAAAAAATAAATGAATAAATTAGGTATAAAACCTAAGTAACTAGGAATTTGTCAATTTAGAACTACCGAGGATTTTAGAAAAAGAATTGATGCAAATGAAATGATACTTTGTTTCAAACGATAAAAAAAATTGGGCAATTTAAATCACTTTGTCAATATAGGTGATTCAATTTTCAAAACATGCTCAAATTTTCATGAAATTATGTGACGAATAGGGACGCCGCCCAAAGCGATTACATTGAAACTTAGTCCAGTGATCCCCTCCCTAAACGAAACGTAAACCTGAGAAGTGAACCTTGCCCGATCGGGGTACTCAATCCACGAACGCACTTTGTCAAGATTACAATTCTTTCCATTTATATTATTAAATACATAATATTACATTAACTTTGAAAACAAAAAACAAACAACCCTAAACCAAACCCTTCTGTAAAAAGTCCAAACCTAATCGCTTAGTCATGCCACAGCCAGAGCTAAGCACATTGTTTGCTTAGCATGGATCACTTAGGAAGAAAATGGAAGGATCGTTTTAACCATTGATTTTCCATTATTGGCATTTTCCGGCCTCATTCGAGAGGCACTATATTGTGGTTTCTTCATAGGTCTATCGGTAGACAAATGTCCCTGCTTCGGGTCCTGTCTTTAAAGAAAGTTCTGGCTTTAATTTGGTTTTTAAATTTGGGTTTAAAGTTTTAAAAGAAAAGTAACTTATTTTTTGCGTTGGATTATGTACGTAGATCAAAGTTTTAAGTTGTTGCTTGGCAGTTTTAGTTGTGCTTTTTAAAATTGCGTTTAATTTTTTCTTCGATGAAAACATATTTAAGAAAGAAAGATAAATTGTTATAGCTGTAAGATTGCAGAGAGGATACATGTAGATGCATTTTTAAAATTATTATTTACAAAAAGAGTTAACCGAAACCTAACTATATTGATCTATGCTTATTAGAGATGATATTGCTTCGGGTCAGTTTTTATATATAGATATATATATATATATCTATATTATATATATATTATATATATATATATATATATATATATATATTATATATATATATATATATATATATATATATATATATATATATATATATATATATATATTAATAGCGTTTAATTTTTTCTACGATGAAAACCTTTTTTTAGAAAGAAAAACAAAACGTTATAGCTATAAGATTTTACAGAGGATACGTGTAGAGGTAGTTTAAATTTAGTATTTATTAAAAATAGTTACATTGATAGTTTAAATTTGGGTTTTAAGTTTTAAAGAAAGTAACGTATTCTTTGCGTTGGGTTTGTACGTAGATCAAAGTTTAAAGTTGTTGCTTGGCGGTTTTAGTTTTGTTTTTTTAAAATTACGTTTATTTTTTTCTTAGATGAAAACATTTTTTAGAAGAAAAAATAAATTGTTTTAGCTGTAAGATTGTAGAAAGGATACATGTAGAGGTGGTTTTCAATTATTATTTACTAAAAATAGTTAACCGAAACTATCTATATTGAGCTATGGTGCTTAGAAATGTCTCTGCTTAGGGTCCTGTCATAAAGAAAGTTCTGGCTTTAATTTGGTTTTTAAATTTGGGTTTAAAGTTCTAAAGAAACTAACGTATTCTTTGCGTTGGGTTATGTACGTAGATCAAAGTTTAAAGTTGTTGCGCGGCAGTTTTAGTTTTGTTTTTTTAAATTGCGTTTCATTTTTTCTTCGATGAAAACATTTTTTATAAACAAGAATAAATTGTTATAGCTGTAAGATTGTAGAGAGGATACATGTAGAGGTAGTTCAAAATTATTATTCACAAAAAATAGTTAACCAAAACTTACTATATTGAGATATGTTCAGGGTCCTGTTTTAATGAAAGTTCTGGCTTTAATTTGGTTTTTAAATTTGGGTTCAAAGTTTTAAAAGAAAGTAACGTATTCTTTGCGTTGGATTATGTACGTAGATCAAACTTTAAAGTTGTTGCTTGGCAGTTTCGGTTTTTTTTAAAATTGCGTTTAATTTTTTTCTGTGATGAAAACATTTTTTAGAAAGAAAAATAAATTGTTATAGCTGTAAGATTGTAGAGAGGATACATGTAGAGGAAGTTTAACATTATTACTTACTAATAATAGTTAAATTAATAGTTTAAATTTGGGTTTAAAGTTTTAAAGAAACTAACGTATTCTTTGCGTTGGGCTGTGTACGTAGATCAAAGTTTAAAGTTGTTGCTTGGCAGCTTCAGTTTTTTTTTTAAATTGTGTTTAATTTTTTATTCGATGAAAACATTTTTTAGAAAGAAAAATAAATTTTTACAGCTGTAAGATTGTAGAGAGGATACATGTAGAAGTAGTTTAAAATTATTATTTACTAAAAATAATTAGCCGAAACTAACTATATTAAGTATGGTTATTAGAAATGTCCCTGTTTCGGGTCCTGTTTTATAGAAAGTTCTGGCTTTAATTTGGTTTTTAAATTTGGGTTTAAAGTTTTAAAGAAACTAACGTATTCTTTGCGTTGGGTTGTGTCCGTAGATCAAAGTTTAAAGTTGTTGCATGGCAGTTTCAGTTTCTTTTAAAATTGTGTTTTTTTTTCTGCGATGAAAATCTTTTTTAGAAAGAAAAATAAATTGTTATAGCTATAAGATTGTAGAGATCATACATGTAGAGGAATTTTTAAATTATTATTTACTAAAAGTAGTTAAACAAAACTATCTCTATTGAGCTATGCTTATTAGAGCTTATTTCCTGCTTTGGGTCCTGTTTTAAAGAAAGTTCTGTCTTAATTTGGTTTTTAAATTTGAATTTAAAGTTTTAAAGAAGCTAACGTATTCTTTGAGTTGGGTTATGTACGTAGATCAAAGTTTAGAGTTCTTGTTTTGTAATTTTAGTTTTATTTCTTAGAATTGCGTTCATTTTTTGCATCGATGAAAATTTTTTTAGAAAGAAAAATAAATTGTTCTATATTTTTAGTTGTATGTCAGAGTTTAGTTAGAGGTTAGAGACATAAAAAAGTGCTTTAATTCTGTTTTGTCTCTCTACAGAGGTAAAGTACTTCTTTATGTATGTTAAACTTTCATTAAAAATGCTGTGTTTTTTCACAGTTATTATTGTATTCTTCCGAAATGATTTTCAGCATATGTTCTTTAATATACCTGATAAATAGCTGAAACTAAAGCTTAAAAAAATATACATTAGGGTACTTTGAAAGGTATGTTTTAATGTTGTTATACATATTTTAGAAATCAATATACTTTACGTTTCTTTTTGTCAATCAGTTCTTTAATTTACCTGATAAATAGCTGAAACTAAAGCTTAAAAAAATATTAGAGTAGTTTGAAAATAATGTTTTAATGTTGTTATGCATATTTTAATTAATAAACAATAGATATTTCTGGTTTTTTAGTCAAATCGGCGTTGATGAATGTTATAATCGTTTCTTCTCACGGAACTGCATATTTGAATTGGAGTAACAAAAATTTGTGATCGTGTGTCATCAACACAATTCTGGTACTAAAACCACACAATATATAATTAGTTTGTATTGCATTTTTATACAATACTTGTGTGTCACTGAAGAAATTAACTTAATTTAAGTTTTAGATGGCCGTTTGATAACGCATTTATGCACAGCTGATATTTGACTTGCAAATAAAGATATAAATGGATGAAAATGCATTGTTATTATTTGAATGGTATTTTAAAGATTTGATGTATTATTATATGTATTAAAGAATTGCAAGTTGCATACCGATAAAAAGGAAATTTTAAAGTCATAAAATATCCTACTTTTGTGTTACTTTAATTTTTACTGATATTATTACCGAAAACAAGTGGGTTTGCAAAAGTAAATGTCACCTTGAAAAACTTCTTCACAAAATTTGTATACTGTTAAAAAAATTCTAATTCTAAGCAAGGACAATTCGTTGTAATTTAAACTTTTAAATGTCGAAATTGCCTATTTTCATTCATTTTCTTTTACAAATTTAATGTATTGTTCACTAAATTTAAGTGCAGTCCTAAGAATAATTATGCAAAATTCCTTGCTCAAAAAAGGAAGCAAAGTTCAAATTCTGTTCGTATTTTACCAAACCACTATATAATTTTCAATGAACCTCCATTGTATTATAAGGAAATCCTACTTTCTTTGCAATATAATTAGAGAATTTAAAAAGATATTATATATATTTTAATATAATATATATATATATATATATATATATATATATATATATATATAAATATATATATATCACCTATTATGAGCTATATATACTCATAGATATATATCTATATATATTATGAGTCTATATTTATATATATATATATATATATATAACATTTTTTTATTTGCAGTAAGAACAAAATCTGAAAATTCCAATAAATATCCAAAACCAAGCCAAAGTCTTCAACTACGTAAAATATTATCCTATATAACCAGGACACTTATAAAGTAAAATAACATCTCTAACGATAATGGAAATATCCCATAGTGATTGATGGCGAGCAAGTTCATTTGAAAATCACTTAGAAGGATTGGTTTAGAAACCCATTATCCCTAACGCTCTTAAATCCCTGTTGCGAATTTACTTCATCTGATAACAACGGGACGCGTCTTTTGCCTGAATAATACTACTTGTTTGAAAGGTCGTTAAAATCTTCGATGGATTATTTTTAGATGTATAGATTGATGCAAACTATATTAGGTATTGGTTTAGGAAAAGGAAAAGGCCGGCGAAATAATACTGTTAAATTGGAGAAGTGAAATTAGTTAGGGTTTGGAAGGATATTTGGTTGCGAATTTATAGATTGATTAATATTTTGCTGTAGTCAATATGTGTCTCTTGGTAGCTTAAAATAAAAGAAAATTTTCTTTGATGCATTAATACAATAACGTTTCAAGACCCGAGCAAAATCCTACACCTATTTCCTTATTCTAAACATACTTTTCATACAAATATATTCTAAAAAGTATGTTTTTCAAATAAATAAATAAAAATTATAGTTACTTAGGGATACGCTTTAAACTATAAAAATACAATTTTTTTGTGCTATAAGTGCAAGAAAAAAAGCTTAAAACTAACTACTAAAATAACTTTTTAAAAAGTTTTAAAGAATTATTTTAATTTTTTCAAAGTACTCTAATATCGTACTGACCCTCGTTCAACTTCATTTTTTAATATAAATAAATTACTAATACCTGTAATCAAATTCTGACAACTGACATTTGACTCATCTTCTATCGAACCAGATTTCAGATCTAATTAACGTGTTAATTTTTTGTGGGGAGATCTTTAAAAAATGACCCGACGCCGGGTCACAAAGAGGTTAAAAATTGCAGTAAAAAATCCAGTAGGGGAGAGTGTTGTACCTTGGGATGCTTGTACAGCTGGGGAAAAAAAAAACGAATCACCCCTTGTTTCTCGGCTGCTATTGATCAAGGAATTTTGTTGTAAGGTGTCAATTTTCAGGACAATAACGTGAAGAATTGAGAACTGGCAACAAAAATTGCTATATGGGGTCGTCTACATATTAAACATGAGAGTACCCAACTTTGAAAAATTCCAATGGCAACACCCAATTTTTTTTACATAAAAAATGTTTCAGCACCTTCAAAATACCCCATGTATAAAAATAGACATTTATTTATTTTGGCATCTATTTGCTGAGATATTAAAGCTTTAATTTTGAAACTCGTTTAGGGGTAAATCTCCTAAGTGAAAAAAAGGTGATCATTTTTGGTTGTGTCTTTTCAAACGACAAAGCTAAAAAAGGGTTAGCATAAATCTCGCCAACGCGATGCTTAGAATTTTAACTTTCGGCAGTAATATTGGGATTTTTCGAATGTTTTTTTTTTTTTGTTAAATTTTGGATTTTAAAATTTCAGAAAATAAAGTTTAAGGCTAGAAGATGAAAAGTTTTAATTTTAATTAAGTCAACATTATACGGTTATTTTATAATCGAACATATTTTCAAAAATGCTAATAGTTACAATCAGATTGAAAAACATGATTATTACACTTATGTTTTAAACTTTTTAATGCAATTTTTTGTTTAATTCACAATTGTTGCAATTTTTTTTATAATTCGTCGCACTCTATCGGTTATAATATCGGACCCCTAGCGTGGATTTAGCGCCCGGTTCAGTGCTCCTCTGGTTGTCGTATTGGTCCCCCACGACCACAGGTCCGGGCAATCGACATCCCGGATTGGGCGAGGGTGTTTTGACCCATCCTTTCAATCCATTTAAGTGGGTCGCGGACCAGTAAATTGGGGACCAAGCATGCTTGGGGAGCTAAATCACTGGAGGGTTCCGCCGTCGTGACGGCCTTTTCCACATTACCGGGAGCATTTATGCCTTGCACTCCAGAGCCCTTGTATCACGAAAGGCTGAAATAGGCAAAACGGCAGGGGACCCTGGCCCACTGCAGCTGTTGCGAAAGAGGAGTGGTATAGTCTCCTTTTTTATCGGTATAACCACGCTTATTGCAATACGTGAGGGCTACGACCTTAGCACGATATTTAAGGGAAAGCAAAATAAAAAATTAGCTCAGAATGATTTGGTAATGATTTTTAACCATACGCAGTAAGCACTAATCCATTTCAAATTAAATTAATGTGGTAACAATCAAATGTATTTAAAACCGAAAATTCCAATATATCTCTAGAGGTTATTTAGTTTTCTAGTATTTTAACACACTTTTTGAAATTGGTATTGGAAATAACATACATTTAAAAAATATACGTAACGATCGATATAATTTAATGTTAATTAATGCAAACTAAAATTACATTGTGGATACACTTTGAAAATAAAAAAAGATTTTTAGGAAATTTGACAGAAATCAATATTTTGAATAAAAAATTTACCAAACAAACGCTTTTTAATCACCATAAACGGGAATAAAGCAATATAGGAATCAAAATTTTGCGGGAGGTTTAATTTTTTACGCGGTCCCTTAAAATTTGTCTTTTTCAGTTTTTTTACAATAACTCGGCAAATAATTGTTATTGAATTTAAAAAAAAAATTTGGGATTTTGGTTCTTACTTGATCTACTTTATCGATTTATGTAAAAAAAAAAAAAAAAAAAATCAGGGTTGCTATTCATGTTTTATTTTTTCTTATTTAAATTTAAATAAAAAATTTATTAAAAATGAAAAATTGATGAAAAAACATGTGTGATTTGTTTTTGGAAAATTAAGAAGTATATAATGAAAAAAAAATATTTGTTTAATTCATTTTATTTGTAGAGGTATGAATAAAAATGAGTGAAACTTTTTTAACATTATGGGCGTTAAACTTTGAATACTTATATCTCCGCAAATAATGCACAAAAAATAATTCTTTTTTATACATGGGGTATTTTGAAGGTGCTGAACATTTTTATGTAAAAAAAATTGGGTGTTGCCATTGGAATTTTCAAAGTTGCTACTCATTTTAATATGTAGACGACCCAAATTGCAATTTTTGTTGCCAGTACTCAATTCCTCACGCTATTTCCTGAAAATTGACACCTTACACGAAATGCCTTGATCAATAGCAGCCGAGAAACGAGGGGTGATTCGTTTTTTTTCCCCAGCTGTACCTTGGGACACTGACAATTTCTAAGAATCTATTGGCAATATTCATACATTGTTTATTTCTAATAGAAGCCTTAACCAACAGATATCATCAAAATAAAATTTAACACTAGCATCAATGAATTGATGAATTGGTGACAAAAAATAATTTTTCATTACCCCAAAGTAAATATTTTTTCATTATAATATATTTTTTTACCTTTGTACTTTTACAAAAAGTCAACTGCATTTTATTTTCTTCATAAAAGAGAAGATTTAAAATATTTTGGTTATGAGAAAATAATGATAATGCATTTAGATTGGCCACTATCTTGCTTTTATTTAAACCATGTAGTGTATTGTACCTTGGGACAGTAAAGCATGTTGTATCATCATAATTTAAATTATACAGCAAAATTGCGAGTCCAAATTAATGTTATATAATTTGGACTCGCAATTTTGCTGTATAATTTAAATTATTCTTGAATTATGAAGTTTTATCTGTGTATTTCCTTGAAAAAACAATAAAGTTTGTTTCCTGACACAAATTAGTTCAAGTGTATGACTATTGACTGAATTATAAAGTATGTCCAAAAGTACAACATCATATTGTACCTTGGGACAGTTTATCCTCTCTACTTTAAATGAGTGGCAATTTTTTAATTTCAAGCCGCCAGAATTTAAAAAAATATATATTATAGAGGAATATATCGGTGTGTTGAAATGCTGCTTTTAAATTTTTATTTTGACTATAATTATCGAAGGAAAAAATTAAAATGTAAAAAGTGTCCCAAGGTACAACACTCTCCCCTACAATATTTGTTGTTGTTGAATCCTAGAAAATTGGAAACTTGCCACATAGTTTCATCATTTTACTCATCATATTAAAAGAGGATACTTAACGAAACAACAAACTTCTTACTCATTTGGAAACATTTGGGATCAATGTGTGCGCATTTAGTGATACGGTACACATCCAAACGAAAATGCAATTCTTAACATTCTGTCTGAAGCAAGTCCGGAGTAATGGAAGCAACATACTGTGCAACTGTGAAAACGATGTAGCGGTACAAGTTCATGCGCTTATCTGAAACTGTTGAAGTTATTCTTTATTTGTCACCTTCCTCCACAACTGTCTAACGATTACAGCTGATACTATTACAATTTGAAACTCAGACATTCTTTTACGGACACCCTGTAAATCTAATATTTTCTTATAATTATGTACTTTTTTTCAAATGTATATGACGGATCTAGTAGCAAATATCACATTCTTCAAGCTATAATTTTGGGTCCGATCATTTCAATGTTAATATCGTCCTATTGAATTTATCATTATTTTTTTTTGCCTCAAATTTAGCATAATATTTTATTTATGGTAATTTATGTTTATTTATTTCTAATGAATATGAAGGGGCCACTTTCAATTATCACAGTTTACAAAGTATAATTAAGATATTGGTAACTAAAATATAAGTAAAACTTAGATATATGTAACTAAAATATAAGTATAACTAAGATATAGGTAACTAAGATATAAGTATAACTAAGGTATAGGTAACTAAGATATAAGTATAACTAATATATAGGTAACTAAGTTATAAGTATAACTAATATATAGGTAACTAAGATATAGGTAACTAAGATATAGATAAATAAGATAGAGGTAACTAAGATATAAGTATAACTAAGATATTATCGATAAAATTTACAATTGTCATAAATCGTCAATAAGTAGAGGGACCTTTTACAAATCTAAGTTATACTCTTAGCAATAATATTTGCCCTTATATGTATATTTACTTAATACCTCATAGTAAATAAGCTGTCATCAACAAAATATGCCTATTCATATGAATAGAAATGCCCGTATTTATTTATATTCCATAGATTAATTTCAGCTGTATTAGAATGCATTCCTTATCGGTCAGATATTGAACTTAGATATCAGTTCTCAGAATAGGCGAAAAATCGATTGCTTATGGAAAAAATTTGTTCTTTTTAGAAAACATTTGTTTATGTTTCCGTTCTATTGTACAGTGCGCGTTTAAGTGACGAAAAAGTCTTTAAAAATACGACTTTTTCAGAAAAATAATCTGAGATTTAGTTTCTGCATTGCATTTTATCAAAGAAAGAAATCGAACTGACAACTGTTTCCCAGCTGTTATATATTAGGGGTATACCTATGAAATGACCCTTTTTTTAAGAAAACTTACCGGTGAATTTTGCATCACTGAATGAGGGTAGTAAATCGAAGTATATACCATTAAAATCTGTAACTTTTGCTTATCTTTTTGGTAAATTATGGATTCCTTCGTGATAGAACTTTGCGTCTTGGGAGGTAAAAAAAGAATATGCTTATTTTTCAACTTCATCAAAAGTAGCGAAGTGCTGCTCCGCTATACTATGTTCCATGGATCTGAGCAAGTGATAGTCTGAAAGACCAATATCTGGAGAATATAGCGGGGGCAATAAAACATCCCATGTCAGGTTTTTTAAGGTGTTTTTAACGTTATTTGTGGTGTGAGGCCGCGCATTGCAATGGTGCAAAATAACTGTTCCGTGTCAGCGAGCCCATTCTGGCCGTTTTTTGATAAATTCCTGGTTTACATCGGTTAATTGTTGTTGATATTGATCAGAAGTAACTATTTCACCAGGTTTAAGCAGCTCATACTTAAGAAGGCCTTTTTGATCCTACCAAGCACAAAGAACTGTTTCTTTCAAAGCGATTTTCTCTTTAGAGTCAATGTTGAGCGTTAACCTGGAATCAACCAACATTTTTTTCGTTCAGGATTGTCAAAATATATCCATTTTTCATCACCTGTGGCAATTCTATGCAGGAAACACTTCCTTCGATGTCGATTCAAAAATTGCTCGCAAGTGACTTTTTGTTCTCCATCTGTAACTCTGTTAAAGCATGTGGTACCCATTTTCCTTCATTGGAAATTATTCCCAAGGCATGAAAACGTTCACTAATACATTTCTGAGTTACATTTAACTTTTCTGAAATATGTACCAGCGACATTTTTGGATTTTTATCCAAAATTGTTTGCAATTCTTCATCTTCAAATTTTTTTGGTAGTTTTCAATAATCTTTGTCTATCACATCAAAATCAGCTTTTTAAAATAAAAAAACATCATTTTCAAAATGATTCAGATGGACCATTGTCTCCATAAGTTTTTTTGAAGCATTTGAAAAGCTTTAGCAGCAAATTTTTTTCAAAATAAAGTAATGGATTAACATTTCCCGCAAATGACCCTTTGTTGGCATGAAACATGACATCTTTAAAGCCTAGAATGACTATGAAAAAAAAAACACAGCAGTAACTAATGCCCCTGGCAGGTGAAAGGTTAAAAGTAGTCTGACAAAATGCTAGTAGGACGATTCTACACTTTTATTAACCCGGGGTGCAGTGACATTTGTTCATATAAGGTCATTTCATAGGTATGCCCCTAATAGATAAATATCAGATTGATTCAATTTATTGAGTTTGAATATACTTTGACTAACTTATGAAATTTTTATTAGCCTCGCTTGTGTTTGTAATTATTAGTTCTTTTTGTTCTTTTTTATCCTTTTAAAACTCAAGCAAAATCCTACCCGTATATTCTTCAATAATCTAAACATATTTTTCATACAAATATATGCTAAAAAGTTTGTTTTTCAAAGAAATGAAATCAAATTGCGTTTAATAGTAACTTAAGAACACGCATTAAACTCTAAAAATACACATTTTTGTGCTATAAAGGCAACAAAAACGGCTGTATCACCTATTTGTAGTTACCAGATTATTTTAAACATTGTTTTGAATGCACAATGCTATTAAAATTAACTACTAAAATAACTTTTTGAAAAGTTAAAAAAAAATTAAAGAACTCAAACATCGCATTGAATCTCGTTCAAACTAATTTTTCGAAAAATCGAAATAAATGACCGATACCTGTAATCGCCGGTCCACTGGCGCAATGGTTAGTGTACTAGCCTTTGGAGCTGCTGGGCTCGGGTTCGAATCCTGGTTAAGGCATGGATGTTTGTGTTTGTCAATATATGTTGTTATTTGTCTATGTGTTTGCGGCGTCCTTCTTTGTGTGTCTCTTGTGACTGTCTCTTCTGGCGAGCTGGGTAATGGGCTATATACTATATAGCCTACGCCCTTCCCTTATAGAGGACGCAATCACTGTCATTTGTCATTTGTCATACCTGTAATCAAAGGCTGAAAACGGATATTTTGATGTTCTTCTATTGGACCAAGTAAATTTTGGAACTAATTAACGTGTTAATTGTTCTTGGGGAGTTTTTAAATCATGTCTCCAGATGGGGAAGCATGTTTTCAAGAGGTGAAAGACATAATTTAAACAAAAAAATGCTTGAAAGAACATATATAACCTACTTTCTTGTTAATTTTACGTCTCGTAGGATGTCTTACTGGACTGACATACAAATAGACGGGCAACTAATTATAAAATACGAGTATGCAATGCCCCACTACTTAAGCACAAGTTAATTCAAATAAATATTGCTTGAAAATTATTAAAACTAATTTTTGTTTCAGTCCAAGTGTACTTATTTCTTAAAACGAATTCTTATGATATATTTATACAAGAAAGTTTAAAAGGCATACTCCTTGAATATTCACAATTAAAATACAACTTGAGAGACTATTTGCTAATTATTGTCGAATGACGTAACTAACCACAGTAAAAGTATAAATTGCTTTAAATTATAAATTAAATAAATGTGCTTATTTGTTACATTTCGATAAACATACTTAACCAATTTTTAATGATGTTAAGTAAAATAAAATTCTTTTTTTTTTCTATTTTCAAGAGCAGGTATGGAAAGACATTCCTTTCTTTTCTATTGTTGTTGAAAACAAGATTTATTGCTATGAACCTAAGCAATCAATGATCGTCAGAGGAAGTAAATTTTTTTGCATCAATATGATAAAATATACAGTTTCTGCTGCATATGCATTTCGAGAAATAATAATATAAATACATAATTGGTAGACAATTTTATTTTGTTTGCTTTGATTGCAGGTCAGCCCTCGAACTTGGGCGTATGAGGCTGACATGTAATACCTCTTAGCCCCTGAGCCGCTATATACATATTTGACGATTTTCTGCTTTAGGCCCCAGTAGCATCGAATATGGTCCAAATATTGGTTACAATGTAGAGCCAATATGCTACCGCTTATTGGCCCAGCATTGGGAGGCAACATTATGCCAATATTGGCTATTTTTGGCTGCCATTATAGGACCAATATTATCCAACAACATCTAACCAATATTGACTGCCATTATAGGACCAATATTATCCGACGACTTTTTTCGAAACGGTTGGGTAGATGGAAAAATCGGCGAACACGTATCCCATTATTTTTGGTGTGTTACCCCTGGGGGTTAGGGGTCAATTTTAAAAAGGAACCTCCTACTTTAGAAATTCGAATTCTATGCTTCGAGCAACATCGTACGCTTGCGCCGTCGGGACTTTCGACTCCACAGATTTAACGAGCACGTATATCGCAGTGTATTCGGGCACCCCGGTGAATTTTAGAGGAATTTTTCTACCAGCACGAATACGTCTATAGTATGGCTAGGACAAGGACAGAACCAAGAACCTTCTCGGTGCGAGGCTCGTCGCTTACACCTCTCGGCCACCGAGGGGCCGTTGGGCTGTTCTTCTTCTTAATCTCATCAAGGAAAATATGCGAAATGCAAGCGCCCTCTAGGTATATGTCAACCAATATATCCCCAATATTGGTCCTATCTTGGCAAATTTTAACTTTCGAAATTGGTTTCGTATATTGGGCCAATATTGGCTGAATGTTGTAAAACTTGCTATATTTGCCCAAGATAACCAATATTGGCTAACGTCATACCAATATTAGGCCAATATCCGATGCTACTGGGGGGGGTATACTAGACATTTTTATGCATTTCTTACATCATTCAAAAGACAACAAAAATGTACGATATAAAATCTTATCTAATCTATTTTCAAAATATATTAAAATAGAAAGTTTCCACGTAACCTTTTTTATTTTAAAGTTCCTGAACTTTTGCTTTGGTTCCAAAAGCAATTTGAATTTGAATGACTCAATATAAAATATAAGGTAATATAAGTTTTGAGATGTGGTCGGAAATTTTAGATTTGTTTACACGTTTTATCGGGTGCTTATTAAGAAAAAGTGTTAAAAAAATTTAATAAAAAAAACAATGGTCCTTCTGTCCGTCTCAAAACACTTTACAGATTTTAATAAAATACTTCAAATTTTGTTCGCAAGTTCTCATAAAATGTAAATATATCACATCATAGTCAATTTTCCCGAAAATGGCTCATAAACGAAGAGTTGCTACAAGAGAACTTTTTTATTTTCACAAAATATTGAAATACATTATCATTCTATCGGGTATATGTATTGTTTTATTGAGTTTTATTTGAAAGTCAGTAGTGTTGCACACCCTTAGTTTCAGAACCACATTTTGGGCTTTAACCTTTCTTCAATGTATGGTATGGTATGATGATACATATATATTCCAGCTTGTGTGCTTGTTCATAGAACCGCTTATAAGCTCTCGTCAAGTGGGACAGACACAGAAAGAAATTTTACAGTCACAAAGAAATGAATAACACATAGACAAATAACACCATTTATTGACTGTCACAAACATCCATGCCTGACCGGGATTCGAACCCGACCTCAGCAGCTCCAAAGGCTAGTACACTAACCATTCAGCCACCGAGGCGGCTCATTCAATGTAAACATGTAAAATAATTTCGAATAAAAAATACAATCTGTTTTTTTTTTTTTTTGCTGTTTGGAAACGATTACTGCTTCTCCTTGTTAAAAGCCGCAATTATAAGCTCTTCTTTAGTCATCCATTATAAATTTCATGTAAGAAATGTTAAAAATTAAATATTACACTCACAAAAGATCTATTATCTTAAAAAAATACAATATTATTACTATGTACGCTTGATAATTAATAGCTCAAAACCAACAATTTATCATTTGTCAGTGTTTTTCACTGAAAATAAACTTTTTTATACTCAATGTCGTGATTTATGAATATAAGTGCTTTTAAATAATGGCTTTATTAAAAGTGCTTTTTTAAACAAAGGAACGGAAAATTAATTATAGTAATTAATTTTAAGGAAACTTAACCTTTGGTATTGAAATTTTCTATTTATTATACAAGAAAGGGGAGTTAATTTTTTGTAACATGGACATTTAATAAATTTATGTCAGCGAGTAAAGTACCAATCAAATACTTGAATGGTAAACAATTACTGGTTATAAAATTACGATGCAAAACTATTTACTCACTTGAATTATGAATTCTTTGGTTACGTAATCCATTTGCAAACAATTTAGTCAATCTATTTTTATATTGGTAACTAAAAAAAGGACAAATATACACTTAATTAAATTGACACAAAAATATAAAAAATAGGCAATTTAATAACTCTATACTTTTTAATTGGATGTTAACTAAATTGAGTCTAGTAGAATTGTTAATATTTTTGTAGATTTGAATGTAGAACTAAATCTTAATAATTGTGGTTATGTGTAAATGTGTGTTAAAACTATATGTGTGTCGTAAGTTAAGGTTGGGTATAAAGGTTTATTAAATGCAATGAATACGAAATATGATTAAAAAAAACTTAAACATATCAATTTGTGGATTAGTTTTTTCTATAGAAGTATAATATAGAACAATTAAACAGAGTAAAAATTGTAGAGATTTTTGTGGTAGATACTTTTAGAACTATCTAATGAAAATTCACTGTCATTTCAATACAACAAAGGAAAAACAATAGCATTGAGTTTTGATTGAAATTTTCTTTTATAATAATATTTATTGAAACAATACAAAAATAGTATTGCTACGCAATACTATTGCCGCATAATTTGAGTTAATGGCGCATTAATTAATAATGTTGTGTTGAAACAATACAAAATTATGCTCGTATATCAACGCGATTCTTGTATTGAAACACACAATGTTGTAATGGTGAAATTTATACACAACACTTGTGATCGATTTATGCTGATTGATCCCGAGTCTTCTCCAAGTTTATCATTCTTCGAAAAAAAATAAATTACTTGATGAACAGGCCCCAGTGAATGAATAGTTGGTAAATACATTTAAAAAGTGAGGGTTAAAAATCTTTCCACTGGATGGATTGGCAACACAGACTTCCTTCCATCTCGTAGGAAGCTATCTGACATCTGATTAGCTGTCCTGGTCATTAATTAAAATACAACATGTTTATTGACTGGAAATTTTTGTGTTCATTCACTGGTAAAAGTACTGTTCATTCACTTGGCTTTTGTACCACTTTGTATTTGGACCCCCAAAAGACCCAAAGCAATGCAATATAAAGTCCCCTCCTTTTTTTTGTAGAATTTACATTTTAATGACAGATGTGTTCACATTGTCATAAACCCACAAGCTATATTTTCTTTAAGTGAATGAATTTTCTTTAAAACAAATTGTGCTTAAGCGTACATTCACTGGTTAGTCTGCCCTATTTATAAATATGCCTCCACCCACTCGTCATTCAGGTTCAGGGGGGGGGGGGGAGTTTAGCCACTTATACATTTAAAATACTTTGAGACTTTAATTTATCTTGGGAAATTAAACATCTGTTATATACGTTGATCCACTGTAGTATATACTTTGTAGCGTTAAGTAATTGATTTATTATTGAGTTTTAGATAGTTAATTTTTTTTACACAAATAGGGCTTCATTCATTTAATTAAAAAAATACCCCTCAGCGGTAAAAGTTTCAGTAATTTCTTCACTGGGTTTGGTTTGAAATATCGTCGCACTAGAGCTACACGAGGGCTAGTGGCGAAGGGCGTCGTCTTTTAGAACCACAGTCAAGTGAAGAGCTGGCACCTGAATAGGCACCCAACGCAACCGTTAAGGGCGACATCGTACGCAGCGTTAGAACTTTGGAGGATATTTTACGTGCACTCCCTTACACACGGTCGGACATTTTTGGCTGCACGGGCCGTTCATAGGTCGGCAGATATTTTGGCGATGCCCGGGCCCGAACCAGGAACCTTTCGCATGCTAGGCGAGTGCCTAACCGACTGGGCTCCCCAGCCCCTTCTTCACTAGGTCTCTTTCTTCACGAGTTTTTAAAAAATCTACCCGAATAGGGCGTCTGGTCGCAAGAGGTTAAGCAAGCCTCAACCAACGGATTATTCCGGAATATCCAAATTTCAAAACTAAAATACCCTAAGATTTTTAATTTTTCCTGGTAGGCACATTGTTAGATATATTCTGTAGGAATTGCGTTTTAAAAAATGTTACTCAAGTCGGGTTTCATTCAATTAATTAAAAAATACCCCTCAGCGGTAAAACTTTCAATTATTCTTTCACTAAAACCAGTTGCTTACTTTCATTATCTTGTCCGCGAAATTTCAAACTTCTAATCAATAATTGCGCCTGTAGACACCTTAAAAATAGCAATTTTAATTGCAAAACCTTTTATCTTGAATCAATTCAAAAATAACGTTAAAGCGTAAGGCTGTAACAATGGGTTATTTCAGGTAAGCAATGAAATCTTATCTTAAAAGTACAGGATGATGGGACATGTACCAGGGGTTTATTATTTCACGGAAGAAATACGGAGAATTATGCTATTTTTATCTTGATACATAATCTTGTGAGTTTTATTGGATTACAGAATGCATTTTTCTGGTAGGAAAGTAGCTTGATTTGCTATTTTTAAACGTTTCGAAAAAATGTACTTGGAAATCTTTCTTTGAAAACAATAAAAATTGGCCAATGTTTTAGCAAGCGTTACAATGTTATAATTTAAAATATTGTGTGAGATATAAAATGATAAATATTGCCAAAATAAAGAGGCTAATATTCACAGTTAGATAACCTTTAACGATGGTTTTAAGAATATATTTAAACCTTATTAAATTCAAAATCTTATTTGCATGAAGTATTTGTTACTTAAGAGAATTATTTTTTTAATCGAATTATCTAATTAGTTAACTCAGTTACGTGTATGGAATGTCTTTTTTTGCCTTCCGAGGTACACAAACGTATATAATCTGTCACCTGATTTTCAAACAAATTACATATACTCAAAAAAATTTATACGTTTTAAAGTTTTACTAAATTGTAAAATTTAAAGTATTAGTATTCATTTGTAATCAGCCGCTACGGAAACTTAATTTAATAATAGTTAAGGCTTATTTGAAATATTAAATTTTATTATCATGCAGTGAGAACAAGTTTTCACGTCATTTAATTTACGTTTATGTTTAAAGGGTAAACTAGATTAAGTTACCAACGAACTTCAGTCCCAAAAAATAAACATGAAAATACGTAAATTAGTATTTAACCACTTAAAATATAGTTGTTGTTTTTTACAGACGATGTATCACTAGAATTTCCACACATAAAAAAGGTCAAACCACCAATGACACTATTTAACCAAACTTGAATATTCCCAAACAAAATAACACAAAAACCTAAGCTCCTCCATCATTTCTGCAGCTACAGACGAATCAATACCTTTAATTACTGCTACGCCTTGTTAAATTAACAACCCAAATGGAAAAATGCACATGAAATTTAAAAAAAAAAATACCTACGAACTTTAATCCTTAAGAGTAGAGTTTTTATCAGACAGTATAACACTAGAATTCCATTCAAAAAATTGCCAACCTACCATTGATACCATTTAAACAAACTTGAGGTGTCATTTATACTCATCCACTACAGAAATATAATTTAAAATAAATTTAAATTAAAATTTCAATAGAAATTAAGAAAAGTTATAGAGTTATTTTAATAGAGATAAGTTCTAGAGTTATTAGAATATAGTTATTTTAATCTCATTCAGTGAAAAAAATTACATTTCAGCCAATTGTCTTATCCTTCACAGGTTTTTTTTAAAAAAATAGTTAAAATACACATGGGATGAGAAGCATCCATCTAAATTTCAACCTCTTAATATTTCAGTTTTTACAACTCAATTTAACACAAGAATTTCCACACAGAAAAAGGTCAAACTGCCAATGACACCATTAAACCAAACTTGAATATTCCCAAACAAAATAACACAATAGCCTAAACTTCTCCGTCATTTCTCCAGCTACAGACGAATCAATACCCTTAATTACTTCTACGCCTCGTTAACGTATCAACACAAATGAAAAAATACACATGAAATTAAAAAAAAATATTCCAATGAACTTTAAACCCTAAGAGAAGAGTTTTTATCAGACAGTATAACACTAGAATTCCTTTCAAAAAGTGGTGGTTCCTTTCAAATGTTGCCAATCTACCATTGACACCATTTAAACAAACTTGAGGAGTCATTTATACTCATCCGTTACAGAAATATAATTTTTTTTTTAAATTTAAATTTCAATAGAAATTAAATTTTAATCTCATTCAGTGAAAACAAATTACACTTCAGACAATTGTGTTATCCTTTAGAGGTTTCTTTTGAAGATAATTCGTTCCAGATATAAGTCTAAAGAATATGGAATGTGAGGCATCTAACTGTGAATTTTAACCTCTTATATAATTTAGTTTTTGGTTAGGTTTGAATTATCGTCGCACTAGAGCTACACCACTGTCGTATTTTAGAACCACTGTCAAGTGATTAGCCGACACCTGAATAGGCACCTAACGCAACCGTTAAGGGCGACATCGTACGCAGCGTTAGGACTTTGAAGGATATTTAACGTGCGCTCCCTTACACGGGGTATTATTCGTCGGACATTTTGGCTGCACGGGCCGTTTATAGGTCGGCAGTTATTTTGGCGATGCCAGAACCCGAACCTGGGACCTTTCGCATGCTAGGCGAGTGCATAACCGACTGGGCTCCCCAGCTCCTAATTTAGTTTTTAAAACTCAATTTAACACAAGAATTTCCACACACAAAAATTTCTCCCAAACTACCAATGACACTATTTAACCTAACTTGAATATTCCCAAACAAAATAACACAATAGCCCAAGCTTCTCCGTCATTTCTGCAGCTACAGACGAATCAATACCCTTAATTACTGCTACGCCTCGTTAAAGTAACAACCAAAATGCCCGTGGGCCCCCGCCCCTTGTAATTAGTAATTGTACACCACCTCAAAACTCCGATATTCTTGTACACAACTAGTTTTTTAGGGTTAGTCTTTTTATTTCTCTAGGGATGGTGTTCACTAACAAATTAGCCAACTTTCTGTCGCAAGCAATATTTTTTGCTTATGTTTTTGTGTTAGTTGTATGTATAGGGTCAAGTGGTATGGTTTCATATGCAGTTTTTGCGGGGCTATTATGTTCTAAGATTTAGGACATTTGTGTTATGTGCTTCAATTCCTATTTCGAAACTATTGAAGCAAAAGTTATGAAGTTATTAAAATAGCTTTTTCCTGCTGCAGTAACATACGCAGAAATAAAAGTGAGGATGGACAGACAGAAGGACAAAAATATTGTCATACCGTTTCAAAACAAAAAAATATATACATATTTTATATCCTGATGGCTAAAACCGGACCTGTACAACTAGTTTTTTTAGGGTTAGTCTTTTTATTTCTCTAGAGATAGTGTTCACTAACAAATTAGCCAACTTTCTGTCGCAAGCAATATATTTTGCTTATGTTTGTGTGTTGAAAAACAGCTTCTGCGAAAAGTTACAAATTGTTCATATAAAAAAATACGGAACTTTTAAATGTGAATTTTTTTCCCTCTAAAATTAACATGCTTTATATTGTGTGTTACTAACTAATGAGTCAAACGACTAATGAGTTAACGATACATTAGAAACTGTACTTGCAAACCGTGAAAAATATGCTAACCTTAAAGTTTATGAAAAAGGGTTTAAGAGGGTTAAGAAATATTCCGGCTTGTGTGCTTTATCAGAGACCAGCTGACATAAGCCTTCGTCAATTAAGAAATACACATGATTTTTTTTACTGATGCAGAGAAAAGAAAGTACACCCAGGGCGAGAGTGGGAATCGAACCTGCTACCGTTACGGCGTGCAGACTGCTGGCGTAATGGTTCAAACCACTCGGCCATCTGGGCCTCATTGCTAATAAAGGAAGCCTTTCAGGTGCGCTTTCCGTAATACATTGAAAGAACTCTGTCCATCTTCTTACAACCATTCTGCTTTTCGCAAAACCACTCTTACACTCAAAGATTAAAATATGTCACAAGATATACTGAGGAATTAGAGAAGCGCTTTGCTTGAGGCAATAGTTACTCGCTGAAATTACAGCCTTATATCGCTTGCCTTTTATCCTTTTAATTTGCTTGATCAAGCATAAATGCTGTAAATGTCATTCTTCGGAGCGTGAATATTTAACTCAGTTCTTGCCGATTGTTAAGGGAAAAGATAATTGATTAAGGACATGAACTATTGGTTTATCGGTAAGTATAAGCTTGATATCCGATATGTCTCCCTTTGTATGTAAATTAAGATTTAAGTAATTTAATTAAAACAAAACGGATACAGATGAAATTTCTTAGTTTTTTAAAAGTTATTAGTTATGACTAAAACAAGGAGTTGTTTTAAATGAGATCAAAGTTGCAAATTAAAAAAAAAACTTTTTCAACATATGTTTAAACAAAAATTTCATTTGTTAATTGTCAATGAATTAACAGTTCTAATATACCCAAACAGGAGGTATTAAAGAGTGTATTAAGGTAAAATTGGCGCGCTAAACAGCGGGTCTCCAAACTCAAGTTCTTCTGTGTCAATCCAATGTGAAAAAAAACTACTGTCTCTGTCACTTTTCTCCGGCTGTATTGAATATTTTACAAACCGTTTTTTTTAAATAATAAATGTAGATAACTTACAGATCTCTATCTTCAAACTTTTCCTCAAATGCTTCGAATATTTTGTGTAAAATTATTTATCGTTTTCTTTAATTATTTAAAATTTTCATTTCTGTGGAACTGTTGCCAAGCAAGTCGTGAAGCAGAGCCATGTACTTTAAATTGTAATTTAGAAGAGTAAGGAGCTATAATATAATTTTTAATTTCTTGGTAAGTCTTATGTGTACTTGTCTTTAGTTCTTGCATTAAACTTAAAGGATATAAATTTTTCAATCGTATTTTGTATTTTTAAGAAAAACTAAAAAATTACTATGAATTTTATGCAATAATAAAAAAAATATATATAAATAAATATAAATAAAATAAATAAATATATATAAATAAATATATAAACTTCATAATTATAAATTTTTATTTACATTTTTAATGAAAATGAATTTTGCACTAAGACCTACAATGTACCAATTTGAATTTTTTTAAGCAATCCTTGACAATCTTCTTTTATAAGACAATTTAACAAGAAGTTCTTAAAGAACTAAAATAGCCTACTTTCCTGTTACTTAAATACTTACTAAAATTCTTATCTTGAAAAAACTAGGTTCGTAACAGTAAGTGACATCAACAACCGTTTTTCCACCTTAAATTCTAAAATAAATGTCACTAAACACAGCATCTAACTAAACACAGCATCTTTCACTAAGCACAGCACTAAACACAGCTTTATTTGCAGTTATAAATAAGCATTTAATTTTTCGTAGAACAAAAACCAAAAAACTACTCCTCAATAAACATTTAACTAAAACGGCTAGTTTGATTTATTTTATTTCGAAAATTAAATAATTAATACTTAAATCGTTTGCAAAAATTTATATATCAAAGAATAAATATGTAATATTCCTCGCTTTTAAATAGAATGAAAACAATTTATATCAACATACAAAGATGTCGTAGTGAAATATATATTTGACGTCATCTTAAATTGATCGATGTCTCAAAAATAAATTGATTTTAATTTATTGTCTAAAAGAATTAAAGTTTCTCAAGCGATTGTTGCTATGGCAATGGTGATTTGATTCTAATAAAAAATGGCTTCCTATGCTTTTTAAATGAGCATTAAACTTTGCAGTTTTTTAAATAATTGAACTACTTAGAAATCGAATTCTTTTATGAAATTTTCAAAGTATTCTCATTTCGATGCGCTGAATTCTTTGACGTATCTCACTTGTCCGTAGCATTTGTAGTTAAATTCAGCGATTTAAATGACTCGAAATTGAATTTCAATGCTAGTTCAAAGGGAAATTCGTCGACAAATAGTAGATTTATGTCCGTCCTACCGTACAGACAGACGGACAAAAAGTATGAAAGTTGGGTGTCTGAGGTTATACCTTTCTAATAAAAAAAGAATTTTTAAGATCGGATGGATAGAACCGATTTTGGAAGGGGGGTACGGACAGACGGATAGACGGTCAGACGGACAGACAGACAGACAGACAGACGGACGGACGGACGGACGGACATCGACCGTATGTCAATACCTACTTTTTTTATTTTTTTTTAATTCTTCGAATTAAAAAAAAAAAGAAAAGTAGGCTAAAAATGGAACCGAATGTATAAGAACGTATTTCCCTACCGAAACATACATCGGTCTGCAATGCAATACCCAACAACGGTTTTATAGGTATTTGTTTTATTTCTTTTACGACTAAAATTTCCCAGAAACGCATCTATCGCAGTACAAAAACGACGGCACTTTCATTGCAGCTTTACAAACACGCCTCTTTCTTCCCATATCACATGCCGCGCGGTAAAGTGAAGCATCTACCATGTTAAAGTGGAAATGAGCACATGAAACGATTCAATGTAATATTCATTATAATCTAGGTAATTATTCATTATTATTCATAAAACATATTCATTATACATTCATATTGTATTCATTATATCTGAGGTCTATTAATCTTTTATTCATTATTATTCATTATACATTCATATGTTATTCATTATATCTACGGAATATTCATTCCCCTCAATTATTAGACCCGGTTTTTTCTGTATTTTGTGCATCGGTCTTTTTTACAATGATCTAAATAAATTTCAAATTTTTGAATCAATAATAAATTTTTATTCAAAATACAACGTATTTTGGACGGTAAGTTACGTATTTGTAACGAAATGAAATGTATTTTTATTTAAAAAAATCTTAATGTTATTATTTTGAATAAATATGTTAATCAAAATAAATTTAATTAATAATTTGTGCAGTCAAAGCAGCCATATATTTTTGCCCATTTCCAGGCAGTTTGGAAGGTTCATTTTTGGCACTCAATTGCGTTTTTACGACATCATTGATACTGAACTATCTTAATGTGAGACTGTAGTCCAGAGTTAAAAAAATCTGTTAAATTACACCACATTTTACGGTTTCCTTTTTGCATCAGTGTTTATAGCGTTGAAATGTTTGCTGTTCCGTCCCGGTGGCACACTCGTTAGGATTCTAGCCTTTGGAGCTGCTGGGGTCTGGTTCGAATCCCGGTCAGGCATGGATGTTTGTGACTGTCAATAAATGTTGTTATTTGTCTATGTGTTTGTGTCGTCTCTTCCTTTGTGTGTCTCTTGTGCTTGTGTCATTTCTGGGGCTTAGTACAATAGACTTAAAAGTCGCAGTGCTTGGCGATCTTGCCCCCCACCAAGAAAGTCATAAGTCATAATGTTTGCTGTACAGAAATGCAAACTTTTAGTTCCACACAGTAAATATTACATATTTAAATTTACTGTACAGGGCGGCACTATTATCATCTCCGAGATAGTAAGGTAGAGGTTTTTTTATATTGTTAGCAAATCTGTTAGGTAAATTCAATGTATATCTGTTGCTAGCTTTACTTATCATTATCCCAATAATCTGATTTTAGGGCCATTTTTCTAATGTATTTGGAGAGTTGAAACTTTTTAAAATGTCGTATGGATGTTTATTCTACACAGTGATTTACAAATTAAAAATATAAACGGGCCAAAATTTTCTTTTTAACTTAAGAAATAGGAAAAAAACTAGGTTAATTAATTCAAACTCTGAAAGATTCATTTCCAAATTTAATTAATATTTATTATTTTAAATATCTTTGTTTGCACAAAAAAATATTTTTAGATAAGTAGTTCTGGAAATATTTCTGGAAAGCGTAGAAGAAATCTGAAAATCTACATTTTGAGATAATGACATTTGAAAGGAGACATCAAAGTTACATTGGCATTAATTACCACCCTTTCCAACTTCCTCCTCATATTGAAACTTTACTTATATCACAATTTTTCATATTCACACAATTTAGTTTTATTTCATCTCCATAAAATAAACACCACTTTCCCTCTTATGTTGTCATATCTTGTCCCAAGGGAAACCCGAAAATTTCACAAGATAAAAGTGTACGAATGTTTTCGAACCTTATGGCTTTCCAGCTTGCTTCGAAACCCATTTGTTTGGGCCCACTACGAAACAAGATAATAGTAAAAAGCAGCCAGTTCGGCGTTGTTCCGTTCACAGCATTTGCACAAAGTCGCGGAATTTCCTGAACATGAAGTTTTAAGCTTAAAAGTGGTCCAATTTCAATGATGTTTGTAAATTTCAATGTACACTCTTCAAACGAAAGAGTGAAATCCACTCTTATATGAGAAGTGCATTTTCGATATTTTAAAGGAGTGAAAATTAACTCAGACTGAGTTAAAATCAATCATTTGGAGTGTTCCAGTCGGAAATAAAACAGAACAAAAGAGTGAAATCCACTCCTATAGGGGAAGTGCATTTTCGACACTGGGAAGGAGTGAAAATTAATTCAGGCTATAAAATCGCTCGTTTTTTTAAGAGTGTATAAGTTACACACCAAAATAAATGAAAGAAATTTTCGTCTGTGTGATAAGCAAATTGGCTGAATGGGTAAAAATGTTAACTCTGCATGATATTAAAATATAAGTAAGTTTTAACTGAAAATTTTGTTGTAATTTTTTAATATTATATTTCTGTACTAAACTCCTCTGCGCAACAACCCATTACTGGGCCATGGAATGCCGTGCCCATTTCAGCTTTCGTGATCTAGGGCTCTGGGTATATGTCCCGGTAAGTTGGTCAGCCTCAAGCGGAACCCTTAGTGTTTAGTTCCCAAGCATGCTTGGTACCTATTTTATCGACCAACTTAAGGAATGAAAGAATGGGTCAACCTCGCCCAAGCCGGGATTTGATCCCCGGACCTGTGTCGTGGCAATGTGAAGCACTTCAAGCCACTGGGCCTTTTATTATTACATTTCTGTAGCAGATGAAAAAATAAAAGTCATTTCTACTTTAAAATTTAAATTTAGTAAAATAAACAAAATTATAAATTTGATCAAAAATATGTATATTACTATAAAACCTGACAGTCAAACTACTGGTTTATACGTCAGTATCTCTTAGAGGCAAATTACAATATTTGGCACAATAAATATAATGAATTTTGAGAGGTCGAATGTAGAAATGCCAATAGATCATATTCAATTATTCACTAAAACATTTGGAAAAAAATCGAACCAAAACTTAGTAATAATTATTTCATGTTCCATGAAGTATATGTGGAAATTTTAGGACATTTAGCCATGCTAGGATCGAACGTGGGTTAAAGATTTCCTTTCCCTACCTTCATGACGTCTAGTTTTTCCCTCACCATATACTTTAAACCTTTTAAACTTTCATCTTTGACCTTGTAATTATTGCATTTTTCATGAGAACATGACAGGACAACTTACGATCTAACAACTATAACAAACTTCTCCGTTGAACATAAATGGAACTACACATACCTTACCCATCCGAAATTTCGTCATAATATGCAAATATATATTTTCTAAATCTGAGTTGCACCACTTTCATAGAAAGGGCATCATATAATAGCTAGCAGGGGCCTTGAAGAAGAAGAAAACTTTTTTATTTAACAGAAATATATTGGTTGTCAAGGGGCCCCCGGGCCCTTCCAGACAACACATAAAATTAACAATCAAAATCCATTGAAGAAAATTAACAATATTTCAAATTACACCCAAACAAAAGGGGAACGATAAAAACATATTTTCCAGAATAAAACGTCTTCGATGCGGTGCCAGTACAGAATGGCATCCTCGTTAATTTTGCAGAAAGGACGATGTTTTACAGCGTCTCTTGAGACAGTCAAGTTGAAACTGAAGCTGAAACACTTGAACAGACATTATTTAGGGAAATTAGTTAGCATCCGTTCTTGTTTTATTTGAAACCATTTATACTTAATTTTTTTTTGTATATAATTGTTATTTAATTTTCATTGAAGTTGTTTCGTTGGTACGAAGCATATGTCTTGGTTAGATCAAATACTGAACAACCAGTTGGAGAAGTGCATTTTCGACACTGGAAAGGAGTGTATATTATCTCAGACTGAGTTTTTAGTCACTCGTTTGGAGTGATCCTGTCGGAGGTTTAACACACAAAGGATCCACTCCAAAAGGAGAAGTGCATTTTCCTAACTGGATTAGTGAAAATCAATCAGACTGAGTTAAAGTCGCTCTTTCGTTTTAAGAGTGTAGTGAACAATGCTGAAACACTTGAGCAGACATTATTTAGGGGAATTAGTTAGTATCCGTTCTTGTTTTATTTGAAACCAATTAAATTGTGGAATTTTTTGTATAGAGTAATTATTTAATTTTTATTGGAGTAGTTTTGCTGTTGCGGTCGGTAGGTTTGAACTACCGTCGCACTAGAGCTACATGGGGGCTATTGGCGATAGGCTTCGTAATTTAGAACCACAGTCAGGTGACGAGCCGACACCTGAGTTGGCACCCAACGCAACAGTTAAGGGCGGCATCGAACGCTGCTGTGGGACTTATTGGGAACGAATTTAGCGTACACTCCCGCTACACGGGGTGTTATTCGTAGGAAATTTTTGGCTGCACGGGCCATTTATGGGTCGGCAGTTATTTTGGCGATGCCCAAACCCGAACCTGGGACCGTCCGCATATTAGGCGAATGCCTAACCAACTGGGCTCCCCATCCCTTTTGTTGTTGTAAAGCATATGCAACGGTCAGATGGTTAATCTCACGCAGAACCCACCAGTGTTTAGTTCCTAAGCATTGTTGTTTCTCATGTCCTCCTCTTTGGAGGTATACATACTTGGACCTTTGCAGCAATCACTCCGCAGTTAATCAGAAATAATATTCATTGTCTATTTCTGGAAATGATTAATACTTTTCCATCTTTGACTTGGTGAAGTGTGATAAATTGTATCATTTAGAAAATTAATTGCAAATAAAAACATTGCACATGACGCGTTCTTCCTTGCATATTCTTAAAGTTATATTGATAAATTAATATAGTACTTGATTTTTTTTAAATCATAATAAATAATTCTTTTAATAACACCGTATATTATTGGGATGTTGTGACAAATTAATTTTTAAGGAATTTCTCACACTCACTAACCACCTTCTTTCATTTCCATTAGACAATAATAATTTTTAAGACATTAAAAAAATAATATGGTGTATGAAATGCATAAAACGACCAGAGCCTTTTTTTCACAGCAAAATGTAAATTTTACCGCTCAAAATTTTAATTGCTACCAAATAAACGTGCCCTTAGCAAAAATTAAACGATAGATTTTTCAAAAAACAATACTTTTAAATATGCAACTGGTTTATAAGCGGGTCTCCGACCAAGCACACAATCCTGAAAATATAGGTCAATCAACCAACCAGTAAGCAATTGTTTGAAAATATGCTTATATAAAGAATAACAATATAATGTTTAAGCCGGGATTTGAACTCCTGTACTATGGTATGCCAGAGTGAAATACTACCACTCATTTGTACCGATGAGCCTCCTTTATATATTTCAAAATTCCTAAATACAAACAATTTTGCTAACTGCACAATTCAAATATACCAAAAGAATTTTAAAAAATCAAATCTTAGACGGGCAACCCAATTTGAGTTAACTAAATTGTAAACACAATGAAACTAATATAAACCAGTTTAGTTTCAACTATTCCGATGAATAATAGACTTGGTGTCGATTTCAAAAATCTTAAGCAACAAGAGAAATTATATGATTAAGTTTTATTTAACGTCTTTTTTCTAGGCTTAAGCTGAAATTCTCGGAGGAAAAGAGGAAGTGAGATTTAACTTTTCTTAAAAATTCAAAATTTTCATTCCATCTGTGATTGTACACTCTTAAAACAAAAGAGTGAAATTCACTCCAGTTGGAGAAGTGCATTTTCGACACCCTAAAGGCATGCATATTTACTCAGACTGAGTTAAAATCACTCGTTTGGAGTGATCCTGTCGGAGGTTTAACACACAAAGGATCCACTCCAAAAGGAGAAGTGCATTTTCCAGTCTGGAGGAGTGAAATCCACTCAGACTGAGTTAAATTAGGAGTGTTTGTTTTAAGAGTGTATTATAAACAACGTCGGTCGATAGATTCATATGAAAAAAGGCTACCAGAATTTAGTTAACAAAAATTAAAAATATGTAAATATAGATGCAAACTACATTTTAAAAATGATAAATGAATAGGAATGTTTTAAAACTGACATTCAACGTAAAGCTTTAGTGAAACGTTTTATAACTAAATAGGACGATTTCATATGATTATGTGGCATGTAGAAAATCCTGGAGAGCCCATTTGGCTTGGGTTCTGTCGGCTAAAATTAAATCTCGGCATACTTTAACATCCAGAGAGAGCTCAGACTCATTGTAATCTGTGCGTCAAACTATGTAGCGAGAGCCGCCTAGATGGTGCCACAAAAAGAGTGGCTCTTAGTTCTTTGGAATATGCTGAGTCTGCTAAGGCTTGACCGCCGATGTTGCCGCCTATGGAGGAATAAACGTTCCACCGAAGTTTTACAATGCTCGCAATATATTTGGTGGTTTACGATGTGAAATCTGATAATATTTAGACAAAGTGACAGATAGTTCAACTTATTTATTGCAATATATTCTACGTCTGTTGTCTTATAAAAGTTGTGCAAGTTGATTTCGTTTTCACAATTTATAAAAATATTTGTAAAATATTTGATAGGTAGCCAAACAAGTTATATTTTAACATAAATTTTTCTGTTAAGCAATTAAGGTATCGAGTAGCGTTTTGCATCAAAGTTGGACTATTTTACAATAGACAACTAATCACATAATCACACAGCATAAAACTATAAAAAACAAAGTTTCCAAAAAAAGCATTTAAAGAAAATAAATCTAACGTTTCGGACAAACGAATGATTTTCGGGATATAACAGACCACGAGAAAAAAAAAGAAATATAACTGCTATTTTTATTTTAGGCTATTATTTAACCCTAACATCCCATCGTTTGGAGAATGGACGACCAATTTTTGGTGCGACTCTATTTGACAGTCGGGTCATAAATTTAGTTGGTAAAATTAAGAACAACCTTTTCAAAAAGAAAAGAAGCTAATGTTAGCAGGAAAACTTTCTTAGTGACAGCGTTTAATATCGATTAGAATCACGTTCTTTTAACCATCAAAAAGGGACTACAATGCTGGCCAAGAGTGTGGACACTTTTTTGAAAGTTTCATGTGTTTCAACTGTTACTTTTGTTCTTGCATCTATTAAATTTCGCTTAAATACAAACATTTAAATATTAAGTTGAAGGTAATTTAATGTAGAATTTCATTAAAAATACAGAATTAAAGTATCTGCATTACAAATAAAGTTATACCCATTTTAGTTGAACAAACAAGCACAATCAATGGCTTCTCTTATGCTGAAATTGCAATACAAGTTATTGGTTCAATGACTTGCAAAACTAAGGCAGATCATACTATTAGTTGCATAACTTATTCTTAATTCAGATGTACAGATGGATTCGTAATACGTATATGTACGAATGTCTAAGAATGTGCTAACTTATAATAATGCTCCTGGATATGCTAATTTAGAAGATTATTGATAAACATGCTAACTTACAAGAATATTTATAAATATTCTAACTTATGGGGGCATCTGCAAATATATAACTAATATGAATAGGTGAGAATATTCCGACATATGAGAATATTTATGAATATGCTAAGCTCATTTATAAAAATATCTATGAATATATCAATTTTTTTATTTGAATTTTGTTATTCTGATAAAAATCGATGAAAATAATTTAAATAAATGTATCACTTCCTTTTAAAAACTATACAATTTAATTATAGAGGTAGGGGCAGGGGTAGGTACGTATGGGCATTTCCACGCGTGACTGACACTACATCAGAACGATTTAGCCATTTTCGTTTGCATAGTTCATAATTATTTAATATTTATTAAAAAAAAATATTGTGTGTCAGTATACCCCTTAGCATAGAGTATTTTTAGCAATCAGTAAAATTTTTTAAAATTTATTATCTAACTAAAAAATAATAAAAATGTCCTGATGTGACTGACACTACACGAAAGTTCATAGATTTTTGGCTATCATAAAAAATCGCATTTCTTCTGATTGTGCAGTAATTCAGCATTCTACCACTGCTTATTTTGAGTAAAAGGTTTCAGGCTAAATATATTAACTGCAAAAAAGTATTGAAATACCATAGGAAATAATTTATTAGCATTTTTGTGCGTGACTGACACTACATTCAATTCGTGACTGACACTACATTGTGATTTGTATCACAGATATGGAATTTTAAGCAACAATAACACAACATATGTTAATAATTTTGAGCATGGTAAGTTAAAAATTACATAAATGGTAAAATTATGGTAAGATAAAGATACACAACGCCCCCTGAAGTAAGCTTCTAGAAATTTCTTAAACTCTAATTTCTTCTGCAAAATGCAACAAATCAACCCAATCAACATTCTACCAGTGCTTATTTTAAGTATAAGGTTTAAAGTTGAATCATTTAATAGCAAAAAAGTATTGAAATATGATAGGAAATAATGTATTAACACTTTTGTGCGTGACTTACACTACATTCAACTTGTGACACACTACATCACGTGAATTGTATCACAGAAATGGAAATTTAGGCAATAATAACAAAACGTATGTAAATAGTGTTGAACATGGTAAGTTAAAAATTGCGTACACGATAAAAATATAGTAAGAAAAAGTTACACAAGGTCCCCTAAATTTGGTTTCTGGTAGTTTCTTACTTCTTTATTCAATAGCATTTTCTGAAAAACCTTCCTTCTTAGGCCACGCAAAAAGACTTCCCGACATTGCAGATGTTTCAGTTTTACTGAATAAGCATCTTACTAAACATTTGCCCACAAAATTTTTAACGATAATTTAACTACAAAAGGAAATAAAGCTCTTTTTATAGCATCAAGTTCATGTTCAGAATTTTGTTGAGAGGTATATTTCTTTTTACAACATTTAAATTTGTTTTATCAGCCTTGTAGAATTTTTGGGGGATTTAATGAAACATTGGCAGTTGTTTTAAGTAGGCATTTGTTTAATTTTAAAAAACGAAGCAATTTTTGTGTGTCTAGGAATTGGAAGGTTTAACTTCCTTTAATGGGCATATATAATTTAATCTACCTATTTTCCCCTTTACACAGTTGTCAGAAATGTATAATAGTTATATGTTTGGACAGATTTCTTATGCAAAGTGAAAAAATCTTTAGCAAAATGTGGGTCAAATTTCAAAGAAAGTGTGACTTCTTTTATCCCCCTTCTCACTGTATCACGAAGTCCATCAATTGGTCCTTTACCATGTTTGAATTCAAAGATGACCATGACTTTTGGAAGAGAATTTCCAGACAAGGTTGTCAAATGGTTAGAGGCTTGCAATAGAGGTGAATACTTTTAATTGAAGTGTAGTCCGTAAAGTGGTTTTTGCTTTCATTTTCTTTAAATTTTTAAAATTTATCCCGTCTTAAAAACATCCCCTTTGCTCTTTTTTTTCTTTTAATTGTTGATAAAGCCGTCTTAAATCAAAATTATCAAAATATAAGAAATCTACAAAGATTATAGCTAATCTAAAACATCTAGATCAAAAAGAAGTTGTGGCTGACACTACATCGTGACTGACACTACAAAGCTAAAATGTGTTATAAATAGAGAAAATGCTTTTCATTTTAAAATTAAGAGGTGTGGAATTACACAGAGGTTACTATAGTAAGAAAATATCGTAAAAAATTTGAAGTAAAGCCTTTTTTTAAAAAGTTATAGAAACTTTTCCATCTTTTCGTGACTGACACTACAAGCAAAAATGAGATTTTTATCTTCCTAATTAGATATCATTTAGTTATAAATACCAATTAATAGTGTGTTTTTAAGGTAGTTCTGATAGTGTATTTTAATAATTTTACCAAAAAATATGATAAAATGTGTTTCTTACCTTAAAATTCATTTGTCCAAAATGATGACAAAACACGAGACCATGCTTTCAAAACAAAGCGGACATTTTGAAGCTGCTGTGTTGCCAAAGATGAAACAATAATAGTTTTTGATACAAAAATAATAAAATTCAAATCTCTCTAAAGCAAATATAAAAGTTCTAAGTGTAGAAAAAAATATTTTTTTTTGCAGTCGTGGTCTCCTCTGACGTGGAATTACCCGTATATATTCCGGCTTGTATACTTGATCAGAGACCCGCTTATATAAGCCTTCGTCGATTAAGACAGACACAGACAGAATTATACTGTCATAGAGAAAGGAAATTTACACCCAGGCGAAGATGGGAACCGAACCCATACCCATTGCAGCGCGCAGACTGCTAGTTATTATAGAGGTATAATAATGTTGTTCAGAATGAAAATGTTTAGACTGTACTTGCTTTCTTTTTACATTCGAACTATGTAGTTTCGACAGTGGGTTTGCTTGGCTATACTTATCTTAATACGAAAATCTAATGGGACACAAAAAAAAATCTAATAGCAATGAAGAAAAACTGTAATACCCTTATTTTTTTTAACCTTTCTCCAAACATCAATAAAAACATTCCATTATGAAGAAATCCCATTTCTTCCAGTTTCAATTGTGTCATTCAAGCACTACATCTAGATTATGCAAATCTACCCCAATAAAGTACTGCCACTTCGAAGTTTGGAGGTGTATTTTTATTTGAAACAATAAAAACTATTTCTATTTCGAATAGCGTAAAGAAATATAGAAATAACAAACAAGAGATAGCAAAACACTTGTACTTAGACGAAATCCTCTCCAAATCATTTATATTACTTTTCTTTTTACAATAAAATCCCTTGGATAGACACTGGGTACTAGGGACTAGTTCTACAATGCCGATAAAAATGTCAGCAGATATAATTCAAAGACTTATAATAAAATAGGCGGTGTATTGGTGAAGTATAAATGGAACCAACATTATGCTTTAGTCACGTGAGTTTGGTGAAATAAATTAGTGTCTTATATGCAGGGTGGTTATAAAATAACGCTCGCTATTTGGAGTGGTCTGTAGCTTGAAAGAATAATCCAAATGCATCAAAAATTGAGACACTTATTAATCAAGAAGGGGGAAAAAGAATGGAATCTTAAAAAAGATAGAATCCTTAAAAATAATGATAAAAAAGAATAATCATAAACAACAAACTCGTCTCTTGACCATGGTTCTAAATTAAAAGGTGTCGTCAATTATGGCCAATTACGGCAAACACAGCCAATTACGTCTCGTAATTCAGAACCCTGGTCGAGAGACAAGTGTCTATTTTCCGAAAATGAATGGAATCATAAAAAAGAAACTTCTCCTTTGACC
The DNA here is from genome assembly GCA_023701765.1 of Hylyphantes graminicola. Lineage (NCBI taxonomy): Eukaryota > Metazoa > Arthropoda > Arachnida > Araneae > Linyphiidae > Hylyphantes > Hylyphantes graminicola. The sequence continues at coordinate 45,563,141 of CM043112.1, forward strand.
AAGGTTCTAAGTTAAGAGGCTTAGCCAATTATGGACAATTACGACCAACACATCCAATTATGCTTCGTAATTTAGAACCCTGGTCAAGAGACGAGTTGGTTTTTTATGATTCCATTCTTTTTCCCATTATTGCATAGTAAGTGTCTCAGTTTTTGATGCATTTGGATTATTCATTCAAGCTACAGACCACTCCGAATACCGAGCGTCATTTTATAACCACCCTGTACATCAGGGCAGGGGTTTCCAGCCGGTGGTACGCTGGAAAACTTCAAGTGGTACGCATGGGTGAATTATAGCTTCTGTGCGCATGAGCAGTGCAGTGACCACACACACTTACTCTACTCATTATTTTAAACAATAACATTATTTTAAAAAGAAATCTTTAACTTCTCGAGCGTGTGTAAAAGCTAGTACACTTTGAACTTCCTGCAAGCTCTGCTATTCTTGAGGCCATTTGTAACGAGTTATTTGTGTGAGAGTAGATTTTCTGAACTCTTGTACACATAAAAAATTAACATAGAAGTAGAATAAGTCTTAATTTAATAACAATTAAGTTTTTATTGCTTTAAGAAAATTTGCAAATATACAAAAAAATAATTTACTTAACACAAGAAGTATGCACCCTGTGCAGTTAAATATTGTAATACGAAAATAAGGTAAAGATGAGAAATAGTATAAGAAAATAAAGTTTGGAAGCGGTTCCTAGACATAGCATCTGCAATGATTGGAAATAGTGTAGATTTGCTCCAATACTACTTATAGAAGGGCATTGGAACGTTACCAATCAAAAAATGAATGCCTAGAAACACCTCCATTTCGACCATATTCGTATTTATGGAGTGGCATGTCGACTGGCAAGAGTACAGATTCGTTTGTGAAGCGAAGTTCTCAATCATACTATCATCACTAAATACCTTGAAATATCCCAAAGGTGATATTCGTCAACCGGCGGATTTTGAAAAGTTTCTTGAAAATTCGGTGCACAAACTTTTGGGATCGTGCTTTTTTCAAAGAAGAAAAGTGCTTTTCTTTTTAGAGCCTGCTTTCTAAGTCTACACTCGAGGTGTCTGCATTTTAACTTCTTCAGCTTCAAATTCAATATCAATTTTGTTTGATAACCCTTTCACAAGTGGGATAATTTGATCCTCAGCATCGCCTGTACTTGCATTTCTCACATTTTCAACAGTTGTATCAAGTTCTCAGAGTGTCCAAATTCTTCATCAGAAATATCGCCGGTAATGAGCATATACTGCCTTATTCAGTGACGAAATTTCTGTTTTTCTCTTAGGCATCGTTTACACCATACATAAATTTACCTTAGATATTTTTTAAATATAAAAATCAATTTCCCGAAAGCATGAACGAAGAGTGAAAGTAGAAGGATTAGCAAGAGGCATGAAGAGAAACCAGAGCATGCACGAAGATATCAACGTAAGCAGCAAAGTTGCAGATAAGGGTTGTTGGTTGGTTTGTATACATATAATTTTAGACTTGTATACTTGCCCAAAGAGCCGCTTATAAACCTTCGTCAAGTAAGACAGTCACAGCACACTCACATGCACACATATACGTGACACGCGCCTCCTCCTCAGTTTAAACATGTAACTGAAAAGGAGGGAAATAGTCTACAAGAACCTGTACCCGTGGGAAACTGAGCAATGACCGCCCACAGGACTTTCGGACCCAACAGATTTAACGAGCACGTACTCCGCATATACTCGGTGAGTTTTCATCGACCTGGATTCGATCGCGGGACCTTCCGATTCGTAGATCGAGACGACCACAGGGCGCCTCAAAGCCCTATAGGGGTTGTGTGCGTTGTGCCCAGCAAGTCCCAACGACTTTTATGTTGCTATTGTAATCCTTGTTTGTGAATTTCTCGGTAATTAACTTTCGGTAAACCGGATTAAAATTTGAGTATTTGTTTTAAATTTACCATTATTCACTATTGTGAATAATTTATAGTTATATTTCAGCATGACATTTATAGGTAAACAAAATTTTCATCAAATTAAATTTTAAATAATTATTATTTTTTGCAAAATAGTGGTGTGCAAAATTTTAAGGAATTCTTATTTTTTTTTCTTTCATAAAACCAAAACCCGCGTATCTGCCAACAGTATAATAGAAATTACGAACTTCAAATTTGGTAAAGGTATCTCCGGCTGTCACTTCTTAGCATCCCAAATATTCTGAATGTGGTTGATTCCATTTTGAAAAAAGGTAGATAACCTAGAGGGAGGCAGGGTCGCCAGTAAGTGAACACATGGGATTACTGGGTTAGTTTGGTTGGAAATAGTGTGTCCCACAAACTACTTACTTTACCCAGCGCCCATTCTTTTCTATTTGACGCCGAGACTCCCAATAGCGATTGACTATGTCATCAATCGGATGTTGTGAAAGTCAGTGAAATATGCAGTAGGTGTTCAGCATCCATCCAATCATGGCTGCAGAGCGGGCTAGTCTCGTTAGCAGTCAGTCCAAGTCGATGGAGGGAGACCCTAAGAAGTCATGTCCGGTGGTGAGGCAAAAGCGGGCAACAGCCTTGTTTCAAAATTACCATTATTCATTATTGTGAATAATTTATAATTATATTTTGCTCCCTTAATTCTATAGAGTTGAAAATTTTCAACAAATTAAAAATTAAATATTAATTTTTTTTGCAAAATAGTGGTATGCAAAAATTCAAGGAATTCTTAATTTTTTTTATAATATCATAAAACCAAAACCGCGTCTGTTTCAACAATATAATGAGTTTCAAACTAAGTAAAGCTACTAACCTTAAATTTGGTATTGATCCCGTCTTCTTGGCATCCCAAATATTCTGAATGTGGTTGATTCCAGTTTGAAAAAAAGGTAGAGAACCTAGGAGGCAAGGTTGTCAGTCCCATGGCGATTAGTGAACACAGGGTATTATTGTGTTAGTTTGGTTGGAAATAATGTGTCCCACTAAAACTACTTACTTTACTTTATCCAGCGCCCATTCTCGGCTTCTTGGCCATTTGACGCCAAGTCTTCCAATAACGACTGACGACGTCATCAATCGGATGTTGTGAAAGTGCAGTGAAATATGCAGTTAGGTGTTCAACATCCATCCAATCATGGCCGCAGAGCGGATAAGTCTCGTTAGAAGCCAGTCCAAGTCGATGGAGGTAGACCCCCAAGAAGTCATGTCCTGTGGTGAGGCCAAAGCGGCAACAGCCTTGATTCAAAATTACAATTATTCACTTTAGTGAATAATTTATAATTATATTTTGCAACAGCTTTTATTTTTGCAGATTTCAACAAATTAAAATTTAAATATTTATTATTTTTTGCAAAATAGTGGTGTGCAAAATTTTAAGGAATTCTCATTTTTTTTATTTCATAAAACCAAAACCCGCGTGTCTGCCAACAATATAATAGTGCTTTTTAAACTAAGTGTAGTTACGAACTTCAAATTTGGTAAAGGTATCTCCGGCTGTCACTTCTTAGCATCCCAAATATTCTGAATGTGGTTGATTCCACTTTGAAAAAAGGTAGATAACCTAGAGGGAGGCAGGGTCGCCAGTAAGTGAACACATGGGATTACTGGGTTAGTTTGGTTGGAAATAGTGTGTCCCACAAACTACTTACTTTACCCAGCGCCCATTCTTTTCTATTTGACGCCGAGACTCCCAATAGCGATTGACTATGTCATCAATCGGATGTTGTGAAAGTCAGTGAAATATGCAGTAGGTGTTCAGCATCCATCCAATCATGGCTGCAGAGCGGATAAGTCTCTTTAGCAGTCAGTCCAAGTCGATGGAGGGAGACCCTAAGAAGTCATGTCGGGTGGTGAGGCAAAAGCGGGCAACAGCCTTGTTTCAAAATTACCATTATTCACTATTGTGAATAATTTATAAATATATTTTGGTCCACCAATTCTATAGAGTTGAAAATTTTCAACAAATAAAAAATTAAATATTAATTTTTTTTTGCAAAATGGTGGTATGCAAAAATTCAAGGAATTCTTAATTTTTTTTATAATATCATAAAACCAAAACTGCGTCTGTTTCAACAATATAATGAGTTTCAAACTAAGTAAAGCTACTAACCTCAAATTTGGTATTGGTATAGTCTTCTTGGCATCCCAACTATTCTGAATGTGGTTGATTCCAGTTTGAAAAAAAGGTAGAGAACCTAGGAGGCAAGGTTGTCAGTCCCATGGCGATTAGTGAACACAGGGTATTATTGTGTTAGTTTGGTTGGAAATAATGTGTCCCACTAAAACTACTTACTTTACTTTATCCAGCGCCCATTCTCGGCTTCTTGGCCATTTGACGCCAAGTCTCGCCGTCAATAGCGACTAACGACGTCATCAATCGGATATTGTGAAAGTGCAGTGCAATATGCAGTAGGTGCTCAGCATCCAAAAAAAAAAAGTTATAGAAACTTTTATATCTTTCCGTGACTGACACTACAGTCAAAAAGGAGATTTTTATTTTCCTAATTAAATATCGTTTAGTTATAAATACCAATTAATAATGTGTTTTTAGGGTAGTTCTGATAGTGTAATTCAATAATTTTACCAAAAAAACCAAGAGAGAGTAAAAAAATAAATATTTCTGAGGATTTCCACCACGGTGGAAGCCACTTCCCGAAGAATGCCCCGATGGAATATGGAATACGGTGCACATGTGGAGAAAATTTTGTGCTTCAATATTATATATTTAAAATAATCTTTACTTAACAGAAAAACGTCAATGCCATGCTTGTTTTACAATTATTTTTTAAATGTCGAATTCTTCAGATTATTCAACTGAATTCGATTTTGACATGAATTAATTTTCATTAGTTAAACTAAATTTTGAACTAATAGTACCAAATTTGAATTATATACTAACTATGCTTTCTTATTATAACTATACTATCATTCATAAAAACTCTACTTAATTTTCATTCTTAAAACATACATAAAATTAAAGAAAATAAAGCCCATTTCAGAAGTTTTTTAGGCAAGTTTTCTATTTTACTAAAAATGAAGTGGATTAATAGAGGCGCAGTATAAGAAGTGAGCTTCTATCATACTTACAGGCTATTAATTATTTTTAAAAATAAGAGCTTCTTTGAGCTTTAAACTATTTACTCTTCTACTTAATACTCCTATTTACTGAAGCATCAGATTTAATACTTCTTAATACATGCTAATAAAATACTAAACAGTCGATTTTGCTTTCAATATAAAAAAAGTATATATTTAAATTTTCACCAGGGCTTAATGTAAATGCCGAAAAATTACTACAAACTCATCTACTGCTTCTTTGCTCAATGTACTGAAATCATTACCGAAATTATTCATTTTTTCATTGGTCAATAATTTTTTAAAGAAGACTATAATGCATTTAAGCGTTTTTTTAGTACTTAGAATACTTATATTGATCCAAACACCCTTAAATTTCATTAATTGCAGACATATACTCCATACCATCCATACTAACCTCCATTTGTAAATTTATTTCAAGTCAATATTTTCATAAAAAATGCTGTTTTACTTCACTATTTTCACTTCATAACCATCAGTTATAGTATGCGCTTAAAATGATTGTGTGGATCTTTATTTGAAACCAAAAGGATTATTTTTGAAAATACAAATGGTATTCCATAAAACCTCCCTTAACTCTACAAATTAACACTTGAAACTCCTAAAATTATATTTTCTTATAAACTATATATGTAAATCAATGACTCAAAATGTATTTTTATTGTTCAACACCTTAAAATCCACTGCATTCCATGACAATACTGTGAGCTTTGTGTCGATGTAAATGATATATTGCGTATGCTATATTTATAATTATTTATACTAAATTACTTTATTTACTATTTTTACTCCAAAGGTCGAAATAATCCACATAATTCAGGGTACTTTCTTGCCCATACAGTGATTTATCTAAGTCCCCTACCCAACTTTTTTCTACTACAAGAAAGTATATCTACTTCATTCGCGTCTTTGATAAAATGCTTCACAAAAGAGTGTCTGGGTGTTTCAAGGAGGTAAGAATAAGAGGAGAGTGCCGTTTGGTCAAGAAACACATGCCGGGAGCTGTCCGTCAAGTGAAGCCAATAAGCACTACCTTAGAAAATGGAAAAATTTATCAAATGGGGATGTTTCACGGCGAATCTGGCAACACCTCTGTGGGTTTGTTTTCCTCAACTAGAATTTCAAAGATGGCGTTCTCCATGCTCGTTTAATTCGAGATAGCCACTCATTCATCAATTCAGGATCAGCATGAGGAAATACGTGTAATGAAACTTTTCTTTCTGTACAATTTTGCGTTAATGAATTATTAGAACAGTTAACAACGCAGCAAAAATTTGGAATTTTAAAAATTAAAAACTTCAATATTCTCTACGAAAACTCCCTGCCGAATAACAAAACATAAACAGTAAATAGTAATTCTAAATTAGGGATGGGTCGGTCCGAAAGGAACGGGTCCGATTCTAAAGTTAGTTGGTTGGTTGGTAGACATACATTTTTAGACTCAGGGACCCGCTTAAAACCTTCGTCAAGGAAGACAAACAAAACGCACTCACCCACATATACACATACGTGACAGATGCTGCCATCTATCGCACGCTGGTTCCCTAACTGTTGTGCTGCCGGGTCAGCAAACTAATTCTAGAGCAGAGACATTAAATTCTAGTTGAGGCATAGAGGGTGTTGCCAGATTCGCCGTGAAAGAACCCCATTACGTGTTCTGATTATTTTTTGCATTAAAATACTATCTGATTTTTTTTCTTTCAAATGGTACAAGAAGATTTCTAGCACTGCAGATATTTTTTTGATTTACAGGCAGTCTCCTAAAGGTAATTCTATTATCATCAATCTTACAATGAAAACCTTGAACTAATTTTCCGAGGAACGAATATTTTCAAAATATGCTTGTACTCCGAGCAATATATTTCAAATTAATAACATTCGATTAAAAAAATTATACCTTTAAAAACATTCGATTTAGAAAACCTTAAAAACCTTAAAAAAATTATTAAAAAAATCCTATTGTAAATCCCAACCAGTAGGTCCCGTGATTGAAACCCGGTTGGTTAGCGCATGGCTGTTTTTGTCTTGTCAATAAAATATTTGTTACTAGGGGGCAAAGCCCCCTGCTCGCTACCGCTCGCCAACCCCCGGGAATCGCTACGCAAGCAGATAAGCAAGACTAATATGAGGATATTGCCAATGCAGAAATGCTCATCTATACATACTGGCTAGTTTCCCTGGAACTGCTCCAGGGCATCACGTAGCTGTAGCGCTAAGCAACGATCTCTACCAAAGCCACGGGACGCAACCTGAAGCAGCCCCGGCACAAAACCAACACACCGCCACACTTACTTTCAGCGTTTCTGATTGGCTTCAGCCGCTTAAGTCACGTGGCTTTCAAGCGTCCGACAATAACAATTTTATATGAAGAGTACACGGGAAGAAGCGATTGATTTATTAGGCGGGCGCCCGCAATTGTCTGCTTGGCGGTTGATTTATTCTTCCGGTTTATCTATTTCTTCTTCGCTTGGTGATTGCCAATCGCCTGAATCTTGGTAGCAGAGAGATAGTAGAGCGATAGTAGAGAGATAGAGATACCACAGAGATAGTAGTTTAAATACTACAGTGGCATATCATGTGACCCACAACACTGACTTCATTGGGGCTCTTCTGGGAGCTCCTTGCGCGTCCCGTCGTTAGCATTGGAGGTCACGTGATCTGCCACTCAATTACTTTAACTATGATATCTGTGGTAGGAACATGTTTCCTTGCACAAGTTTAGGCGATCACTCGCTATCATCGCCAAAGTGGCCTGCTAAGGAATCTTCTCTGAAAAATCAATCGGTTTTTCCCGTGTACTCTTCATATTATATAGAGTTGTGTTAATATTCGTCTTTATTTGTGTAAAGGGAAGTCCAGCCTCTTCAAAGGCTCTGGCAGCCATATACCATGGGATATCAATGGACGCAACAAATTCAACAACCATGGACTGTGGGGAACTAGGTGGTTAAGGTCTCGGTCTAGAGTCCCAAAATACCATTGAAGACCCATTGAATATGAAGAGTACACGGGAAGAACCGATTGATTTCGTACAAGGCTTTCCTTAATAGCCTCTTTGGGGATGATAGCGAGAAATCGCCTAAACTGGTGTAAAGAAGCCAGTTACTCGCTTTGTTTATCTTTCGCGGCAACCCTGATTCACGCTAGAGTCGAGTGAAACGAGTCACACGTTTGTACCGCAAATGAAGAACCATAAGAAAAACCGGTTTTCGGTCGCCAATGTCCGCCAAGCAGAGACAATTACGGAAAGACTAAAGAAATCAATCGGTTCTTCCCGTGTACTCTTCATATATGCGGAGTACATGCTCGTTAATCTATTGGCTCCAAAAGCCATGTGGACGGTCATTGCGGAGTTTCCGACGGGTACAAGTCCCTGGAGACTATTTCCCTTCCGTTCAGGGACATGTCTGAATTGCGGAGGTGGCGATAGATGGGAGCATTTCCACTTTTGTGTGTGGTGTGTCTGTCTTACTTGATGAGGGTTTATAAGCGGGTCTCCGACCAAGAACACAAGCCTGAAAATATATGTCTACCAACCAACCATCAACAAACATCCTGGTTTCCAATTTCTTTTCGTCTATCACACCAATGCGATTTAATTCAATTAAATTCGCACAACAGCTAAACGAGGACTCTCACATCAATTGGGCAGTGGGTAGTCTAGTGGTTAAGGCCTCGTTCTAGGAATCGGAAGGTCCCGCGATTGAGTCGTCCCGATACCACTGAAGACCCACTGAGTATATGCGGAGAACGTGCTCATTAAATCTGTGGATGGTACGAAAGTTCTGTGGGCGGTCATGGTGCAGTTTACCATGAGTACAGGTCCCTGGAGACTATTTTCTTCCAATTCAGGGGCATGTGAAAGTTGTGGGGGTGGTGCGCGATAGATGGCAGCATCTGCCACTTATGTGTGCGTCTGTCTTACTTGACGAGAGTTTATAAGCGGGTCTCTGACCAAGCACACAAGCCTGAAAATATATGTCTACCAACTATAACCATCAACAAACATCCTGGTGTCCAATTTCTTTATGTCTATCACACGTAATTTGATTCAATTAAACTCGCCCCACAGCTAAACAACGACTCTCAAATTAATTTGGCGATATTCTATAACTCCACTTTTCGATCGCCAAGTACCACAACTCCATTCTAATCCCCGCACGAGATGTTCAGACATTCATTAATGATATATCTTCCGAGATTGCCCAGATTAGGCCATTCCAATGCTGATGTAATAGCTGCAGCTGGGCGAGACAGGCCAATTTGAAAGTCTCATACGAGTTGGCTGTTTTGGAGATATAGTTGTTGTTTTTAAAGCTATTTTTAGCGGAAGCTTGGTACACAAATAATAAATTAAGGTTAATAGAAAATAAATAGACAGTTTTTAGGTTTAGCCATTACACGCAGCGTATTTTTGTAAGTTCTTGTTTTGATGATGTGTATTCTGTAAATTTTATTTTTTTTTAAATAATTTGCTTCAATATTTTTTTCATTTTATTAAAGTTTTTACTATGTTGCGGAAAATATTGATCTTTATATGAATGGGTTAATGCTTAAGTGGTTCTAAGTGTTAGTTACAGTCACAAGTTATTATACCTAAAATGTATTTTTTTAATTAATAATTATTTTAATTGACATTTTCCTGATTGATGTTTTTTTGTTAATTCAATTAAATTGATATCCGTTCTTCGCACACCGGCAGAAAAAAATACGCTAAAATCGCAATCAAGTAATTATTTGCTATTTAGCCTGGGCTTAGGTAACTCTTCTGATTTTTTAGAGTAATTGAATCATAATTGCAAATTCTCTAGACTTTGACGAGTTTTAATTTTTCATTGTATTTTTTTGCTTTTATTTATTTAGAAGAAAGTTGGATATAATTGCTTTTCTTCACACTTTAATCTGCTTGCTAGCATTACTACGTCTCTAAAAGTAAATAAACTTTTTAAGATTTAATTCAAACATGATAGAAGGGCGTTAGGCAAGTAGATATTTAAATTTCTTTTGTAAAAACAATGATAAAAGTGTAAGTTTAATAAACATACTTTCATATTTTAGGTTTGGAAGTAAAAATATAAAGTAACTCAACATTGAAAAAAAATCACTAAAACAGATCTAAGACGACAGCACCAACCGAATAATGATTGGTTGGTTGGTAGACATATATATTCAGGTTTGTGTGCTTACTCAGATACCGGCTTATAAACCTCCGTCTAGTAAGGCAGACACAACACACACATAAGTGGACTCATCTAATTTTTAGAGACAGCGACCAACTAGAGGATACCCGGAATTGACTTGTGTAACGTTAAGTAGTTCAAGTATAACTTAATGTTATCAACCATCATAATAATCCGTGTTAACTGTGAACCTTTATATGTAACCATAACCTTGTGATGTTTAATAAATACTCATGTCGCATATTGGCATGGGTCAATCATTCTTCTCTACTTGACGTGTACTGTACTTATTTAGAGCCATCCTTATAGACACGTCACATGGTGTCAGTCAGCTGGTATTCAAAAATTACTTCGTGGAAATTTAACTAAAACTTAAATTCATTTTAACCTTTAAAATTTAGACGTTAAAATATCTTGCCATGTCTACCGGAGAAACAGCAGTGTCGCAGACACCCGTAGGCATCCGCCCACCGAAGTCGTTATCTGTTAGTAACGAGAACATGCCGCTGACTTGGAAACTGTGGAAACAACAGTTCGAATTCTACAAAGTAGCAACCCAGTTGGACAAGAAATCCACAGAGATTCAAGTCGCAACGCTGATGGCTGTCATAGGAGAAGAATCAATCCTGATTTACAACACATTCACGTGGACCGAAGGAGAAGAAAAGAATTTGACCAGTATACTTCAGAAGTTCGAAGAGCACTTTGCCCCAAGAGTGAATCAGTCTTATATACGGTACCAGTTCTTCGGAATGAAGCAGAAAGAGTTGGAAACCTTTGATGAATTCTTGACGTCCGCCCGAACGAAAATAAAAGATTGTGAATTCGGTAGCTTAACAGATAACATTCTACGCGATAAAATTGTATACGGAATATCGTCGGACAAAGTTCGAGAAAGGCTGCTTTCAGAAAAAGATCTCAACCTACAAACAGCTATTGGAATTTGCAGAGCCAGTGAGCAGGCGTCAAACAACCTAAAGACTCTTAATCTGTCCGAGGAAAGTAAAGTTTTAGCTGTTTCCAAATATACCGATAAGCAGAGAAGAAATTTCCCTTCTACGTCTACTACAACAAAGAAACCAGAAAGATCCTGCAACCGATGTGGACTGCGTCACGCAGCAAACCGATGTCCAGCCGACAAGCAAAAATGTAGAACCTGCAAAAGAATAGGTCACTACGCGAAAATGTGCCGCAGTAAGAAGACAGTTGAAGAAACTGAGGTTCGAGGAGCAAGGCCTGAAGAAAGTCTTGTATTCATGGCTGAAATGAAGCGTGATCAACACAACCAGGACTGGTATCAAGATTTAACCTTTAGTAATGGATGGAAAGTCAAATTCAAGTTGGATTCCGGAGCCCAGTGCAACGTTCTCAGCAGAAAGTACGCAAGAAATATAAATGCCAAACTTCGTGAGTCACCAATTAAGAAATTAGTTTCTTTTGGAAGAAATACTATTCCAGTTTTGGGTGAAGTTGAAGTGAAATGCAAATGTGCAAACCAGGAACACGTGCTAAAATTCTTAGTTGTGAAAGAAGATTTAACTCCAATATTAGGAAGAAGTTCCTGTGAAAAACTGAATCTTGTTAAACGTGTTAAATTAGCGGAATACCAGATTCCCAGTAAAGTTTTTCAAGGTATTGGATGTGTCAAATATTGGAATTTTCGAGATGAACTTGCAGTGTACGAAGATCTTCTATTCAAGAATGACAAGCTAATCATTCCAAAGAAACTTCAAAGCGAATACCTAAAAATGATTCACACAGGACATTTTGGAATAAATTCTTGCATTAATAGAGCTAGAGAAACTGTCTTTTGGAGAGGACTAGCAAGCGATATCAAAGAGTATATACAAAATTGTACAGTGCGCAAGCAACATGAAAGAAGTTCAGAACATGAACCACTCATGATGAAACCAGTTCCAGTGTATCCGTTTCAAAGAATAGCTACAGATTTATTCGAAATTAGAGGGAAAACTTATTTGCTCATAGTAGACAGCTATTCCGGATTTTTCGACTATGTTAAGTTGAGATCCGCTACGTCAGAAGCAGTAATTTTCGAGCTAAAACGATGGTTTTCGGTGCACGGAATACCCGAAGTTCTAGAAAGTGACAATGGTACTCAATATACTTCTTTTAAATTCAAGAAGACTGGAATTTCCAATTGATAACATCAAGTCCGAGGTATGCAAGATCGAACGGACTAGCAGAGAGATACGTTCAGACGGCGAAAAATCTCATCCGAAAATGTGCTAAAGATGGAACAGATGAATATTTAGCCTTGCTGAATTGGAGAAATACCCCTCGAGAAGATCTGAGTTCTCCAGCCAAAAGGTTGTTTAGCCGAAACACCAGAACAACCTTGCCTATTTATCCTAACCTTCTAAAGCCAAGTATCCAGAAAGATGTATCCATAAATCTTCAAAAAATAAGAGAAAAACAGAAATGATACAACGAGCAGCACACAGAAAGTAAGGAAAACTTTGAAAACGGTGAAAAAGTCATAATGCAACAAAATAACAGAAAATGGATAGGTGCAACCGTACAGAAGAGTGCTGGACCAAGATCGTACGTTGTGAAGACTACAAATGGAAGTGTCCTGAGACGCAACTCGTTCCACCTGAAAAAGTCCAACGTCGAAGTAGTCCCTGACCCCGAACTGGTTGTAACCAGCCCCCAGCCTGAATCAAAGAGCCAGACTTTGGTAGACTCGAAGCCAGAGACTCTACCGAAGATAACGGAAAATACTTCTAATTTTCCTGCTAGTAACTATTATGTCACAAGAAGTGGACGCATCAGTAAGCCTCCAGATAGGCTAGGCTACTGAAGACTTTTTATTTGTAAATTTAACAAGTTAATTGAAAATAGATATTATTGATCTAATTGAAAGTACTGGAAATATTATATTTTTATTTAATTGCTTAACGAGATGTTAAAATTTAAAATTTATATTAATATATTAGATAATACTATTTTAAAGTTATAACTAATTAGGAGTTAATATTTAAAGATATTTCATAAAGTATTTAAAAGTCAGAATTAATCTTTAACTTAAAAGGGGAGATGTAACGTTAAGTAGTTCAAGTATAACTTAATGTTATCAACCATCATAATAATCCGTGTTAACTGTGAACCCTTATATGTAACCATAACCTTGTGATGTTTAATAAATACTCATGTCGCATATTGGCCAGAGACATAACATAGAGTGGACTGCGCATTGGCAAACCTAAAGTGTCCTAAACATCTAACTTACACAGTCACATGACTGTGTCGCGTTTGGCTCGCATCTATGGCGAGTTTACCATTTGGCGAGTTTTTCCAGAACGACCTGAACACAGAGGCCGACAATCTAATGTTATGATAAAGAAGCTTGGAAAGGAGCAAGGATGAATCGCTAGTATTTTAAGATCCTCTTAATAGATATCAGATTATTTCTTTGATTTTGTGAGTCTATTTAAGATTACTTGAACAATTGAATGTGGACTCTTTATTAAAAATTAATTTAAAAGAACATTAGTAGGTTTATGTAAAGTGTTGCTGTAATATAAGTTGGTAATTGACATGGTGAAAATTTTCTGCCGTCTCTATAACTTTCGTTCTAACGGTCCGATTTTTAAAAAAGTCATTTTTTTTTTTGAAGTATTGCTTCTTCCTTTATTTCACCTGGAATAAATCAACTTTCTAAAACACATCAACTTTCTAAAACACATCAATATATTCCAAATTCAGCAAATGTTCTACTTTTTAAATATAAATAACTCAAACACGATTGCAAAAACAGGTTTCGTTTTGACCAAATTGTAAAAAAATATTCTACTTCTAAGCTGTCTAATGTTCAGACCATTAATTTAATTGACTTGGCCCAAAATATTTATTATAATTAGAGTTCTAACAACGTTGATTTAATCATGGATATGATTCTTCAGTATAAAAGAGCTTTTAGAATAAATTCCCTCGATAGAAATTATAGTTTATGAAGAACACACAATTACTAAAAGTATGCAGAACTAAATAAATTTTACCCGTGAAGTGTGACTAATCCTTTTTTATACCCCTCTTTACAATTAGGAATTCACAAGCATTTGGCATCTTGCACAAAACGTTACTGAATTAAGAGTACAAGTACAACATTCACGATTCATGCTCAGAGATTAAAAGAATGTAATTAAATATTTATTATAAAAGCCAAAAGAGAAAAATACCAACAATGCTCAAAAAATCGTCTGCAAAAACATTAAAAAAAATTCAAGCTGCCGTGATTGGTAGAAACCCACGTGACTTGGGTATTGATGGTAGTCTCCACTTCGGTTTGCTAGCTGATATTCAGGTCTGGCGACAATTTGGAATAGTTCGTAACGAAACGGTAGCATTAAGTTGCCATATGTAGCAACCTTTCCCCTCTTGGCGATTTATGATGTTTAGGACATAATGCTAATCTGCACGGGATGGCGGTTTTCCAGAAAAAACCGGTTTTCCATTTTCCATCGGTTTTTCCCTAAAAAACCGGTTTTCGGTTCCAAAGGGCCTCATACAAAAAAACCGGTTTTCAGTCAAAACCGGGACCACCGGTGTTCTGAAAACCGGTTTTGGTTTTCCATCCCTAAGCTGCTTTACTATTAATGCGCAGTCCACTCTATGTTATGTCTCTGATATTGGCATGGGTCAATCATTCTTCTCTACTTGACGTGTTCTGTACTTATTTAGAGCCATCCTTATAGACACGTCACAACTTGTCACCCCCCGAGGTATTGATTTGATATGGAAACTTGGAGGATTTTCTGACCACAATGGATTTAACGTGCACTGGTCACCATTAGCGTACACTCTTAAAACAAACGAGCGATTTTAACTCAGTCTGAGTAATTTTCACTCCTCCAGTCTGAAAAATGCACTTCTCCTCTTGGAGTGGATCCTTTGTGTGTTAAACCTCCGACAGGATCACTCCAAACTAGTGATTTTAACTCAGTCTGATTAAATATTCATTCTTTTCCAGTGTCGAAAATGCACTTCTCCTACTGGAGTGGATTTCACTCGTTTGTTTTAAGAGTGTACACGGGGTGTCTTCGGTAGGCAGCGGGACTCAAACTCGCAACTTTAGGGATGCCAGTCCAAGATCTCAATGACCAGGCTATCCCGGCCCAATTATAAGTCTAGTTGGAAAACAAGCCATGGTATACTATTTTAAATTAACACTTCTTGCAATTTCATCCATAACAAATAAAGCTACATGCAAAAAAATGGTGCTGGTCCTGCAACTCAACCAAGTTCGGTTGATGGGTGTTTAATTGGCACAGCCAAACTGGTGGTTTCTTTCAAACCTACCAGTTTAGTTACCATAACTATACTCGTTCGATTGAACGAGTTTAGTAAACGGGACCAGACTGCCTCAATGAGTTGGGTTGAGACAACTAAACTCAGTGTGAGAACTAAACTGCGCTGTATCAGTGTAGTTCCAGAGACATAACATAGAGTGGACTGCGCATTGGCAAACCTAAAGTGTCCTAAACATCTAACTTACACAGTCACATGACTGTGTCGCGTTTGGCTCGCATATATGGCGAGTTTACCATTTGGCGAGTTTTTTAACAACGACCCGAACACTGAGGCCGACAATCTAATGTTATGATAAAGAAGCTTGGAAAGGAGCAAGGATGAATCACTAGTTTTTAAAGATCTTCTTAACACTTTAACTACGGGCGTCGACTGACCCGTAGACTAAAAATCTTCTAGACCAGCAACTTAATCTAATGCCTAGCTCTTCTAACGTGTCGAAAGCAACTAAAACACTATTAAAGGTTGATTTGTTGATTGGCATACTTGTACTTTCAATTGTAGGGCTACTGTTTCTTCGGAATGTTCTCTGTTAAAAAAAAAGTTACCCACTAGTGATTATTTCAACCGTTAGTCATCCTTTTACATCGGGCCTTTTTGACTATGTGAACAAATAACATTTTGAGTTAATTGCATGGCACAAAATTTGTATAAGGGTCCGTCTTAATATTAAAAATGTTACGAACTTTAAAATTTTCAATAGCAACGCCCAATTTTAATTACTTAGAAATGTGAAAAACCCTCGAAAACCCCTAAATCTAAGTTTTTGTTACATTTGGATGAATATTTGACGAGTTATTCAATCGAATCACTTGTGGATCTTTGGGGGACCATGTCTAAAATGACAAGCGTAGTCAGTCTGTAGGTTTATTAATGGAGAAAAAGAAGCACAAGGTCAAATATCTTGAGGATGGGCCTACGAGGGATATAAAAGTCAATGAGTAGCTGTATATATTCAAAAATAAAGTCGAAAATAAGTTGTAGTAAAAAATAGATCCCTATCGTCACTTGATAAGGGTTCCAAATTACGAGATGTCATTGGCTCTGTTAAATCTCCTAAAGGTGACTGCAAATAGGCAGCCAGAAACCATTACATCAGTTCCCTTAGACACAAAGGGGGCGCGCTAGTTTCTATGTCAATTTCAATGTAGAAATTCTCCAATGAGAGTTTGAAACTTAGAGTCTTCTTAGTCTATGGGTCAGTCGACGCCCGTAGGTAAAGTGTTAATAGATATCAGATTATTCCTTTGATTTTGTGCGTCTATTTAAGGTTACTTGAACAATTGAATTACGTGGACTCTTTATAAAATTAATTTAAAAGAACATTAGCAGGTCTTTGTAGAGTGTTGCTGTAATATAAGTTGGTTATTGACACGGTGAATATTTTCAGCCGTCTCTATAACTTTCGTTCTAACGGTCCGATTAAAAAAATCAATTTTTTTTTTTGAAATATTGCCTCTTCCTTTATTTCACCTGGAATAAATCAACTTTCTGAAACACATCAATATATTCAAAATTCAACAAATGTTTAACTTTTTAAATATAAATAACTCAAAAACTACGATTGCAAAAACATTTTTCTTCTTGACCAAATTGTACAAAAAATATTCGACTTCTAAACTGTCAATATTCAGACCATTAATTTAATTGACTTGGCCCAAAATATTTATTAATTAGAGTTGATTTAATCATGAATATGATTCTTTAGAATAAATTCCCTCGATAGAAATTATAGTTTATGAAGAACATATAATTACTAAAAATATGCAGAATTAAATAAATTTTACCGGTGAAGTGTGACAAATCCTTTTTTATACCCCTCTTTACAATTAGGAATTGCACAAGCATTTGGCATCTTGCACAAAACGTTACTGAATTAAGAGTAAAATTCACGATTGTTAACATGCTCAGAGATTAAAAGAATGTAATTAAATATTTATTATAAAAGTCAAAAGAGCAAAATACCAACAATGCTCAAAAAATCGTCTGCAAAAACGTTAAAAAACACTAAGCGGCTGTGATTGGTAAAACCCACGTGACTTTATAATAGATGCAAGTCCCACTTCTGGCTTGCCAACTGGTATTCCGATCTGGCGATAATTTGGAATAGTTCGTAACGAAACGGTAGCGTTAAGTTGCCATATGTAGCAACCTTTCCCCTCTTGGCGATTTGTGATGTTTAGGACATAATGCTAATCTGCAAGGGATGGCGGTTTTTTTAGAAAACTGGTTTTCCATTTTCCATCGGTTTTTCCCTAAAAAAACCGGTTTTCAGTTCCAGAGGGCCTCATACAAAAAAAAAACCGGTTCTCAGTCAAAACCGGGACCCCCGGTTTTTGAAAATCGGTTTTGGTTTTCCATCCCTAAGCTGCTTTACTATGAATGCGCAGTCCACTCTATGTTATGTCTCTGTGTAGTTCTCTCAACCGAACTAGTCGTTTGCGCAAGCCTAACGCTTCTAACCAAACGTGTTTGGTTCCTGCAACTAGACTGTCCTGTCAGTCCTATTGCAACCGAACAGTTTGGTTGGGAGAACTAAATTTCCGTTTGTACGTATCAGACAGTTTTTTGCGTGTATAATATTTTAAAAATAATAAATATCATCTTACAAGTTAATAAAAAATATATAATAAATCCCGTATTCTGATGCTTTTTCCATGCCACAATTTCCTCGGGGAAGTTTCGAAACATTGAAAAGAATCCATTCTGTAATACTTTTCGTTCGGAAGGGTTCTTTTTATAAAAATGAATAGAATATAAATATATTCTTTTTTCAGGGATCTCAAAATGCTTTTTAACTCTAAAGGAATATATTCTTTTTTTAAAAATCTTAGGTTTCTTTTCCCAAATAGACCAATTCATTCTTATGCAACAAGTTCAGGCTAGGTTATATAGTTTTGAAGAATGATTTTTATTCGCAAAATCTCCGTTTTTATAAGGTTATGTATTTTAAAAATAAGTCGTGTTGATAGTATTTTGTAATATTGCGTTGTGTAAAAAATAGTCATGTTTTAATAGGAGTATCGCATTTCATTAGTGAAAAGAGCCAATTTGTATTATACAAGTACAATATAATTTAATGAGGGTATTACCTCGTGAGACCCGAGCAAAATCCTACACGTATATTCCTAATCTAAAAATACTTTTCATTCAAATAGGGACACACCTTAAACTCTAAAAATACACATTTTTGTGCTATAAATGCAACAAAAAAGGCCGTATCACTTTTTTTTAGTTAAAAGATTAGTTTAACCCTTTCAGTCCCAGTGATGCCATTTGGCATCATCACTTTCAATGTTTTTTTTTTTTTTCCAAAATTTTTATGTCCCGTTATGACATCCAAACACACATCATTCGATTCTTCATACTTTATTCTATCAGACAATATTTTACATTAATCTCAATAGAAGTCAGAACTACTATTTTTTTATTTAGAAAATAGTCAACAAGCGTTTCTCCTGATTTTTGATAAGTTCACTTCAGTTCCTCATATTTAAAACACAATTTAAACTATTTCGGTTAAAATAATTGCTAATTTTTTTTAATAATATGGTCAGATACCTTAAAATATATAACTCGAAGTGTTTTTAGGTCATATATATTTTTTTAATTTGTTGTTTTCCACAGTTAAACTTTTTTGGCATTGCTTCAAAAACCATAAAAAAAATTTAAATGATTTTATTTCTTATGGAATTCGTATACTTGACCTAAAATAAGCTTATTTTGTGAATATCAGATGTTTCTGTAGTGTAGTAAATTTTTGGGACTGAAAGGGTTAACATTGTTTTTAATGCAAAATGCCTTGAAAATTAACTACTAAAATGAAAGGTTTGAAAACATTTTAAAGAACTCTAGTATCGTATATTGACCCTCAATCAACTTCAATTTTTATAGAAATAAATTACTGGTTCTTGTAGTCAAAGGCTGAAAACTGTTATTCGGATCTTCTTCTATCGGACCAGTTCCATTTCGGAACTAATGGACGTGTTAACTGTTTGTGTGGAGGTTTAAAAAAATTCTTTAAATTGGTACGCCAGATAGCATGGGGATAAATTGAGTAAAAGCTTGGTATTGCGTTACTTGATAATTGTATTTTGTCATTTTCTCAAAAAACCTACGTAAAAACGTAGGTTTTTTTGTTGAATATATTATAGTGAAAAACTTTTTTAATCAAATTTTTTCGGTTACCCCCAGTGTATTTCGTATACTTGTACACATTGACACATAGTTAAAAATTATTTTGAAAAAAATCATAGAAGCAAGCATTTAAAAAAAAAAAAAAAAAAAAAAAAAGCTTAAATGTGCTAAGACTAAAACTAAGGATGTCATTATTTTGTAAAAAAAGGTTTTTTTTATCTTTTACTATATTAACTTATTTAAAATATAACTTTATGTTCAATACACCTATGTTAAATTTATGAAAATATTGTATCAACTTGATATTTTTAAATATAATATTTTTAAGTAAAACGAAAACTCTTTTTGATAAGTGTTATTTCGAATTTGCATTCGTGTAAATATGTAAAATTTAAAGATATTCAATTTTCTCATATCATAATCGGAGCTCGGATTGCCGAGTGTTTAGCATCACTGGCAAATAGTCTGCGCGCTGTAACAGGCACGGGTTCGATTCCCGACTTCGCCCTGGGTGTACTTCATTTCTCTGTGACAGTAAAAACTCTTTGTGTGTCTGTCTTTATAAGCGGGTCTCTGATCAAGCACACAAGCCGGAATATATATGTACCTACCTCATACCCACACCCCATATCATAACTCTATTTTATAAAAAGATCAATTTTATCAAACTAAACAGCTACAAATTGAAACTTTGTTATTTTTTCCTAAACAAATACAGTGGTGGTCATAATTATAAGGACAATGGAAAAACAGCTAGATCTTTTCCACAAATCACGGTTGAATTATGCAAATTTTATGTCTGTTAGCCAATAGTAAATTGAGCATTTTAAATACGATTCTTTACAAATATACATAAAATACATAATTTTAAAATGCATTATAAAATTTAACATACAGCGAAATTGGACAAAATTATAAGGACAATTGTATTTCTGTAAGTTTAATGCATAAATTAGCATAAATTTAGCAAAGTTTCGGCTTGTACACATCATTCCATCGTGTTACAAAGATTTTGCGAGTGTTTGAAATTTTCATTACACTTATCTTCAACCATGCCACTAGGTACGAAGCTTTCAGTGTTTGAAAGAGGAAAATTAATCGCTTATAAAAAATCTGGACTTACTGAATGTGAAATAGCATTGAAATCGAATAGATCAAAGACTGTAATATATAATTTTTTGAAACATCCTGGAAATTATGGAAAATGAAAACTTCCAGGTAGGCCATTATCTGTACCTTTGAGAGATAAAAAACGAATTATAAGTAGAGCTTGCTCTAAAAAGCAAACATCGACGGAAATAAAGCGTGAACTGGAATTGAACGACAGTGCTCGAACCGTTCGCCGTGTTTTACAAAATGCTAAACAGGTTCGATACGGAAAACTGAAGTCACGACCCCCTCTTACCAAACCCAAAAGAGACCGAGGATTTAGTTCGCAAAAAAGTACATTTCTTTGGGTGACAAATGAGATGATGTTGTCTTTTCTGATGAACGGAAGTTTAACCTAGAGGGACCTGATGGTTTTAAGTATTTTTGGTATGATCTTCGCAAAGAATAAGAAATCTTTTCAAAGCGTTCATATGGCGGCGGCTCGGCAATGGTCTGTGCAGGTTACGCAGCATCTGGAACTACAGAAATAGTATTATTCAAGAGAAAATGAACTCAAATAGTTATGTTGATATGCTGGGTGACAATCTTTTGCCCAAGCACCGTTGATAACCAGTGGTGACTATTTATTCCAGCAGGACAATGCATCCATACATGTGCCCGCAGCTTTAAAATCATGGTTTAACGCTAATTCTGTAAAACTATTGACTGATTGGCCACCTAATAGTCTCGATCTGAACCCAATTGAGAATTTGTGGGGTATTTTAGCGTATGAAGTTTACAAAAATTTCACTCAATACCATAACAAACGAGAACTGATGTCAGCAATTGAAAAGGCATGGAAAAATATCACTGTGAGCACCCTAAAGAAACTAACGAGCTCTATGACGTCAAGATTAATTAAAGTAATTGAAAATAAGGATGAACTTATTAATTATTAATAGTTTGGACTTGAAAATTTTACATGTCCTTATAATTTTGTCCAGTTTCCTAACAATGCATTTTTTGTTTATTATTTTTATAAACTCAAATTTTCTAGTTTAATTTTTTTTATTGTTCTTAAATTATTTACAGCATAAAGAAGTATTTTATGTCGAAATACATTTTCATTTAATTCAGAAATAAAAAAATTATCTTCAATTTTCAGTTGTCCTTATAATTTTGACCACCACTGTAAATGTCTTCAGAATTCGATGTATCAATCAAACGCATTCTTTTTTAAATCTTTTAAGCGACATTACCAGATTTATACGAACTAATCCCTAAGATATTTTCTTTGTCACGCATACAGAAAATTGAATTCATTTTTTTAAAATCTACTCTATATTGCTTCAGATTGTTTTCCTACTGCTTAAATAAACAAATCAAAAATCGGTTTCAAAGATTCAAGGAAGTATCGAGAGAAGAAAGTAACTGACCTATTTTCAAATTACATAATCTCATCATAAATATCGATAGATGAAAGAAGGTTGGTTGGTAGACATATATTCTGGTTTTTGTGCTTAGTCAGACCCGCTTGTAAACCTTCGTCAAGTAAGACAGACCCAACACACACATAAGTGACAGATGCTGCCATCTATCGCCCCCTCCGCAATTTGACCATGGCCCATGACCGCCTATGGGACTTTCGGACCCAAAGATTTAACGAGCACGTTCTCAGCATATAATTGATGGATCTTCAGTGGTACCTTAACCACAAGGCTATCTACGGCTTCTATAAGAAAGAAGCAAACTGCATAATTACAAGCGATAGCTTGTACGAGCTACTGCTGAATGTTGTCATAATTAAGAACCGTAGTCAAATGACAAGCAGACGCTATTGTAAGAACGCCCCATTTTTTTTTAGATCGGCATCGTAGAAGTCGTAGGACAATTTAAAGAATATTTAAAGTGCTTTCTATCAAATGGTTTTATTCGTCAGACGTTTTTTAAGGGGACCAGACCTCCAAAAATTTTCAAAAATGTCATTTCAATATTTTTAATGTTTCTTAAACTATTTAACCTTAGCTTTGCAACGATATCTTCCAATAAAAGTGTCAAGTATGTACTAAAATTATTTCTAATATATTTTTCAAAGGCATTGTTTTGGTAAAATCCTCTTATGTTTCATTCGTAAGTGTTTGCTTTAAACGCTTATATCTCAAAACTTACTTTTTCAATGTGCCCTTTCAATGTGGTACCTTTTTCTCAGCCGCCCAGGTGGCTCAACCGTTTGGAAGCTAGCCATTTTGGAGCTGCTGGGGTCGGGCTCAAATCTCGTTCAGGCATGGATGTTTGTGACCGTCAATAAATGTTGTTATTTGTCTATGTGTTTGTGATGTCCTTTCTTTGTGTGTCTCTTGTGCTTGTAAAAACTCTTTCTGTGTATGTCCCACTTGACGAAAGCTTATAAGCGGTTCTCTGAAGAAGTACATAAGGTGAATTATTAATGTATCTACCAGACCTACCATACCTTTTTCTCAGAATCTTCTTTAAGTATCAACCTGAAATTCGTTATGCGCAATTAAAAAGTTAGTTTCTAAAAACCGCTGGAAGGATTTGGGTACAACAATCTTATTATAGTATACTTATAGTCGCAGTGCTTGGCGATCTTGCCCCCCCACCAAGAAAGTCATAAGTCATAGTAATAATTTCTAATATTATGGACGGTTAGGTCAAAAATATGAAATTTCGCTTACAAATTTATCATTAACAAAATGTTTAAAAATGCCTTCATTAAAGCAAAGTTAAACATACATCTAATAGCTAGTAAACATTTCATTAAGAAGTACCAAATAGGTTCTGAGCAAAATATACATAAAAAATAATTTTAACATGGGTTTAATTGGGGGCTCTGGTCCCCCTTTAGCTTTACAGTATGTTTATTTGGTGGTAAAGGTGCCCCTACTACTTAAGGCAAGCTGTTATATATATTTTTTTCATAATCCTTAATTTTGCATTTAAGCATTTTTTTTTCATTTTTGAAAAAAAAAATATTTTGAAAAACACCAATAAGTATATTGTGTATTGGTTGGTAATAAAAAGTAAAATTTATGTTTCATACATTATTTATTTCATAACCAAAAATCATTTGTTACAAAACATACACGTATGGGAGCACAATATTAGGATTTCAGCAAACTTAAACATACTTAAAACATATCTATATAAACTTTGGCATACTCAACGAAAGTTCAAAATATTCATGCATTTTATAGTTCCCGTTGAAAATTTTGAAAATAAATATGTATTTTTACATAGTAATACTGTTAAATACACATATTCATATAAAAGGTTTTTAGGAATCAATGGTTAACAATAACATTAACAGAAACGTTAAGATTTTAATAAACTCTAGAAATCGTACATATATACATGATAAGTAGTACGTGTGCAGCTAAATGTAAAATTTACATTGAGTAGTGTTGAATTCGGTTTTGTTTGTAGCCATTCGGCAAATGCAATTGCATCATTATAATACTTAAGGAACTTTTTTTTTAATATAAAATCTTACTTTGATGTGAAGAATTTCATAACAACTTTAAAAGTTTTAAAATTATTAAAGTTTTTAAAATGACAATGGTTCCAATTTTAATAATTTTTGTCAATTGTGCTTTGTGATATGAAATAGTTTTTTTTAAAGATAGTAACATTTAAAACAATCGTGCTTTGGAAAAATGATTAAAAATTTATTTTTTCCCTGAAGAATCATCTTTTTAGGTTTTCAAATTAGCTATTTATGTTCTTGTTGTCATTTAGCACAATTGCCAAAACAACATCACCTTAACCCCATACTGATATTTTAATCACGAATTACAATTTTGAAGTATTAAGCCATTTATGTTCTTTTTGTTCTAGAAAATTAGCCTTTTATGTTCTCGTCGTCATTTAGCACAATTGCCCAAGCAACATTACTTTAAACCCATACTGATATTTTAAACATGATTTGCAATTTTGAAGTTTGCCGTGAAAAGCTAGTCAAGGAGTGTGTTGACTAGCTTTTATTGTGAGTAACCTTATAGCTTACATATTTTTAAATATTCTTCCACATTATACCAGCAAATATAAATAGTAACTAATTTTAAACTGAATGAAACAATTAAAAAAATAACATTAACGGGTTGTCAGTAGTTGAGTTGAGCCTAGGGCAAACTGAACAGTGTATCAGGCCTGAACATCCGAAAATTTCGCATAGTATTATAGTATCGGTTACTTGACCATGTTTGTGCCATCACAGCTGAACTTGATTGAATGGGTCTTCACCGTTGCAAACGCCACTCGCGTGAAGCGGGGAAAATCGTTACTACTAACTCAAACAAAGCTTCGCTCAATGGATAACAATTTCAATCACATCATTCGAGTAGCGCTTCCAACAGTGTAGTACCATCTACTCGCTTTCATCAATAAAAATGCTTGTTGCCGAGGCCTGATTCGTTATATAGTTTGGACTTTGGTTGAGAACTTTCTTCGGTAGTCTGTCGTTTCAAATCTGTACACTTGTCTTTTTTTTTCAAATTTTTAATGATTTTTTCTAGTAGATTCTGTCAGTTGAAGTAATTTCTTCCTGAAGAAATTATTTCTCAGGAAATATACATTGCAAGTTCCAGATTAAAGTCCACCTATATTTTCTTAGTTACGTAACTTTAGATATGTAAGTTTTATAGTTCTTCATTATAACTGCCAATTGTGTGTTCTGGGTGTGCACAGATCCGGTTTGCAAGTACATATACAAAATGAGTCTGTTTTTTATGTATCCTGTCAGTGCTATTAATACCAAACGTTGAATACTGTCACATATTTATAAAAGCTCCTCCTTCAATACTGTTTGACGTCACACTTGATACAGGATGCGCTTGATATGCAGATAGTTAACATGTATGTCCCGTTCACGCCCGTTTCTGTATGACAAAAATCAGTGCAGTATTTCTTAGTACAAATCAGGCGTTACCTGAAATAAATAAAAATATTTAGTTAGGATTAAATTATTTACTTAGAAATTGTTAAAAGTATTGTTGAATTTAAATATGTTGGTGTTATTAAGAGCATAGATGTATTAAAATATAGAAAAAAAAAACCTTTTTAAAGCATTAAAATGAAAATTTATAAATTTTGATTAACTTTTTTTTTACTATTTAACTAATATAATGCATTAAAAAATGATGTTTTTAAAAAATATTCCCTTTATTCTATTATTTGAGAGTTGAACAGTTTTTAAATTGAAACTTGCTATTTTGAAAAAAATGAAAGAGTGTTTTTGTTTAATAATTGTTATTAAAGTAAATAATTAAACCTGACTTTTATTTAAAAAACATTTATAAAATGTTATAATACATTTTAATGTTATAAATTACAGAAAGGAAATAAATTAAAATTGTTTTCCTCACCAAAAATCTCTTTCTGAATGCAATAAAGAAATAAATAAAAAAGTGTTTTTAGTTTGAAACTACCAAAAAAAAAAAAAAATGAAATTTTCAAACCATAAACCTAACTAGCATTTTATATAAAAATTAATTCTCTACTGAAAGATTTATATATCTTTATATTTTAAGCATATATACTTAAAAATTTAAAATTTAGTTGAAATATAAATAATTTTGAAAAGTACATCAGTCATATTTTTTTTGATCAAGTACATTAACTTCAAATATAATTGTTACTTAGTTTTATTATGTGTGGTATTATATATTACTTGTGTATACAAATAATAATAGTAATATACATTCGGTTATTCACTCTGTCATTGCAGCATAATTTCTGTTTCAATAATCTCCTATATATTTAATGCTTTTAAATATAATTACCTTTATAAAAGAGCTTTCCAGAATCAAAACACCTATTGTCCTAAATGAAATGAATAACATAATTAGTATTGGTCAACTGTTTTAACGATCATTTTACAATACAGGTTATGAAAAAGTATAATTAAATGTATATTTTGAGTAAGATAACTACGTGTAATACGATAGTGTGATAGAAAATTCTAAAAATTTGCTCTAATATTAGTAATTAACAATTTCAGTCCCAAAAATTTACTACACTACAGCAACTTCTGATATTCACAAAATAATCTTATTTTAGGTCAAATATACGAGTTCCATAGGAAAAAAAATCGTTTTAATTTTTTATATGGTTTTTGAAATAATGTCAAATTTTTTTAACTGTGGAAAACAACAAAATAAAAAAATATATATATATATTACCTAAAAACACTTCGAGTTATATATTTTAAGTTATCTGACCATATTATTAAAAAAATTTAGTAATTATTTTAACCGAAACAGTTTAAATTGTGTTTTAAAGATGTGGAACTGAAGTGAACTTATCAAAAATCAGGCGAAACGATTGTTGGCTATTTTCTGAATAAAAAAATAGGAGTTCTGACTTCTATTGAGATTAATGCAAAATATTGTCTAATAGAACAAAGTGTGAAGAATCGAATGATGTGTGTTTGGATGTCATAACGGGACATAAACATTTTGAAAAAAATATTGAAAGTGATGATGCCAAATGGCATCACTGGGACTGAAAGGGTTAATAACCTCATTGGAAGTGTAATGCAAAAGTAGATTCCGTACATGATTTCTAGGTAATTAGAGTAATCAAAATATGAAATTGTTTGTTTTCGCATTGGAAAGGGGAACACATAACTGTGTATCGAAAATAGCGACATAACCTTCATTTCCCTAAACAGAACTCACTTTGCTTTTCGTAAAACAATAATCTAATGGTAAACCAATCAAAACATAAACACTTTTTCGTCTCAGTGGCTGCGAGGTTATAAAAGTAGTAGTCCACTTCATAAGCCTAAGATTGCGGGTTCGAGCCTCGGCTGAGTCATCGGATTTTCTGCATGGAAAAATCTTGGGCTCGCATGCCATATGATTCCGTGGCGTGTAAAAGATAACTGGAGGGCCCATTTTGTTTCGGTTCTCTCGGCAAAATTAAATCTCGGCATACTCTAATATCCACATAGTGTTCCGATTCATTGTAATCTGGGCGTCAAAATTGGTAGCAAGAATCGCCTAGATGGTGCCACAAAAAAAATGGCTCTCAGCTAGTTCTGGGGAATAGACCGAGTTTTCAAAACGCTTTACCGCCAACATTGCAGGCCCATTAGAGAAAAAAAACATTTATATAAATATGGTGTTTTGGCCAACACCTTATACATATTACAAAAAAATACTTATGTATGCTATTTAAATACTTAAATGGTCGTACATATCCTTCAGATTCAAACATAAATATTCAATTTTGTTCTAGTACACCTAAACCGACATTAAGTTTGCAGTATACAAATGTTCTAAGAGAAAAAGGGTAAATAGTTCTTATTTTCGAGTGCGAGAATTGAATAAAAAAAGGCGTTTCACATTCAATAAACAATTTTATTTGTTATTTCAAGACATAAATTTATTATTTTTATTAGTTTAGCTTCAGTTAGAGTGTAATTGTAATTATTTTTTCCTTCGATTTTGACGTAACAGGGCGCACGAATATCAGGGTCAAAGAAGCAACCAATGAGATCAGGCGGAATTTCGGCGCCAGCCACGTTGTTTACGCAGTTTCCTCCGCGCAGTACATTTCTCTGCTGCAAACTTAGGGTCGGTTTTTGTTTAGTAGAAAGTTTGTATTGCAGCTATAAGTGCGTCAAAATAAGTTTCAATGAATACAAAAGTAGCTAGCAAAATCGGGGGCTTTATTTCAACTACATTGAACTAAATGCAGTAAGGAACATAGTTTCAAAACTCACCCCAATTGTTAATACCATCGTATAATATGTATATCAAATTAAAACACCAAATCCGTATCAAATTAAATCTTTTTTATATGCTCCATTAGACTGCACACGACAGGAATTAATTGAGAATTAAAGAGAATTGGAAATGATTCGATTTGAAAAGGAAATTAATTCCTACCCGATACCATTCCAAATTATCTTTGAATCGGAAAAATGTACCTTCTCATTTTTCTTGAGGAAACTTAACTATACCTTAGTTTTATTAATTGAAAATCATTCAACTGCGAGAGTATTGACTTTCAATTTATCAAAGACCATTTATCCTGGACCGGAGATTATCTTTTATATATTTTTTCTTGGCATTAATATCCCAATTATCATAATAATGATCACATTCCAAGATAATGAAGGTATTTTTCGTCTTCTTTTCAAAGGGAAAAGAGATTGATTGGCATTGATCTCTGTTATCGATTAAGTTAGAAGACCAAGGATGGAAAAAATAAGTCTAAGGGGAACTGGCTTAAAAGTTTGGCGCTGGGTTTTACCAAAAATATTTGTCACTCGACCAGGGTTCTAAGTTGCTAGGCGGTATTGGCTGTTTTAAATCTCATAGAGGAGGCTAGAAATTGGCAGCCGAAAACAACTACTTTACCATTACCAAAAATATGGTTCGAAGAGGCTGCAACGACAATGTGGTGAAGTATTTCAACATATTTTTGAATTCGGTTGAACCATTTCTCAACTTGTTGATTCCAAAAATTAAAAATAATTCCACACAGTACTGAAAAATGGTGAAATATTCCACCACACAGCCGTTCCTACTATTGGAAACCATCAACTTTTTCAGTACCAATGACAATTTGACATCATTATGTAACGTTTTTTTTTTCGAATCGTCTGTATGCATTTATGTTATCAAAAAGCACATCATTTGATTCTTCAAACTTTTCTCTATTAGAAAACATTTTTTAGTAATCCTAATATATGTCAGCCCTATTATTGTTATTTTTTAAATTATGATCAGAAAAACGATGATGCCAAATGGCATCACCGGCACCGGGACTGAAAGGGTTAGGGTGAAACCACGCACAAAGTATTTGTCAGTGAGTTGAAATGGTGCAATATTTTACTCCAGTTTTATGAAGTAAGTTTCACCGCAAAATAGTAGAACTCTAAAATGTGTAACGTTATTGAATAAATGTTATATAATGTACTAAGCTGCCACCAGTATTATATAGTTACATTTAACCCCATTTTTACGGTGGATAAATTAAATATAACGCAATGTAAACTATAAGATAACGATTATAATTAAAATAGAAAAAAATGAAAATGCTCTGTCGATTTCCTTTAAGGTAATAATTAAGACTGCCTCTTGGAACTTTTAAGTGGATTGTTAATGACATTACTTTTTGCTTCTTTTGTCATTGTGTAGTTTTGAGTTAATCAACTTAATGCAAAAAATGGTTCACCCTTTCACAAACGCAATTTTATTAACTATAACTATTGTTTTTAACCTTGCAATATTGATGCTCTCTCTATTTAGTTTCACTCTTTTAAGAAGAATTACTATTTTACTGAACAGAACGAAGTCAAGTAATGCACAAATTTACAACTGTTAAAGAAAAACCAAATAACACACCTTTTGTTATGCTTCTTTTGTATTTTTTTTATAAAACCTAACAAAATTACCCAATGTACCCAATGATCCGTACTACCACAGTAAAACAGTCTCCATAAAAACGGCTTTTCATGGTAGTTACTGACCCCTAATGCCACGGTTAAATACATTTGCCGTGGAGAAATAGGGCTTTCGTTGGTAGTAGTAGTTGCTGAGAGTAAAAGGTGTAAATGTTTTTAAAGGCATCTTAGAGCTTTTTATTTGTACTACATATTTATATATACTTGGCAAAATATCGTTTAAAAATCCTACTAACTGCAAAACAATAAAAAGAAATTTTATGACTAAAATAAAAGTTTTTGAAAGAAAAAAAATCGGATTAAAATTCATTTTTTTTAAGATTTTGTTTGAAAACAAAAAATATAAATCTTAAGGAGTATCTTTTAGGCGGAATTATAATTATGGTAAAAATCAAAGTATTTTACTGTGAGAGATTTGTGCGTAGGAAAGTGTTTGGTTTGCTTTGAAATAAAGAACTTATCAAGTAGAAAACTTTAAACTAGAGAATGAATGAACTATGAAACTTTTTACTAGAGAACTAATGCGCTAGGAAACTTAGAACTTGATAACTGTTGAACTAGAATAATTTGAACGGGAGAACCGATAAACTCGAAAACTTTGAACTAACAATAGATTAACTATAAAAATATAAAATAGGAAACTTAAAATATAAAACTTAATTTAACTTAAATATAAAATATGAAACTTAAATAGGACCTTTGAAATAAAGATTAACTGAAAATACTTTGAACTACATAAGTAACTGATGAACTAAAAGAAAATTTAAATAGGTAACCGTAAAATAGGCACTGATGAACTAAAAAAACTTAGAACTAGACAATTGTTAGACTCGAACACTTTGAACTAGGTAACTGATGGACTAAAAAACTTTAAAACCAGGGAACTACTGAACTTGAAAACTTTGAGCTGGAGAACTGATAAAACGTTGAACTTGAGAACTGATAAAGTAGATTACTTCAAACTAAACAACTGATGAACTAGAAACTTTGATCTAGAAATTTATAAACTAGAAAATTTTGACCTTGAGAACTGATGAACTAGAAAACTTTGATCTAGAAAATTGATAAACTCGAACATTTTGACCTTGAGAACTGATGAACTAAAAAAAACTTTAAATCCCAGAACTGATGAACTAGAAACTTTGATCTAGAAAATTGATAAACTAGAAAAGTTTAAACTTGAGAACTGATGAACTAGAAACTTTGATCTAGAAAATTGATAAACTTGAAAATTTTAGACTTGAGATTTGATGAACTAAAAAAAGACTTTTAACTACAGAACTGATGAAATAGAGATGCACTTTGTTATTGTAAGAGACTATGGTAAATGCACTTACCCCAATGTCGTGGTTGAAGACATTCGTGCGGACGGATCTGTTGAAGAGGGACTGCGGGGGGCGGTAGTTGTTGGCCAGGCTAGTCTTGGGGTGTTTCTCGTCCCCTTGCATCAGCTTGCGCAGGTGGTGGATCTGGACAGAGGAAATAATTTAAAGTTATGTTACTTAAAATGACAGAGTATAAGTTTGGCTACTTATACAGGGTGGTTATAGAATAATGCTAGCTATTCGGAGAGGTCTGCAGTTTGAATGAATAATCCGAATACAACAAACATCAAGACACTTACTAATCGAGAAATTGAATCATAAAAAAGTAATTCTTTAATAAGTAAAAATAACATTAAAAAAACTCTTCTATTGACCAGGGTTCTAAATTACGAGGCTCAGCCAATTATGACCAACTATTGCCAATACAGTCAATTACGCCTCGTAATTTAGAACCTTTGTCAAGAGACGAGTTTCTCTCTTAAGGGGGTATGGGACACTTTCAACTTTTTTCTTTAATATTGTAGATATCAATATTATTTTTTTTCCATAAATGTATACTAAATATACTTACACTTTTAGATAGTCAGAGGTTTTAAATAATCATTATTTATATTTAAAAAAAAATAAAATGTGTCAAAAAGTGATGCCTCTTATTTTTGTTATAAGTCAAAAACTTATTTATTCGCAAACAAAGATTTAGCATTTTTACAAACAGAAAAATGTATTTAACAAACTGTCTTTGCCGATTTTTCATATTTGCCATATTTTTTTTTTTTTTTAAATATTGAAGTTTTTTTTAATAATTTCACAGATTCACTTTTTTTATTAAAATTAATAAATAAAAAAATAAACTATTTACAACTAATCAATAAAGACAAATTAAAGATATATGTTTGAAAAATATGAGTAAAAAATTTTGACACTCTATGGGCAGTAGATTTTGAGTTATATCAATTTAAAGTCAAAAAATCATCGAAAATACAATCAAGGAGAAAAACAGCTTTGAAGTTTATCACTTTCCTTACTGAAGCACTCCAAACCGACCGACCAACTAAGGATTCGATAACGTTATTCCTATCTAATATTACGAGGAAGCAAAGATTATAAACGTGGTTGGCCAACACAGATGTCATGACATAAAAAACTACACATCTCACGTTCTACTGCAGATATAAATAAAATTTTTGTTTTAAATTATTCTAAAATATTTGTGTTATTTTTTATGATAATAATAATTTTTTTTGATTTTTTTGAAGATTTTGTGTCCCATACCCCCTTAAAATTCCATTCTTTTTCCCTTTCTTGATTTAGGACTAGATCAGAGTTCTAAATTACGAGGCGTACCCAATTATGACCAATTATAGCCAACACAGTCAATTACGTCTCGTAATTAAGAACCTAGGTCAAGAGACGAGTTTATTTTTTAAGATTCCATACTTTTCCCCCCTTCTTGATTAGCAAGTGTCTCGATGTGTGTTGCATTCGGATTGTTCATTCAAGCTACAGACCTCTTCGAATAGCGAGCGTTATTTTACAACCACCCTGTACTTTAAAAAAATGCGTAATATCAACATGATTTTTGGGCGATAAGTTACCCGAATTTTTAATAAGTCGACTGACCTCAAGTTGTATGAGAAACCTTCAACACTTTTAAACATTTTGGCTCAAAATTTCGGAACAGGATTATACCGGAATCTTGGCACTTTTTAGCTGCCACCACAATTCAGAGTTTGAATTTCCCACTTATACCTTTCTAAATATAATTCAGTTCAAGTCAATGCATTAAAACAATTTTAACACAGACAATATATTTAATCTCTAAAATCTTAAAAATAAAACTTTTCAAAGATTTTTCGTTTTGTGTTCTCCACAAAATCTTTTGGGAGAAAAAAAAACATCACTTCTTTGAGATCGATCTGAGAGTTTGGTATCACCAGTTTCCTAAGTGATAAAATGATGAGTTGATAAAAAGAATGGATGAGGATAAACCCTTCAGGGTTGGTGATAACATTTTTGTCGTCAGAATCGTTAAATCGGGAAAAATATTTTGGAATTCTTTGGAAAATGTTCTTATCGTGCATTTAGACCAGTTTTAAGCACATCAGTTTCTGTAATATTTGCAGCACATCTGGTACATCTAGTACGGAGTAAATTTATTCCGAAGGTTTTACAATCTGGTAATAATTTAAAGCTATATAATATAAATTCTTATAGAGGGGGCTAGTGCATATTAAAACCGCTCTGGTCCTAAGTTATGTCACTGTGCAGTTCAAAACATAATGGTTTCGATAATATTTGTCGTGCATATGGTACAGTTGCCACTGATTGTATAGACCAAATTTTTACCAAATGTTTATAGAGTAGTATTAATTCAAAGCCAAATAATATTTACTCCGTTTAAAGTGGGATAGTGCAGATTAAAATCACCCTGCTTCTAAACTCTGTCGCAGATGAGTATGAGGGCAATTTCGAAATCAACGGTTTCGGTAATATTTGCAGTAAATATATGGTACCACTTTCACTGATACGGAGTAAATTTGCACCAAAGGTGATTGTGCATTAATAATTTAGAGTAAAATAATATATCACTCTGTATTGAGTAGTCCCTGCATGTTAAATCCACTATGGTCCTAAGCAATGCCACCACGTACGAATGTATGCCAGTTATATTACTGTTATGGCTTAGTTTTCGATGGCATTTCATAGGGACTCTTAACTATTAAGCGTGTCTAGTTATCACTTTGCATAAATATTTAAGGCAGATCTGTACCATCAATTAAAAAAAATCGATTTTTTTATTTTAGTATTAAGGTAAAATACGCTTCAAGAGCTTTCCAACGATTCCCTTTCTATGTCATTCAAACAAATTTAACCTAATAAAATTTTAATTTGGATATGCATTAGCAGTATTTTTTTATATGTAAGTTTTTAACTTTAAATCTGATTTTTTTTCAGAGGGGGTTTTTCATGGTTTATATACCCGTTTCTTAAAAACTATTTAATTATAGAACTAAAATTTTTTACAGAGAAATTGTTTCATAGTATTTTGCTTACTCAAATGAGCATTTCTCAAAATTTTAAGTAGAAAAAAATAGGGGTAATTTTGTGATGAAAAAATGCTTTAAAAAATAACACATTAATTTAAATAAATAAAAAAAACTACTTTAAAGAAAAGGTAAAATCTCATTTCAGTTTATTGTTCAAAGTGCATATAATGCACATTTTTTTTGCGTTGTTTTGTATGTTAGTTTCAAAGAAAGAGGAACATGAAAAA
The DNA here is from genome assembly GCA_023701765.1 of Hylyphantes graminicola. Lineage (NCBI taxonomy): Eukaryota > Metazoa > Arthropoda > Arachnida > Araneae > Linyphiidae > Hylyphantes > Hylyphantes graminicola. The sequence continues at coordinate 45,597,969 of CM043112.1, forward strand.
AGTAATTTTAACATTAGCCGTATACAATTTACCGACCTGTTTTAATATCAGAATAGGGATTAGAAACCTTTTTTTTTCATTGGATTAAAACAAATGCACTTTTGTTTGGAGGCCAGCTTCAATCGGGCCTATTTGCCTAGAAATAATTTTTGTCTTAAACTACTGAATTGCACAAGGAACCCAAGTATGATTTTCACATCAGCAGAGTCAGCAATTCCCTTGACAATACAATTAGCTCGGATGGCTTAATTGGCTGCGTCTGGCTAATTCAACAATCATAACTCTATAATCCCTTGTTAGTCGGATGTATCGCTACTGATATGATTCCAGGTCGCGAGTCTTTAATTTTCGAATAGTAGAGAAATGAGTAATGATGTTATTCTGGAGTTGCTAAAGATAAAGAGTTTCTACACTAACATATATTATATTTGAGCGGTACTTCAAGTAGTGGCCCCAAGTCATGAAAAATTAACAACCATGAATTCAAATGTTTTACTATTGAATATTTGATCGTAAAACATTGAGATCTTTCATCGTAAAGATCACGTGAGATCTTCATTGAATTATAAGATCTTTTATAATGGGTATGCATACCTGGAGGAATATCGTAGTACAATGATTAATAGATAAAATATTGTGACGCACAGAAAATAGTAGTAAGTCTATTAATGTAATCAATTCAAAATTGCGATTGAAAAACTTTAATATTTTTATTTAATAAAACTTAGTATTATAATTTAAACATTGTTTAAGAAAATGCAAAATATTTAAAAACTATCTTAACCTGTAGTATTTATTTTTTTAAACTAAAGAAAACTAAAAAAAGTTATTATTGTAATAATTTTAACATAATCAATTCCATGTTAAGGGGGTATGGGACACTTTCAACTTTTTTCTTTAATATTGTAGATATCAATATAATTTTTTTTCCATAAATGTATACTAAATATACTTACACTTTTAGATGGTCAGATGTTTTAAATAATCATTATTTATTTTTAAAAAAAATAAAATGTGTCAAAAAGTGATGCCTCTTATTTTTGTTATAAGTCAAAAACTTATTTATTGGCAAGCAAATATTTAGCATTTTTATGAACAGAAAAATGTATTTAACAAACTGTCTTTACCGATTTTTCATATTTGCCATAGTTTTTTTTAAAAAAAATTATTGAAGTTTTTTTTAATAATTTCACAGGTTCACTTTTTTTATTAAAATTAATAAATAAAAAAATAAACTATTTACAACTAATCCCTAAAGACAAATTAAAGATATATGTTTGAAAAATATGAGTAAAAAAGTTTGACACTCTATGGGCAGTAGATTTTGAGTTATATCAATTTAAAGTCAAAAAATCATCGAAAACACGATCAAGGAGAAAAACAGCTTTGAAGTTTATCACTTTCCTTACTGAAGCACTCCAAACCGACCGACCAACTAAGGATTCGATAACGTTATTCCTATCTAATATTACGAGGAAGCAAAGATTATAAACGTAGTTGGCCAACACAGATGTCATGACATAAAAAACTACACATCTCACGTTCTACTGCAGATATAAATAAAATTTTTGTTTTAAATTATTCTAAAATATTTGTGTTATTTTTTATGATAATAATAATTTTTTTGATTTTTTTGAAGATTTTGTGTCCCATACCCCCTTAAATGAGTGATTATGAGATTGCCAATTTTTCAACCAAAATTTAACCGAACTATAGCATTTATCCAAATTAATCCTATTTTTGTGGATTTTATTTCGAACGAACATTCAGTTTTATTTAAGGATTTTTTTTTTACATTTTTTCAAAATAAAATATTTTAGTTAACAAATTTTCAATAAAAAAGCTAAGTTATATAGGTATTTGTATTCCTTACAACGACGGTATTAACATTGTAATTTTCAGAGCAGGAACCATTTTAAAAAAGAAACTCTTAGTTTGGTATTGTCAACTAAGCCGGAAAATATCCTTCCAACTCTACAGCTTTTTGTCATCTAAAGAAAGAACTTTATGGCACAGTCCGAAAGAAATACACTGTCCATTTCTCAAATATTCGCTTAGGCGAAAAAGGTCTTTTCAAGTCACATATATTTATTTCTTTTTGTACCTTTGGTCGGCTGCCTCTTTACTTTTAGTACAGTGTTTATTGGTCAGATTATTTGAGCTAAATGTGTCTTTGTATTATGTGTCAGATATTTATTTGCGGAAATTGTTTAATACGTTTTTCTGCGATTTGCAGTTGCTTGGGATGAATGAGAATCAGAAGCTTTATGTGATTTATAGTTTTGAACTTAATTTTCAAAATGCATCCTACTGACTTTATCAATTAGTACAATTAATTGATGTCAGTTCTTATTCACAAAAGCAAATATTCGATCAATCATATATATTTTTGGAAACATATGTTTATTTGGATTATTGCTGTATGTATGTTGAAAATGTAAGAAAAAAGTTAACCATAAGTAGAGTAGAAAACAGCTTTTAACAGCCGATCGATTTAATGTAAAACTTTTACCTTTAATGGTTTAAATAACTTTAAAGGCAATGCTTTTGCAAATGAATTTTTTATGAATAAATAGGTAGTATAGAATGATACAATTTGTAGATCGCAACTACAGAGAAAAAAAATTATGTAGGTTATCTATATAAAAGGCAAAGACCTGACTGACTGACTAAGTTACTCACTCAGGTATCAACGACCAGACCAAACTACAGGAGGTACACCTACCACGCTTTAGGAAAATGTTATTTTTATATCGTGGGGCTGGGGAGCTCAGTCGGTTAGGCACTCGCCTAGCATGTGAAAGGTCCCAGGTTCGGGTCCGGGTATTGCCAAAATAACTGCCGACCTATAAGGCCCTTGCAGCGAAAAATGTCCCACGAATAAAACCCCGTGTAAGGTAGTGCACGTTAAATATACTTCAAAGTCCTAACGCTGCTTACGATGTCGTCCTTAACGGTTGCGTTGGGTGCCTATTCAGGTGTTGGCTTGTCACTTGACTGTGGTTCTAAAATACGACGCCCGTCACCAATAGCCCTCGTGTCGCTTTAGTGTGAAGTTAATTCAAACCTTACCTTTTATATCGTAGGTGTCATTTACACTCTTAAAACGAACGAGCGATTTTAACTCAGTCTGAGTAATTTTCACTCCTCCAGTCTGGAAAATGCACTTCTCCTCTTGGAGTGGATCCTTTGTGTGTTAAACCTCCAACATGATCAACTCCAAACGAGTGATTTTAACTCAGTCTGAGTTAATATTCTCTCCTTTTCAGTGTCGAAAGTGCGCTTTTCCTACTGGAGTGGATTTCACTCGTTTGTTTTAAGCGTGTAAGAAGCGATTTTTCGAAATTCAGTTCGATTATCTACGGTTCCTGCAAATTTAAATAACTTTGGCGACGAATCTAAAACTCCTCACAACTCACCTTTATAATGAGTAATTTTAAAATTCAATCCTTAGGGACACCCAGTGGATATGCACAATCCAAGCTAGTTAATTATAACAATGCCGTAATTTTAAAATCAATCCCCTTGTGTTCATCGCACCTTTCCATCTTTGATTAAAGATTTAAAGCAGAGTTGGTGTATCTGTGTTTCAGAGAAATTGGGGTTTAATCGGGGTTAATCCCACTTTAAATCAGGATTGAATAAATATATAGTAAATAATGATACAATTTGTATATCGTAACTACAGAGGAAAAATGATGTACGTTATCTTTATAAAAGGCAAAGTCCTGATTGACTGACTCACTCACTCAGGTATCTACGCCCAGTCCAAACTGCTTTAGGTACACCTACCACGTTTTAGGAAAATATTCTTTTTATATCGTAAGTGTCATTTAAGAAGCGAAGAAGCGAAGCTTAAGAAGCGATTTTTCGAAATTCGGTTCGATTCTCTACGGTTAATGCAAATTTAAATAATTTGCATTAACCGTAGCAAATCTAAAACTCGGCGCAACTCACCTTTAGAATCAGTGATCTTACAATTCAATCCTTAGGGACACCCACTGGACAAGCACAATCCAAGCTAGTTAATTATAACAATGCCCGAATTTTAAAAGTAATCCCCTTGTGTTCATCGCACCTTTCCATCTTTGATTAAAGATTTAAAGCAGAGTTGGTGTAGCTGTGTTACAGAGAAATCAGGGTTTAAATCATTGGTAATCACCTATGAGTCGAGTGTGCAGGATTCTTAATATTTTGTAGTTTGAATAGGAACTTTAAAACTACGAAGGATAAGTTATTGTGTACACATACATGATTTATATCATGTTAAGTTTCCATGCCCGTCCTTAGAGGCCTTCTACCGTGGACAGTTAAACTGCAGTATCTAGGCAAGTGGCTTGAAACATTATTATAAACACTCAATACTTCAAAATCAGAAGAAAGTTTAGTAAAAGACTGATTTTTTTCATAGTAAAAGTGGTGTGATTCGTAGTTGTAGTTGCTTGCCCACAGCAGTGTTGCATTTCAGAATGCCTAGTGATTTGAAATGCATGTGCCTTAATATTGGTTGCTTAAAGTGTGTATCTTCCATTGTAAAATTTGAATTTTTCAATGGTGTTACAGAGTAAGTTACGTTGTAGGACGTATACATGGTTGAATAAAATATTATTCCGAAGCGTTGCAACAATCTTATTGGGAGGGTGGTAAACAAGTCAAGAAACTCAGTACTGAGCAAATATTATGTTTAGCTTATTTTAATAAGCATTTTAAAATAATGTTTTTCTTTGCATATTTCACTCCGAATATTTATAGAATACTAGTAGACTACATAATTTATAGCTTATAACCTACGGTTAAAAACGTCATTATTCTTCTTATCCCTAATATTGAGTTGCCTACTAACTGTTATTATACCGGCGTTATATACGTCTAGCAACTTGCTCGAGCGGTTACCTTGAGAATCTCAAGGTAACCGCTTTATGCGTATTTATTCGAAAGCTCGCTGAAGTTGGATCTCAAGGCCACCAACCCAACTTTTGTCGGTTTTTTTGGTCAAGATCAAAGGAAAGGTTGCCATAAGGAAAATAGCAAACATATTGGCGTGTTATCTCTTTTTTAAGTGATCCTTCGAAAAAGTATGTAAACATCGAATTGAATTGTATTGAGTTTTTCTTAATTTTTTTTACTTAAAGCAGGACGCATTCAATATTTTGATAAAATAAAATTCAATCACATAAATGAATGAAATTCAAAATTTGACACTGTAAAATATGTTGATGATAAAATGCTTTCTATGTTAATAAAAGTATTGAAACTCTTATTTATATCTTACCCGTAATCAATACAATTAATTTTTAAACAAGATTTTGTATTAAAATACTGAAACCTGGTTGGAGTTAATAGCTTAATCAGTTATTTTAATACATATAATTTCTAAATTTTTGGCAGACAATACTGAAAACACTTTTTTATTTGACCTGATTTTAATCAGTAATACTCCGGCATTAAAAGTTTTAAATATAAGTACGGAAAAGGACAGTCATCAAAAAAACAATCCAGAAAAAAATGCACTTTCCTATACACTTAAAAACAAAAAAAATTCCCCGTAAAATATTAGTAATGGGCAGGGACCGGCAGCAAAGATACCAGTCATGCCCCGTTAAAAAACAGTCATGTCCTGTTTTTTTTTTTTTTTTTTTTTTTTTTGTTTTTTCAAACAGTCATGTCCCTTAAAGATGGTATAAACAGTTAAAAACTGTAAAAATACGGAGATTTGAGATAAGGCCCTTTATTTAGTGGGTCAAACCGTTTTCCACCAAATACGGCTGTTGCACTTAAAAATTAAAAGTAAGTAAATTTACAGGGTTTTTTTGCAGCATAGGGTATATCTTATTCTAGTAGAGGGGCACAAATACTGGTACCAGTCTAGAACGCTGTGGCTTTTTAGCCTTTCTCCCCATCGAAATTTGACGTGTCGGGGAGCGAAATTTACGGGGGCGGGGGCTTTCAAAAGAATATGGAGTGGTGAATAACCTCCTCTGTTTATAAACAATTAGACATGGGGATTTTCTAATTACCTCTAGATAATTATCTAAGCTCTCTAAATGTAAAACACAAGCAGCAATCAAAATTTCGTCATCCATAATCTAGTTGATTTTAAACAATGAATAAAATCGCCGAGCTACAATCTCACTCGCCAAATTCTCGCCAACCAAAGGTCGAATCGCTAGAGGTCAAAGCGCTTCCAGCGTTACGTTCAGCGGCCGCTAGACGTATATAAACCCAGTGTTACAGCTAAAATTTGAATACACCCGGGCTTTGTGGTACACCTTCATTTGCAATGAAATTATTTTCTAATCTTCACTTTGAAATGAAGTTAGTAAAATCATCATGGATATCAATGATTGCTGATTTTTTAATGTTAAGAAGCTTAAAAGTTTGGTGAGAAATTCGATCATTTTATGTACGAAGCAAATTGATAAGAAAAGTAGATGTGACAAGACTTTATTCTTCTTCTTATTTAACTGCGTTAGTAGTCAGCCTCAAAGTGGCGAGGGGGTGTACCTGGGCGGAACGGGTGAAGCGAAATTTTTTCTCCTGGCAGTGTCAAAAAAGGCGTGAAGGCCGTTCTATTATGCCCATCTAATGACTACAGGCAAACAAGTCCAACCTCTATAGGCTCTGGTTACCCCTTCGCAATGACGAGTCGAACATAAAGTCAATATCCAAGATGCAAATGCAATCGCTAAATATAAATTGAGAGGAGGAAATTCTATTTAAACGAAGCACCTTCTTTATAATTTAAATGCAGATCGATCTACCACAAAAACCATTACCAGACTAGTAACCAATCACCACAGAGGCATGAAAATAGGCAAAGAGGGCATAAAGTGTATAGAAACTGTGATAACTGCCCACGCAGTTTACACCAAACCACATTTTTGAATGCCCGGCAATGAGTGCCAATTTGAGAGACATTGGATATATGCCATCATTAATATATCTTTATGATATTAATATCCAAAAAAACAGACGTGGTCATCAAAACACATGGTTTCATTTAGCTTAATTTCACTTTTCGGCAACGTCATAGACACGACAAAAAAAAAATAAATAAATAAATAAATAAATAAATAAATAAATAAATAAATAAATAAATAAATAAATAAATAAATAAATAAATAAATAACTGTTTGATGCCAGCAGGATTTTATGATACCTGTTAACTGAACCAAAGCAAAGTATCTTACCTCTGGTTTAGTGATGTAGATTGGTTTGTTGAGGACAATCCACGTGACCGTCTCGTGGCAACCGGGCATGGTGGTCGACCCTTCGTACGTCATGAACTGGCTGGTGTCAGGCAGGATACCCGCCACAGATATGCTGGAAATGTGCTGAGTTTGCCCTGGTAAACACACGTGAAAATAAGGTTTAGAGTTTACCAATGAATCAACTTTTTTGATTGATAATATTATTAATTATAAGATGAAAATATTTTTTAATGTTTTTGTGTTTTGTTTCGAAAACTTAGAGAAAATATAGTAGAGAAATTAAATGACATTTTAAGACATAAAACACTTTTTCAAAAAGGAAATTGACGTTTTCATCTATTTTGAGGCACTCGAAGCTCTTTAACAATTCAGTTTAATAAAAACCATGGATTTGATAGTTTAGAAATTACGATGATAAAATATAACGATAAAAGCATTACTTATTCCTACCTCTAATTAACCAAACGTAAACCTTTTATTATACAATAAAAAATATTCAACAATCTTAAAGAGTAAACAAAGTATATAAATCTTCGATAAAAATACAACTTTTTGTATGAGCTCAACATTTATAACATTTGCTTTTAAATTCGAAAAATAATAAATGGAAAAATTATAAACAAAGAAAAATTCTGGCAATTACAAATCATTTACTTTGTCTGAAACAAAACATAAATTGTAACAAATATACTTTTGCATAACCTTACAAAAGGAAATTTAATGTTTAAGGAAAAATCTGTTTAATTAAAGCCATTTCCGAAAAAAATAATAAAATAAAAATAAATAAAACTTTTTTTAAATGTTGTTTCCAGTTCATGAATTTCTTTAAAGGGAATTCAGTTCCTTTTTCAAAAAGTTAAGTTTGATAACAACTGCGATATTTGTATAGTTTTATTGCAATTTAAAATAATTAAAAATCATAAAATAATGTACCTTAAGTGAATGCGGTGTTTTATCGGTTCATGTATTTTCATCGCCCCAAAACATATGTAATTTTTAATTCATAGCACAGGAAAACTTTGTATATTTACCGTTCTAAATTTCGAATTTCATTAAATTAAACAGACTCCCATCAAATATGTAATAGTTATTATTATTTTTTAAATTTATGCAAGACATGTTTTCAAATGATAATTGTTTGAGAAATATGTTTATATAACTAATAAGAGTATAGGACTGCTTTCAGGAGAAGAAACTTTTTGTTTTGAAATTACTAATTTTTTAGTATATTATGATCTTACCTTTGTGTACTATTTGGTTTAGTTTTGAAGTTATTAATCGAAGATCCGGACTTGAAACGTTTGAGATCTAAAAAATATTATTTCACCATAAAAAACATACATTAATGTTTCAATTTTACACATTAAGTATTGTTAAAGTATAGATAGCATACTATATTTTTATTACCATATTACGCAAATTTTTTATTTGTCATATACTATATTTTTAAAAATAACTATAGTTAAACTCAAAGTTTCCTTGCATAGAAGAAACGACCATGTTCCAATCTCCTTGATCTATTCGCTTTCCTTGAAAAAACCGTTAAATGGTAGAATTTCAATTTTTCTTATACTTTGAAGTTTCTAAAAGTACCTGTATATAGTTACACTTCGTATTAAGTAACTGTAACAAATAACTTTTCATAATAAGTGAAGCGTACAAGGGAAAAACCTCTTGATTTCGTATAAGGCTTTCCTCAATAGGCCTCTTTGGCAATGATAGCAATAAATCGCCTAAACTGGTATAAAGAAACCTGTTACAAGTTTTGAATTTAATTCGCGGCAACCCTGGTTCTCGCCAGAGATCAGTGAACACGAGTCCCTCGCTTGTACCGCGAATGAAGAACCCTTAAGAAAAACTGGTTTCATGTCGACAATGTTCACCAAGCAGACACATAAGGGAAGGTTCCTAAAAATCAAGTGGTTCTTCCCTTGTACTCTTCAAGTAACATACAGTGGTGGACATAATTATAAGACACCTATCTAATTTAGCAAATAATGAACGAAAAGATTCAGGAGCTTAAAAGTGTTTTATGTAACACTTCAAAAACATTTATTTATTCTGTTATCATACATAATTATTTTATAATAACGATATTTTCTCACAATTTAAAGAAAAAAATTAACAACATAATGGACAAAATTATAAGACACCAACCTTTTTTTCTAAATACAGTGGTCAGCATAATTTGCAGACACTAATGGTTTAAAAGAAAATCCTCTAACAAGGTTATTCAATATTTGGTAGAGCCGCAACTGTTTTTTATTAAATGAAAAATGCGATTTGGCGTGGGATCTATCAATTCTAACAACATATCGCAAGACAGGTCTTCCCAAGCACATTTTAAAGCATTCTTTAGGTTTTAGACACATGTAAACTGCCTCCCATTTCGGTAAACCACACGAGCCAAGATCTCCCACAAGTTTTCGAGGGGGTTTAGGCCTGGGGAGAGCGAAGGCAACGGAAGAACATTGATGCTTTGCTCTGAAAGCCCCTTCTTTGTTAAATTTGATGCATTAATGGAAGCATTATCATACTGGAAAGTGTAGTTTTTGACGCAAAGAAGTTTTCCGTATATGGCTAGTTGATCTTTAAGAAGATTCTTATACGTTTCGGAATGCATTCTTGAGCTCACCAAAACAATATCCGTTTTTCCTTGAGCTGAAAAACCAGCCCAAACTATTATTGAGCCCCCACCCATTTGGCGACTCATTAGTACCATTGAAGACTTCCGGAAATTATGCAAACAATGATGAGACCCATCAGGACCTTCCAGGTTAAACTTTTTTTCATCCGAGATTAACACAGAGTACCATTTGGAGGTCCAGGCCATAGTTTGTTTCGCGAAGTTTAGACGGTCCATTTTGTGCAACATTAAAAGCGGTGTTTTTTTTCTCAACTTTTTTAAATTTCACATAGTAAAAATTATGCAACATTTCTGCAAATGGTTCTTATTGAGCAATTCGGTTTCAAAGAATTTTTAATGGTTGTCGAAGTCATCTGATTGTGTGTAGCAAGCGAAAACACATGGCGTCTGTCTCGCGCGGACAAGCAAGGAATACGTCCAGACCTTTTAATCACCAATCCATTAATTCTTCGTTTCAAAACATTTCTAATTGCACATCTAGAGCGTTTAACAACTTTTAAAATATTATGAGTTGAAGCACCAGTTCCACTTATTCTCCATATTTCGTGAATTTCACTTTCTTTTAATTCTGTACCTTGTGGCATGTTTGCAAATGCGTGAAGTCTGTTATCGTTTGCTTTAGTTAACTAGGGACGTCAAAATAGAGCGCGAAAAAATTTGCATATTGCACATTATTTAGGGAGCATAATCACATTATTTAATGTGTCTTATAATTTTGTCCATGGTATTTTTAAATTTTTTTTTATTAAAATCTATAAAATATCATTTCTGTAATACAATTACCTGTGTTAATAGAATAAATGTATGTTTTTATCGTATTTGATAAAGCATTTTTAAATTCTAAATCTTTTATTTCAATGAATTGTCAAATTAGGTAGGTGTCTTACAATTATGTCCACCACTGTAGTTAAGTTTTAAAAGTAACTTTCTAATCCTGGATTAACTATATTTTGAGTGAACAGACTTGCTGCTTTCGCAGCACAGTGTAGTTTGCTAGTCAACTATCTAGTATCTAACTAGGAAACGTTTGCAAATAGTCAATTAAATTAATAGTTAAGATTAATTTTGTATAGTTTTTTTTTTGAAAATAAGATGCAAATAATATATGAATTATGACAATTTAATGTTGATTTTGTAGTCGAAAAGTTAATCACTGAAGTAAATCTGGTCTGTACTTTATTATTATTGCGTTTTGCACAGAAAGAATTCTTTAGTTTCAGCCCCCCCCCCCCCCCCCTATTCAAAATTAGAAAAAATAATTCCAAAAAGAGGTTCAAATTTTAAACCCTTAAAACAGAACTAAAGAATTTCTAATCGAAATTGCAAAACCTGAGATAATAGCTAAACTTTAGCATCGAAACGAGTTCCAAAATCAACATAACCGGAAAAATATTTGGAGAACACTTTAAAAATCTTTTCGCTTAGTAATTGCAAAATTTTCTACCACTTTGATATGCAAATTGCCCCCGAACTCGAAATCACTTATGGGATATTCTGTGTTATTAGGGAAACATAGCTTTTTAGGATAATTTTATGCCGGGGGTTTTAGCATGGGAAGATCCGGATTTTTTTTTAAAGGCTAGAATTAAATGGAGATTCTTGGTACGAAATAAATGAAGTCGCATGAAAGTTGCCAAATGTTTATGAAAAAAAAAACTAAAAACCAATTTACTTTTTGTTTGCTTTAGATATACTTTTTTGACTTAAGTTCTTAAAGTATATCCTTCCAAATATTATTGAAATTGTGGGCTATGTCGTGGTCTGCTCAAGGCTACATAAGCTCTTCGTGACGTCGCTATATCCGTGCGATTCGTATTAGCTTTCCCGCAGAAAAAGAACAAACCTTTTTCGCTTACTGCCAACTCTACTTTCTAGCCTCCGAACAGGTTTCGTCCAACTATACTTTCTAGGTTACAAACAGGTTTCGTCCAACTATACTTTCTAGATTCCGAACATGGTTCGTCCAACTAGACTTTCTAGATTCCGAACAGGTTTCGTCCAACTATACTTTCTAGATTCCGAACAGGTTTCGTCCAACTATACTTTCTAGATTCCGAACAGGTTTCGTCCAACTATACTTTCGAGATTCCGAACAGGTTATTTCGTACAACTGTACCTTCTAAATTCCGAACAGGTTTCGTCCAACTATACTTTCAAGATCCGAACATTTTTCTTCCAACTATACTTTCTAGATTCCGAACAGGTTGCGTCTAACTATACTTTCGAGATTCCGAACAGGTTTCGTCCAACTATACTTTTAGATTCCGAACAGGTTTCGTCCAACTATACTTTCGAGATTCGAACAGGTTTCGTCCAACTGTATATTCTAAATTCCGAACAGGTTGTGTCGAACTGTACTTTCTAGATTCCGAACAGATTGCGTCCAACTATACTTTCTAGATATCAAGCAGTTACCGTATTCAACTTTAAAATACAAATCTGTCGACCTATTAGAAATACCACTTCACTCTTCACACAACAGTACAGTTGCATACCCTAAACTTTGTATCAAATACAGCAATGTACAACCACTATAATTTGTCTATCTAAAATGCAAGCCGCGAAAGCATTTCCTTCTCCCATCCCTGCATGTGGTTTTTTTCGAAAAGGCGTGAGCGTGTTTTTCCCCACTCTACTTGATGTGAAGTGTTCTGATTATTAACCTCACAACAGAACCTCAAACGCATTTGGTTTAGAAAAGCGATGCTCCCATAGTTTCCTGGAAAACCAAGAGAAGTGATGGTGGAATAAAGTATTTTCATGGCTTGCATTGTAAATAGACATACTATAGTTTGGGCTTATTTCGTAAGAGCTTCATGGCTTCACTTTCCATACCTTTTCTTTCATTGATTTTGACCAGGCAGCATCCCCATGTGACTCTAGCCTTCATGGGTTTAAAGAAATCACCACGCGCGCGAAGAAAATTATTTTTGAATTGATAGTTACTTCAATTACGATAAAAGGCAAAAAATGCAGATTCAAGGAATTATTCCGAAAACAGGAGAAAATTTACTCTGATATTTTAGGACAGATGAATAAAAATAGTTTTACTGTGGTACAGTCTTCGACATAACTCATTTTCCCTTTAAGGCACATATTTATTTCAAAGGTTTTAAAATGAATTTATTTTTGATCATAAATGCTAAGTGAACTCCAGTAAGTAAGCTTTTTTTAAATTATATATTCAAGTTTTATACCGTTTTGGCTTTGTGAAATTTTTTAAGTAATCCAAAGAAATTAGAGAAATGTGCTTTATAAATTAAATTTGTCTAATATATCGGAGTGTTTTTCCATTTTTTTTAAAAAGAAATTATATAAATCTATTTTAAACTAGAAAAGCAACCATAAAAAGTAGTTTTTGTAAAGATTTTTTTTTGTTATGAGCATTTAAGTGTTCACAACTCAGTGGCAAAAAGTTTATTGTACACTAATTAAATTTTGAAATAATTAACTTACTCTAACCCAAAATATATAGTCTTTTGAAATTACCTTAGCTTTTCAAAATAAAAATAAAAACATTTTATTTTTCTAAGAATTTGTAAATGTCTTTAATTATACAATAATTATCTGTTTTATGTCACTTTTTAATTAATGCATATTTTTTATGAAAAATAAAAGCGAAACTTTAATAATTATATAATAGTATTATTATTATATAAGAAGAAATTCTATAAGTTAATTACCCACACAATGGTTTTGTAACTAGGTTAGGTTTTAATAGTTCTCGTATAGCTCTAATGCCTACGAGCCGGCACCTCAGTAGGCACCCAACGCTACCGTTAATGGCGACATCGTACGCAGCGTTAGGACTTTGGAGGATATTTAACGTGCACTCCCTCCACACGGGTGTATTATTCGTCGAACATTTTGGCTGCACGGGCCGTTTTACACGTCGGCAGTTATTTTGGCGATGCCCGGGCCCCAATCTGGGCCTTTCCGTATGCTAGGCGAATGCCTAGTTGACAGGGCTACCCCCCTCCCACCCCATTGTTATATAAATACTCTGTTCTGTTAAAATATCAACTTGCCTGGAAGAGAATAGCTATTCCTATGACTCCTTGCGTCTTTGGCATTGCTTCGCTCATATTGTCATACAGTTGGTTGTTGTAGCCTAGTATCTGCAACTGAAATAAACGAAATGTAAATAAAGTAATGTATTTATATTTACTTTTTATACATGATATTGCAGTAGTCCACACTCTCAAAAATGAATGCTCAAAAACGACGAAATTCTTCTTAATTTTGACGATTCTGTTGGTGGCAAATGCTCCGAGTTTTCGTTTCCTCAAAGTGAGGAAATTTAAATCGTCATTTTTATGAGGATTTGCATGTCGTCTAATCTAAAGAAAAATTTCGTCATTTTTGATCATGTGAGTACAACAATGAGATGCAGTTTCCTCAAAATCAACATACAGTATCGTCAAATCACGATCGTAAAAGTAAGGATTCGCGTTTACTCAAGTCACGTGATAGTTTGACGAAACAATCCTCAAAATTAACGAAATGATGCTTGAGGATTCATGAATCATCAAAAATGAAAGTGTTATTTCTGAGAGTGAATATTGCTTAAAAATAAATCTTCAAGAAAAAAATTAAGAGTTAGATGGATGTATTAAGATGGATATAAAGGGAAAGTCAAAAAGAAACAGAAACGGACATACATAAAAAACAAAAGTACATAAAATCTTTTTCTAATCTAAGAATATACACTAAGAATGTGATATTTTTCCATGGGGAAAACATCGATTTATTTAACATTGCTACTGCATCACCATCATTGAGCTAGAAGGAAGTTGGACTGAGATGTGTGATTCACTGAAAACTGAACAGGGCAGCAAACAAGCCGGTCCCATAACGAAACGCGGAAGAATACATAGCACTGCAGCATAGGCGAACAGGGCAGAAAACCTACAAACCTTGCCTACTTCGCTATTGGGTTCGTCTTCGCGGGTTCTTAGTTAGTCATCTACATGGTAAATTCTTTTAAAAAAATGGAGTTTAAAGTTAAAGCAAGTTAATTCTTACGAACTACAAATTTTAAAATACATTCAGGAGGCCAAGTCAATATGACAGATTGGTTTCTTACAAGCATAGCATACAATCTTAAAACAAAAGAGTGAAATCCACTGCATTTGGAGAAGTGCATTTTCGACACTGGAACGGAGTGAATATTAACTCAGACTGAATTAAAATCACTCGTTTGGAGTGATCCTGTCGGAGGTTCAAGGCACAAAGTATCCACTCCTTTCGGAGAAGTGCATTTTCCAGACTGGAGGAGTGAAATTAACTCAGGCAGAGTTAAAATCGCTCGTTCGTTTTAAGAGTGTACCAGTGTAGAGAAAATAGTCCTTTTCTGTTCGGTTCTCTCAAAAGGGTGTGAGTGGATCGCTCATTGTTTTCGGCTCACTGACACTTCCCTCCAGTTTTGCTTTTCACTCAAAATGGGCACCTGAGTACATCAAAATTACTTGTACTTTCCCCATTTCTTGCGCGCAAGCGATAAAAAATGCACAACCGCGCCAAAAATGCACAACCGACAAATGTCAAACGAAATATTTCCAATGGTAACCTTCAACTTTGCATAGTGTGGTCCTTTAAAGAGGAAGTAGGATGAATTTCAAATTGATTTGCAAACAATGGTATTTTCAAAAACACGTCAAATGGAATTATTCACAGTAGCAAAATTATAATTAAATCAGTCAGAAATTAACTTCCGAGCAAACACCTATAGCTGGATTTTCTAATTTAATTTCAAAATTCCGGCTCAAACTAGCAGTTTGTATTTCGCGACGAAACGTTTGGAAATGGTTGGATGTTTATTTTAATGAAGTGTACGTAAACTGTAGCTCCTAAAAAATACTGACAAGAGTATGTCATGTTACATTAAACGAAGATTTTGGTCATGTGAGTTTCATGGAATTTTAATGTGTATATTCTGAGAAAAAATATTATTTTTATAGATTGGTTTTAGATGATTATGAATCCACCGTTTTTAATGTATCAGGGATATGTATGAGTCCGCCATTTCAGATCGAATGCGAGTTGTGTACATTGCGTTTTGTTGTGCGTATGTGTACACGGCGTTTAGTTAGCCAAAAAATATTTTTGTCTCTAAAAGTTAAATGTGGGTAAACTTGTTCCATAGAAATGAAAAAAAAAAACTTAATTTTCATTGACTTATAAACAAGCAAAGCAACATCGAACATCTGCTGGAATAACATGCCCTGATATGGTATGTTAAATCCTTAATTTGTTTAGGAGTTTTTGTGAGCAATGATTTTAAAATGAGTAAACAATGTGTTGAAGCAAGTAAGAAGGCCAATCGAATGTTAGGATATATTAGAAAAAGTATCACTTCTAAATCTAAAGAGATTATTTTGCCATTGTATAGGGGATTGGTAAGGCCACATCTGGAGTATGCTGTTCAGTTTTGGTCCCCCTTTCTCAGAAAAGATATTGAAATGCTTGAAAAGGTTCAACATAGGGCTACAAAAATGATTAAGGGTTTATCGGGTATTGATTATGTTAATAGATTAAGATCGTTAAACATGTATTCCCTGGAAAATAGGAGAACAAGGGGTGATTTAATTCAGTTGTTCAAGTTCATTAAACAGGGTGACATGGAGGGCTTAGGTTTTACCTTAAATAGCCGGACCAGAGGGCATGGTCTGAAGTTGAATAAGTCATGCTTTAGAAGGGAAGTTAGAAAACATTATTTTTACAATAGAGTCGTCAATGAGTGGAATGCTTTACCAGAACATGTTGTGTATTCGAAGAGGGTGGAAGATTTTAAGAAGAATCTTGATAACTATTGGAAACTGGTAAAGAATTAGATTTATTTTGGACCAACCTTGCTGGGCCTCTGGCCTGTTGTTGGTCGACAATTTTTGTATTTGTATTTGTATTTGTATTTGTATTTATCCTTAAATTTGACCTTAATTTATAAACAACGGTTAGCAAGAAAATTTGATTGGCGAAAATTGGGCATCCTGCTTAAGTTTAAATATTAGATAATTTAATATAATTTTTAATACCTTATATAGGACTAATTAAGTTATACAAAAAAATAATTAAAATAACACAGAGTTAACATTTTAAGCAAAAATGTTGGTATTAATGGCATTTACAAATTCATCGTAATGGGTTAATTTTGTATTCTGGTTTTTTTTTTGTCGCCAAAAAATTCCGTTTGTCGCCAAAAATTCCTTTTGGCGTGATTTGAGCCACCAAAATACAAAACTACCATTGTCTTATAAACAAGCCAAATAAAACCTTACCTCTGCTTGAAAAGCATGACCAGATATGGTAAGTTCAGATCCCCTATCATCCGACCAAAGACAGGTTGTGTAAACTTTCGCCAAACATCGCCACTCTTCCAATAAGACGTTACTTAAATCATTTTCATTCGTTAATAACTGCATTGATATAACACTTGAAGTTTTCATGTCATGTTCATCAGCCATGTGGGCAGCTTTGGCTGTTCATGCTGCGCTTTTTTTGGCCAAAAATTCCATTTGGCGGGAATTTTTCCGCCAAATAATAAAAATACTAAAAAATTATGTTATTACAAACATGCCTATATATACCTTGTCTATTTACTAGGCGAGCTTCGAAAACACTTTCTTCCCCCATCCTCTCGCTTGGTTTTCTAGGTAACGGTGGAAGCATCTCTTCTCTAAACCTAACGCGTTTGAGGTTTTGTTGTGAGGTTAAAGTTCAAACGCAAGTAGAGTGGGGAAAAAATACGCTCACACCGTTTCGAAGAAAACCACAAAAGGGGTGGGGGAAGAAAATGCTTTCGAAGCTCACATTCCGGCTAGACAAGGTATAGTAATACCTTACCTCAGCCGGAAAAGCATGCCCAGATATGGTATGTTCCGATCCCCTGTCATCCGACCTCCCGTAGTGCAGTAGTAGTTCGTGTATGCGGTACTTGTAGGACAGCGGACCTCCGCTGACCATCACTGCTGGGCTGTCGGGGTCCAGGCGAAATCGGACGCTGTGGCCGGTGTTCTTGAGGGTACCGTTGGCCTAAAGATGGGAAGCATTGGTTTTAAAATTTTCAATCCAAACGTTTTCTTTTATATTCTAAAAATCCCCCCCCCCAAAAAAAAAAATAAGATAGCTTCATAGTGCATCCAGAATGAAGTTGTGAAAACAGGGGAAAAAATCTCAATTTTTTAAACTTAAGTGTGAGGTAAAAATTTGGAATCATAACCTTTGAATAAATCATAACAATAATTCAAGTTTTATTTCAGTGATTAACTTTTCAACTAGGCAATCTACATTAAAGTTCCATAAATTTTATTCCATTTACATTATTATTGTTTGAAGTATCTAATAAAAACCTAAGTTGAAAGTATTAGCACAATTTTTATATCTATATGAATGAATAAAAATTAGATCGTGCTGCGAAATGCAGTACGTGTGGTTATCTTATTTACAGTTCAATTTAAATGCACATAAATTCGCATGAAAATTGAATGTTCTAAACTGCATATTATAACATGGTTCTGAGCATTATTTATCCACTTCAACACATGACAGCGATATTATGGCAAGATGTTTAATTCACAAGCACATATATATTTACTTTTACTTTGAATTGTTATATTGCGCTGTATTATACAGCTCTGACCTTGTATTTCTCCACTTCTAAAAATACATGAAAACCATATAGTGGCCATTCGGTTCATTTTTAAGAACACATCTATTTACGTTCATATTGAATTATTATATTGTTTTATATTATTGTTTTCATATTGAATTGTTATATTGTATGATATTATTGCTTTGCATTATATTACACATTATTATACAGTTCTGACCTTGTGTTTCTCCACTTCTATCCTAGACAGACCAGGGTCGTAGAGAAGGATCGAAGGCTGGATATCTATGGGAGACTGCCGGCGACCCCGGTTGCACAGCTTCCACTCGGGATTCAGAAGACCCCAGTAGTCGGGACCTGGAAGAAGAATGAAATATAAAAATGTGGACACATGTATGTAATAATTACAGCAAGTCACAAGACAGGGGAAGATTTACTTTTATTATCAGATGGGAGAGCCCCAGTCGCGCGTGTTGTTATCATCGTGGCATATTCAGAAGTGCGCAATAAAACGCATCGAATTGTTTTAGTGGAAACTGATCACGTGGCCAACTTTCGAGAGCCTTCTAGAATCATTACTCGGTATACTTTAATCTGCGCTTGCAACTGGCGCAATCTAGTGGTTTTATTTTGAAGGGTACATTACAAGTAAATGAGGTTGACATGTATAATTTTACAATATTTAAGCAGTATGAATATTGTCTCATGTACACTGTAAAAAATGTTTCTTAGAAACAAAATGTTTTGTTTTCTAAAACTAAAGAAATTTTCGGTAGAATTACTTCTACATTTAATCAAAAGGCACATTTTCTTTATGAGCCGAAAAGTCTGTAACCATTGATACAAATTGCACCCGTTGAGAACTGGTTTTTCTGTTTGACTACGAAGATCAAAGTTGAAGTATTTCTATGGCCGCGACGGCGACGGTGTACTGCCTTAGGAAGGTAAACTGCAGTAATCGCAACAATGAGTTGTGCCATTTTTGCTTCGAAATATATTTTTTCCCAGTACGTTTTCTTAAAGATTAGGGAAGTTATGCTTGCAACAATGGTTCAGGTCATTATGGAAGTTACTGAAGTTTACCCACGGCATTGATTTTTTTGCAGTGTATCATTGCTCTTTGGTTGTTATCGTATACTTTACAGCAACAAAATAATGTGTTTCCATTGACTCACACAAACATTCTTATACTGCATTTTCTTATCATAATAAAAACGTTAAATCATGAAAAAGCGCAAAATCTAAACTTTAATCAATAAAAATACACTAATATTTTACACAAATAAACCGAGATTAATTATTAAGACCCCTTTTAGATTCTAACTGTAACAATTCTAAAAGTAATTAATATGTTATATAGGAGATTGCTTATAACAACTCAACAAAGAAAAATCTAAGAAAACTGATAAAATTAATTATAGGAGGACGCAAGGATTACGCTTACAAGAGAATTTTTTGATCATATCCACAAGGGAGTATTCGTAAAACGTAGAAGATTTATTGATTGTATAAAGCATTTATTTTACCACGATATTGTTTTTCAAGAAATAGATAATGCCTTATTTTTTATGACTAATTAAAATATAAAGGATTTAGTTGTATTCTGTTATACTCCAGCTTAAGGATTTTTCTAGTAGTTAAGGGAATCTATGTCTGACAAAATATAAACCCCCTAACTAAAATTTTAATTATATTTTTTTGTAAAATCTAGTAAGGAATGATTTACAGCTTGAAGAACAATTATCGGTAAATTAAATAATTGAGCAATTATTTATTAAAATTAATTGCAAATTTGAATAATTATATACACTAGGTTAAGGATTTATCTATAGTGAAATAGAATCACATTAACCAATAAATCAATTAAATTTATTTGTAAAAAAACAACTGTATAGTAAAAGCCGGCTTAAAGCCCCAAAACTGATTGTAAATTTTAAGATTAAATCTTTTTTTTCACAGTTAAGTTTTACAGATTTGTTGTTTTAAAAAAAAAAAATGCTAAAGCATTTAACAAACAATTCTAATATTTTAAGTATAAAATACCAAAATATCAATTAATATGTTCATAGTTTGAAATTTAGTTTATTTTCTATAAAGTATTTGAAAAAGTTTATTTTATTAGTGCTCATTATTTCATGGAATTTATAGAACAAATAATAGATAGAACAAGAATAAGAATAGAACAAATGATTTAACACAAATTTATGAGATTTTTATAAGCAATTTACTTTAAACCTCTCCACAAATCGGTTGTTTGATATTTAAATTAATTTATAAAATAAATAAAATAACTTAGTCTGTGTTTGAAATGAAACAAAAAAATGAAAGAAAAGCCCTTTAATTAAAAAAGGCTATATAATCGGATATAGTTCGCCTATACAGACAATTTTATGTCAAAAGAAAGTTATGTCTATTGAAATCCTAACTATTCTTTATTGTTATGATAAATAAGTAGTGAAGCTTTAAAAAAAAGAAAGAAAACCTTAAATTAAATTTGACATTTAAAGTGGTTTAAAAATAATTTTTTCTTAGAACTAAAGCATTTCATTAAATTTGATATTTGAAATTTAGTGTTAGACAGTTATAAGTCTATATTATAAAAAAATAAGTACATATTTCAATGAGCAATTCTAAGGCAACAGTGAAAGAGAGAGTATTTTAATCTGCATAATAACATTTCAAAATTTTTTTCAACTGATTGAGAAAGAAAGAAAAGTAGTAAACATATTTTTAATCATGTGAAGGTGGTATATTTATCGCATCATAATGCATCTTTCCTTCTTATGTCTATAATAAATCTTTTTTTTTTTACAAATGCAGAAATTGTAATAAGATACTTTAAATATAATTGCAAATATATAGGTACTGTAAATATCTTAGATTTAAAATAAGATAATGTGATTATTATTTCAGCTTAAATTTTTAAGTAAAATAAAAAGGTACACAATTTTAATCCCCATTAAATTACTCATTTTTTAGTTTAGTTATGAATAAATTTTAATTGAATTTATACTATTTATACATATGAGGTAGTGGGTAAATTTATGTAAATTATGAAAATTACCAACTTTTGTAACGAATCAAAAATTTTACATGATAATTCCTTAAGATATCGTAATAATATTTTAATATAACTAAAGTTTAACGCATTAGTTTAAGGTATTTAAAATGAGTAAAAAAACGTTTTAAGCATACATTTCAATGATGTTTAAAAATGGCATTAAAACAAAAATCTGAGGCAAGTAAAGATTTATGAAGTAATTTATTAATGAAAGTCGGCTTATGTGGTCAACTTTAGAAGACATATAATCAATTATATTCAAAAAGCCAAGAACCTATATTAAGAAATTATATTGAACTTTTACTGAGGAGGGAGAATTCACACAGACTTCAACTGCATCGTATTAGTTAAATGATTTATGGACCACTGATTACAGTGGTTTTTCAACAATCTAATTTCATTTTTAGTTTTCCAAGCGTTTTAGTGTTTTTTAGTGTAAAAAGAGACTTGAGTTATGAAATGGTTCCTTTTGAAGTAAGGTTACATTTGTTAATTATAATGAATAGTATTATGAATGTTATTCATCATTAATAGTACACTCTTAAAACGAAGTTAATAAAGTTAATAAAATAGGAATTTCTGCAACTAAAAGCTTTAATTATAGTTAAATGCATACAGTAGGGCTTTGTTCATTGACATAAATTGTTTCAACTGTTCTAGGGGGAAGCTACTGGTAATAACCTACCCGTTTTTAACATTATCTTTTATTAAATTAACGCTCCAAAAGTCACAACTACAACAAGATTTTAACCTAACTTACTAATTACTCACATACTTAATTAAACACTCGTGATAATTGATTAATTTGTTTCAAATTCATAAAATAATACTTTAAAATCATTTTGTTTTCCTTACTAATATTCTACAAAGAAATTACTTTTTTTTAAGAATAAAGTTTTGAAAGTTCTTAGTTCTAAGTTTGGGATATAAAATGCTTGTGGATATGGTTTTAAGTCACAGCTACAATTATAAACCTATAGTGTTTCTACCATAAAATTTTACTCGAATAAATCTACAAAAGTTTTAAGTACAACAAGCTTTTTAACCTAACTTATTAATTACCCAGACACTTAATTAAATACCCTTGATAATTGATTAATTCGTTTCAAACCCTTAAAATAATATCTAAAAACCATTTTATTTTCCTTACGAATATTCCACAAATAAATTATTTCTTTAGAAAAATAAACTTTTGAAAGTTACTTCATGATGGATGCGGATCGTATTCGGTGTTGAAAGTTCACAACTTCATAACAATTTTAATCAACACTATTTTTCGACGAAATAGGGCCGAAGTTTAACGTCATGCTATTAAACATCTGCCGTTCTTCTGCTAAGGCACTCGGTTAACACATTTAACCTTGAGTGATGGGAGCTTTACGTGTTGGTTCATAACTGTTGAATTAATTTTGAGACAAGTTGAAACAATGCTGAAAGGTGGCGGAGATTAAATATTAATTTGCATTTTGAAAAACTGATTTGTTTAATTAAAATATTTTGCTCTTAGAAGTATTAGGAATTGTTATTTAAATAATTTCTCTGCTTAAGAATAAATAATAGATTGTAATGAACGATGCATTGTTTGTTCATTTTTTAATATGTTCGTCAGTGGGCATGTTTTACGTCATGAGTGGCAACAATTCCAGTGGTATTGTTTTCACTTTTGGTCCTTTTGGAAATACATTTGTTTGAGTGATAATATGATCTAGTTATTTCAATTTTATATATTTAAAATATTGGAATTGATGAATATTTTTGGACAGTGAGGTTAGGATAGTATGTTTTGAACATCAGTCCGTATGTCTGTATAAAAAACTCTGCAACACGAACTAAAGGAGCAACGGACTTCGAATTTGGTACATAAATTCCAAGTACCGGTCCGACGTCATAATAAGGTTTTCGATAAAATCGTACTTGTGCAAAGGGTAGCTGCCGTACAAGGTTTTTGGTTTTAAATGTTTTACTGAAAAATGAAAAGAAGGTTGGTTGACATAAATATTGAGGTGTGTGTCCTTGGTCGGAGACCCCCTTACGAATCTTCGTCAAGTAAACCAGACACCACACATACACATTAAGGAGATCCATCTAACTTTTAGAGACAGATGCCAACTAGAGGAACCCCAAAATTGACTTGCGGATTATAATTATAAGGACAGTCGATTATTTTGGGATACTGACTTAAAACTTTACTGTGCACAAGAAAAAGGCAATGCATACTTGTTAAATCCATTATAAAAGCAAAATGCTATTCTTTATCAAATTATAAGTATAAAAAATTAACTTTAAAATGGGATAAGGGTTGAAGAAACTTGCTCAAAGTATACCAAGTAGAATGCCTGATTGTTTAAGTAAAAAAAAGAGCAGAAACGAAGTATTGATTGTATAAATAATGACAATAAATTGTACTCTTATTTTTGAACCTCCACTTATTCTCCATTACCTCTGTTTTACCTGCACGTTTAAATTATGAAGTTTATAGTTAATAAATTGTGTTCATGCATGATATAAAATAAACAAATATAGGCTTGTTGTAGTAGATAGCTTTCAGTGTTGCTGTAGCCAGAAAAACCAGCTGCCCTTATAATTATGATGCTATGCTCACTGTATAACTATGAATTATTTAAAAAATATTGAAATTACCTTACAAGTAAAACTTATTTTTGCGTGTATTATTGAGAAGTATTGAAATTGGCTCAGTATGACACGCCTATTGTTTATTATACATTGATATTAATAAAAAAAACATAAAATAGCACATTTATAAAAAATAAACACAAAATATCAAATAAATTGCCCACAAACACATAGTAAAAACAAGATCAGGTGTTTGTCGATTTGAAAATTGCCTTTGATGTCCTTATTTTTGGAAGAATCTCCAAATCTTTTTCTGGCGTTTTTCTTAAGATGACTGTTGAAACCACGATTTGGCCGAGGGCTATTTGTTGAATGATGCCATGTTTGAGTTTCTTTTTTTAAAGGTTTTTTTTTACGAGATTCGTGGTATTTTTCGCCTTAAGGTCTGCAACGTCAGATTGTTCGTTTGAAATTGTTCGACATATGCTTTTTTTTGGTTGGTTTTTATTTGTATTTATGAGTCTTTTTTTTTTTCAGTTTTCTGTTGGAGGGTTTTCAGCTAGAGGGAAGAATAACATTGAGAACCTGTCGAAAAATAACTTATTATCAATTATTATTCCATATTACTGGTGCCATTATCTTCGGTTTATTAGATATATTGTTAACAAAATTTTCATATTATGTATGAAATACAAACCATAAATAGGCATCACATTATGGAATATTAACATGTTATGCGGCTTATGCCTTGGTGCATGTGGTATCTTTTTTGTTTGATATTAAATAAAATTATGGAATATTTCTCTGGTTTCTCTTAAAAATATTGTAATTTTCTTAATAAACGATCGGCTTAAAATTACGAGTATGTTTATTTATTTTCTGTGAGATGTTATAAAAAATGTGCCAAATCATTTTATAATAAAAAAAAGCAAATTTTTAAAATATAATGTTTAGAATTGTTTTTAAAATTGGGTTCGACGTAAGTTTCCAATTTTCATTCCTGCTCATGGGTGATTTCTGGTTGGTGGTTGGCTCGATTTCATTCTCAATATGTGGTAAAAACATTGGGCTTTTATTATTTACGATATTTTATTTTCAGTATATTTTGGTATTTAGTTGAAACTATACTACTTTAAGTTACAGAACCATACATACTTAAGCTAAGCTGGACCCCGACTGCACCGTTCTCATATACACCACAACGCTGTTCATTTACGGATTATTTCCTTTGATTGGGGGGGGGGGGCAGCGCGATAGGTTCATAGGATGGGTAAGACAATAAAATAACCCCAGAAAGTTGAGTTAAGTGTGAATATCGGCCAACTACAGCTACTCAGGTACTATTGGTGACAGGCGTCAAAATTAAGGACCACAGTCAAGAGACGAGCAGACACCTGAGTAAGCACCCAGCTGGAATGTTAAGGGCGTATGAGGCGTCGGATTTTTGAAGCATATTTGACGTGCACTCCTATATATTACACGGGGTATTTATTCCGTAAGACTTTTTACACACAGTTTATTTGTAAAACTTCCAGAATTATTTTTTCAATGTCCGGGTTTGAACCTGGACCCTATGACCAGCAAGCCTTAGTAAAGTAAGTGAATAAATTAAGTAAGTAAAAGAAAGTAAGTAATTAAAGTAATTAAGTAATTATAATTTAAGTAAATAAGTAAGTAAAGAAGGAAAATAAAGTAAGAAAATAAGAAAATAAAGTAAGTAAGTAAAGTGACAAAGAAAAGTTAGTAAGTAAAATGACCAAGTAAAGTTAGTAAGTAAAGTAAGTAAAGTTAGTAAGGGCCCAATGCCTTACTAACTGGGATCCCCTGCCCTATAACCAAGGAATGTATCCCAAGTAGCCTTAACCCACCAATCCTCGCCAATATCTAACACTCCCTATACTATAATATTAAACGTTTTATATGCAAAAGTCCGGATCCTGTTACTCGCTCGAATTGACCGAGCCAGCAAAAGTGGCTGCCATGTAATGCGGGCTGTTGAAATTTGATATTCCAAGAAAATGAAGTAAGTAATTAATGTATATAAGTTAAGTAAGTAAATAAGTAAAGTAAGTAAGGCCCAATGCCTTACCAACTGGTATCCCTTGCCCTATAACCCTTTAATGTATCCTCAGTAGCCTTAACCCACCAATCCACGCCAGTATCTAACACTCCTATACTATAATATTCCACGTTTTATATGCAAAAGTCCGGGTCCTGTTACTCGCTCGAATTGACCGAGCCAGCAAAAGTGGCTGCCATGTAATGCGGGCTGTTGAAATTTGATATTCCAAGAAAATGAAGTAAGTAAATAAAGTAAGTAAAGTAAATAATTTAAGTAAGTAAGTAAATGAGTAAAGTAAGTAAGGTCCAATGCCTTACCAACTGGGATCCCCTGCCCTATAACCCAGGAATGTATCCTTAGTTGCCTTAACCTACCAATCCTGGCCAATATCTAACACTCCCTATACTATAATATTCCACGTTTTATATGCAAAAGTCCGGGTCCTGTTACTCGCTCGAATTGACCGAGCCAGCAAAAGTGGCTGCCATGTAATGCGGGCTGTTGAAATTTGATATTCCAAGAAAATGAAGTAAGTAAATAAAGTAAGTAAAGTAAATAATTTAAGTAAGTAAGTAAATGAGTAAAGTAAGTAAGGTCCAATGCCTTACCAACTGGGATCCCCTGCCCTATAACCCAGGAATGTATCCTTAGTTGCCTTAACCTACCAATCCTGGCCAATATCTAACACTCCCTATACTATAATATTCCACGTTTTATATGCAAAAGTCCGGGTCCTGTTACTCGCTCGAATTGACCGAGCCAGCAAAAGTGGCTGCCATGTAATGCGGGCTGTTGAAATTTGATATTCCAAGAAAATGAAGTAAGTAAATAAAGTAAGTAAAGTAAATAATTTAAGTAAGTAAGTAAATGAGTAAAGTAAGTAAGGTCCAATGCCTTACCAACTGGGATCCCCTGCCCTATAACCCAGGAATGTATCCTTAGTTGCCTTAACCTACCAATCCTGGCCAATATCTAACACTCCCTATACTATAATATTCCACGTTTTATATGCAAAAGTCCGGGTCCTGTTACTCGCTCGAATTGACCGAGCCAGCAAAAGTGGCTGCCATGTAATGCGGGCTGTTGAAATTTGATATTCCAAGAAAATGAAGTAAGTAAATAAAGCAAGTAAAGTAAGTAATTTAAGTAAGTAAGTAAATAAGTAAAGTAAGTAAGGTCCAATGCCTTACTGTTACATTATTATGTTAAATAATAATTAATGTAAAACTAAATTGATTGTATTAACTGTAACCGAAACTTATTCATGAATCTGGCATCCTAACTTCTAAGTTCTAATAATAAACATTCCCTGCTTTTTCAACTTACCATGTGTTGGTAATTTATTCTGTGTGATATATATTCGATTAGCTTTGCAACTATTTATTTCTTTAATTGCTCTCTTAAATAATTATTCTAGAGGTTATGCGCCGCAACACGCCGCCACTGCTTTAAATGATCTAAAAAAGAAATAACGTGTTTCTATGTGAAACAATCACGTGAGTTGGCAATAAGACTGATCGAACTTTTTTGCTTTCTGAACTTTTTCTTTAACTACTGAAGTAAAATGGATTTCAAAGCAAGTATAGAAAAACTTTCGGGAACCGCAAACTGGACAAAATGGAAGAGACAAATTGAGCTGCTCTTACGCCACAATGATGTGTTGGACATAGTAAAAGGCGAAAGAGGCAAGCCTACCGATCCCGGAACCGGCAACGATGTTACCTCGGCGATGCGGTCGGACTATGAAAAAGAGCTAAAGTCTTTTTTTCAAAAGTGATGCCTTTGCGCAGCTAGTTCTTGTTGGGAATATGGATGATGGACACATAGAACTGACGACAACCTGCGATTCGGCAAAAGCAGTTTGGGAGAAGCTGACATCGATATACGAGCAGAGTTCCGGACAACGTTTCGACCGACTTATGGAGCAGTTTTTCACCATCAGCAAAGATCCTGCAGAAGATATTGTCACACATATCTCGCGGCTGCAGAACAATTTCAGTGAATTGAATGATGAACTTTCGAAATTGGCCCAGGCTGCTCTTCCAGATCTCCTGCTGATGAGCCGAATTATGTCTACTTTACCATCAGAATACTTCGAGTTCAAAAGTGTCTGGGAATCTGTGTCCATTACTGACCGAACTGTAAATAAGCTGACCGAAAGACTTCGCCTCATAGAGATGAGACTGCCCTCACGATCAGACAATACAGCCTTCCTAGGAGTCAAAGATGTGAAGAAGGGCATTGATCAGAAGCAACGCGCTAAGGAAAAATCCGAGAGAAAATGCTACATCTGTAGAAAGCCTGGTCATTTAGCTCGTGATTGCAGAAAGAAATCATTTGTGAAAAAGCAAACTGATGGAGATGCATTCATCTGCTCTGTTGATGGAGTTTCTGAAAGTGAGGTGTGGATTGCTGACTCTGGTGCATCAGCCCATACGACCAAATACAAGAACTATTTCGTGTCATTCGAACCTTTTGCTGTTCCAAAGAAGGTCTATGTTGGAAACAGTGAAGAAATACTTGCCCTTGGCCATGGAAAAGTAAATGTGGATATGAAGGTGAATGGAGAATGGCAGAAGAACCACTTGGAAGATGTGTGGTACGTTCCCAACATTAGTAGGAACTTGTTTTCAATTGGACAGACCATCAGCAAAGGATTCAATTTTCATGCTCGTAAAGATGGTTGTGCATTCCATAGAAATGGTGAAGTGCGTTTAGTAGGAAGTATAACATCAAGTTCTTTGTATGTGTTAAAAATGCGTGTCAGAAAACCCTTGCAGTCTGCTGAAGCATGTGTTGCTGTTTGTCATAACTCGTTGCAGCTCTGGCATGAGAGAATGGGACACCAGAACAAAGTACATCTAAAGACTGTGCTACGACGTCATAATATTGATGTAGATGTAAAAGAAGAGTTTTGCGATGGCTGTGCCTTTGGAAAACAACACCGTAGAAGCTTTGGTACAAGAAAAGACAGGCCAACTAAGCCCGGGGAAATAGTGCATGCAGATCTTGCTGGGCCAATGCAAGAGAAATCTTTGGGAGGCGCTCGATACTTTCTGTGCCCTAAGGATGACTTCAGCAAGTTTAGAAGAGTTTTCTTTCTTCAGCACAAGGGTGAAGTGGTAGATTGTCTAAAGATTTACCTTAAAGAAGCCAACAACCAGGGGATTGTCATCAGGGAGCTTCTGACAGACTGTGGATCTGAATTCAAGAACTCCAGTGTCCTGCATGTCTTGGAGGCAGAGGGGATAACTCATCGTGTCTCCATGCCATACACTCCCGAGCAAAATGGGTCTGCGGAACGTGAGAATAGGACAATAGTGGAAAGCGCAAGAAGTATGCTTCACTCCAAAGACCTTCCTGTGCGACTGTGGGCAGAAGCAGTTAACACTGCTGTTCACGTGTTGAATCGAACTGGCCCTACATCAGTGAAAGACAAGACTCCATATGAACTGTGGAAAAGAAAGGACACCCCTCCGTGCATTAGCCATTTCAGGGTATTTGGCACCGAATGCATGGTTCATGTACCCACCCAGAAAAGAAGAAAATGGGATAAGAAGAGCAACAAAGGGTTCTTTGTCGGATACAGTGGTGATAAAGATGGCTATCGAATCTACATGAAAGAGAAAGATCAAGTCATCTTGAGCCGAGATGTTATGTTCAGAGAAGAGCTAGGCTGTACCTGACAGAGAAGTCGTCAAACCATCAGGAGAGATCTCTACGTTCACATTGAAAGATCAAGATCTGTCAAACACAACAGAGGAAGAAGATCCCCTTAATGAAGCAGAGTATGACACGACTAATGATGCAGCAGAAGTGGATAGTAATCAAGGAATGGTTCAAAATGTCCAAGGAAGACAACGAAGAAAACCAGAATACCTCAAAGATTATGTCCTTATGGCTGAGATTCCTGATACACATTTAGCTGCTGTGAATTCAGAGGATGCTGAAAAGTGGATTGCAGCTATGGAAGAGGAAATAGCTTCACTACAAGAGAATCATACTTGGGATCTAGTAGAGCCTACAAATCGAAAGCCAATCAAGAATCGTTGGGTCTTCAGTGTCAAGGAAAATGCCTCCGGGGAAATAGAAAGATACAAAGCAAGGCTCGTTGCAAAGGGCTTCTCACAGAAATGCGGGATAGACTTCCAGGAAACCTTCAGCCCAGTTGTACGTTGGGACACAATAAGGTCAATTTTGAGTGTAGCTGTAGATCGTCATCTAAACCTGGCCCAATTCGACATTAAGACAGCTTTTCTCTATGGTGAGTTGTCTGAAGAAGGATCAGGAAAAGTCTGCAAACTTCTGAAGAGCATCTACGGCTTAAAGCAAGCTCCAAGATGTTGGAATGAAAGGTTCAAGAACTTCCTTTTGAATTGTGACCTTAATCAGATGGATTCGGACCCTTGTCTATTTGTGAACAACAACAAGTCACTCCTGCTGGTGCTTTATGTGGATGATGGGATTGTAGCAGCTGATAATAAGGAACTGTTGGCCACATTTCTTGGAAAGTTGTCTGCAGAATTTTCTGTGAGAGTGGAACCTGCCAATTACTTCCTTGGTATGCAGATAGAACAGCTTCAAGATGGCTCGATCTTCATCCATCAAGAAAAGTACTGCAAGAGGGTCCTGGAAACCTTCAGTATGTCAAATGCGAATCCTGTGTGTATTCCCATGGACAGGGGGACAATAGTTCCAGAACCATCAACAAAGCTCGATGAGAAAGTTCCTTATAGGAAAGCTGTGGGTAGTTTGCTGTACTTATCCATGGTGACAAGACCTGATATTGCGTATGCTGTTGGTGTTCTCTCACAGTTTCTCGACAATCCCACTAACCATCACTGGAGTTTGGTTAAGAGACTGTTGAAGTATCTGAAAGGTACTTCAGATTGGGGAATTCTTTACAAATCAGGTGATAAATCAGAGTTGGAAGCTTTCTGCGATGCAGATTATGCCGGAGATACCCTGACCAGGAAGTCAACTTCTGGGATTTTATTCCTTTATAGGAATGGAGCTATCACCTGGTCAAGCAAGCGACAAAAGTATGTCTCTCTTTCAACAACAGAAGGAGAGTTTGTTTCTGCTAGCCAGGCATCAAAAGAAGCCGTGTGGTTACACCGACTCTTGTCTGATGTTGTGTCGTCTCTGAGTGTGCCGACTCTTCAAGTTGATAATGAAAGTGCCATTAGGTTGATAAAGAATCCTGAATTCCACAATCGAACGAAGCACATCGATGTTCGCTACAAGTTTGTTAGGGAGAAGTATCAAAATGGAAAGTTAAAAGTAGTACACTGTTCGAGTGAAAATCAAGCAGCGGACATTCTTACAAAACCATTAACAAAAGTTCCTTTTCAGAAACTACGACTTGTGATTGGAATGTGTTGTAAATTGTCCGTCATGTAATTCTTATAGATAGATAGTTATCTTAACTGTTTCATAAAGTTAATTAAGTTTAGTTTTAGGGAGAGTGTTACATTATTATGTTAAATAATAATTAATGTAAAACTAAATTGATTGTATTAACTGTAACCGAAACTTATTCATGAATCTGGCATCCTAACTTCTAAGTTCTAATAATAAACATTCCCTGCTTTTTCAACTTACCATGTGTTGGTAATTTATTCTGTGTGATATATATTCGATTAGCTTTGCAACTATTTATTTCTTTAATTGCTCTCTTAAATAATTATTCTAGACTTACCAACTGGGATCCCCTGCCCTATAACCCAGGAATGTATCCTTAGTTGCCTTAACCTACCAATCCTCGCCAATATCTAACACTCCCTATACTATAATATTCCACGTTTTATATGCAAAAGTCCGGGTCCTGTTACTCGCTCGAATTGACCGAGCCAGCAAAAGTGGCTGGCATGTAATGCGGGCTGTTGAAATTTGATATTCCATTTTTAGCTTCTGAATGCAAAATAAATCTCTCTGGATTTTCTGATTTCGACTACTTCGCACGTCAGGAGAAAAAGATATTTTTGATCTTATTTGCCTTGTGACATTTGAATACTTTTTGTGGGGGAATGCTGACTTGAAACATAGATTCAAATAATATTTGAAGGCTATATTTTATGTTGAAGTATGTTTTTTGGAAACCACATATATAAAAAGTGTTCCATTTTAGTTTATTTGAAAATTATTCGGCATTTTGAGTATCAATGCAAGCCTAATTTGATATAGCTTAAAACAGAATATAACGATACTGAATATCAATATTACTTGAAACATAGATTCAAATATTATTTGAAGGCTATATTTTATGTTGCAGTATGTTTTTTTTTTGAAAACCACATATATGAAGAGTTTTCCATTTTAGTTTAGTTTTTCCATTTAGTTAAATTATTCGGCATTTTAGGTATCAATGCAAACCTAATTTGATATGGTTTAAAACAGAAATAACGATACTAAATATTAAAAAAAAAACAATTACATTCAAATAATATTTGAAGACTATATTTCATGTTGCACTATGTTTTTTGAAAACCACATATATAAAAAGTATTCAATTTGAGTTTACTTTAAAATTATTCGGCATTTTAGGTACCAATGCAAACCTAATTTGATGTGGTTAAAAACAGAAATAACGATACTAAATATTAAGAAAATATATTACCTTAAAAATTAAAGTAAGCATAATTTAATTCTTTAAGTTAGAAAGTTTTGGACCAATTAATACTTTGGGAACACAGATGGAGTATGGTAATAAATAAAGATTCTAAATCTATTGAAACTATTACTTAAAGAATAAATAAAGTATAATTCATTGCTTATAAGTTATAAAAACATAAATTTATATTTTTTATAATGCTATTTTATATAAAGATTCAGGGTGTGTGTGTGGGGGGGGGGGGCATTTTTTCGATTGGTTCGTTGGTAGACATATGTTTTTATGCTTGTGTGCTTGGTCAGAGACCCCACGGGTACCACGGGTTTCCCACGGGTACAGATCCGTTTGAAATTGCGCAATGACCGCCCACAGTACTTTCGGACCTACAGATATAACGAGCATGAACGCCGCATATACTCGGTGGGTCTTCAGTGTATCGTGACTTGATCGCGGGATCTCCCCAGACTAAAACACTAACCACTAGGCTCCCGACAGCTCTGGGCATCATTTTTTTTATATGCAACAAGCAGAAAAATTACAAACGGTTACGTAGTGTACAATTATAATAAATATATGATTTTTTGTATTTTGTAAAACAAACTAACCAATCATACTTTTCTTGTTAATTGTATTTAAATTATAAAAATAAATAGAATAAATACTTTAAAAGTTCTTATCTTACTATATCTAAAATAAAAAATACAAAAAAATATTTAAAAGCTTAAATCTTCAACTTAAATGGTAAAATATACATTAATCTTATCTATTATTATACCTTACCAGCTAATCTATCTGAACCGTTTCGAATTTAATATCTTCGCCTTTACGTCTAAAATTGCCTGGAATTTGACAAATGTCACTATCGTTGTAATATTCAATAATTTAAATCATTGCATTCTGCATATGACATATTAATATTATTATAATGATAAATTTCCTTTCAAATTAATATTGTCAGTCGTAATAAAGATTAATATTCGTGAACGGGGAATTTGAACTAATATTCGGAGACTATTCGGTTAATTGGTAATTTGAAATTATTATCAAATTCATTTGAATTGTATGATTTGGCAAACTAATAATTAGTTTTACCTCAAAGCGTGCATGTTTATTTGATAAGTGCATTTATTTTAATGCATCACGACATAAGGTGTAGTAGTAAAATCAGCAATTTGAAAAAAAAAAAGCGCTAACCCCCTTCCCCCCAGAAAAAATAGGTAACTTCCAACCAAAATTTAGCTGAGTATATTTGCAATATAAATAAAGCGAATTGAAGAATATATCGATACATTATTTCCCCTAATATTTCAAAAATGTTTTGCAATAAATAAAAAAAAACTTTGTAAATCAATTTTATAATTACACTTGCGGGTATCACTGTTAAAATTAATTGGATTGTTTCCAGTGATGTAATTCTTTTCATCTTTCATTTCTGCTTTTACTTCGATATGTGTTCCAATGAGTGGTATGTTCCCACGTAAAATCGATTCACTAATCGGGGCTCGACAAAGGTTTTATTTTTATTCAGTATTGATGTTGACCCTCAAGTCATGAAAAGTGTTCATTTTTTAATTGTGATTGTACTAATATATTGTGGCTAAAAAATAGTTGAGACATACGTAAAATAAACTTAATGAAAATTACTAATTAATGAAAATTAATTTACGTTAGTTTATCTTCCTTTTTAATTTATGGCAACTAAATTTTACTGACAGAAAAGAAACTTTTTTGTTGAATGGAATAAGATTTTCCTATTTAAATCTTTAATGTTTTGAAACTGAATACTGTATAATAAAAGCCCCGCTACTATATATTTTTCCTTAAATTAACACTGAAAATAAAACAACGGGTTTAAAAAAAAATGGTCAGGGCATAACGATTTGGCGTAGCTAACTAAAATTAAATTATGTTGAAGAATTTACTTTACCTTTGAAGACTTTAACCTCTTAAGACCCGAGCAAAATCCTACACGTATATTCTTATAATCTAAACATACTTTTCATACAAATATATGCTAAAAAGTGTGTTTTTCAAAGAAATTAAAAAATATATATGCTTAATAGTACTTAGGGACACGCCCTAAACTCTAAGAATACACGTTTTGTTTGCTATAAATGCAACAAAAAAGGCCATATCACTTTTTTGCAGTTAACATATTATTTTAACAACAAAATCAACTATGAACTAAAAAAACTTTATGAAAAGTTTGGAATTTTTTTTAACATTCTAATATCGTATTGACCCTCGCTTCTTCATTATTTTTTTATAAAAATAAATGACTGATACCTGTAATCAAAGGCTGAAAACTGATATTTGGATTTTCTTTTATCGGCCCAGGTCAATTTCGTAACTAATTAACGTGTTAATTGTTTGTGAGGAGGTTTTAAAAAATGTCCCCAAATGTAGAAGCCAGGTCGCAAGAGGTTATAGTTACATTGCAATATTTTTTTTACAGTGATCGAACCCTTTAATAAGCATCGGGATCAGTGAACTATCCCCACCCACTCACACTTCTTCAGTTATATATAAAAACTTCATATATCAGACTTAAGCCCCTCTAGCTAGGACTTCCCAAACTTTTACTCGTGACAGCAAAACCACATCCCCGAGGGATCGATCGCGTTATCCAATTGACGGATCCTCACCTCGACAGCGAAGAAAGTGGATCGCGATAAATGGGCGATCGTGATATGGAATGATATGGCGGAATTTCATTGCCAGTTGTAGGACTTATATTTTCCTTTACATTTTCCTGGCACTCGAGCTATTTGTAATTTGTATTTTAGCATGAAAGCATAAAGTATATATAGAAAGTTTGTGATGGATCAAATTATTTTAGTTCATAGGATTTATTTGCCAAATATTGAGTACTTTAGTTCCTTTTTTCATTTACATTTTACTAAAATTATTAGTGTTTCGAATTTAGTATTTTTAGTATCAACGTATAAAATTCTTAATGAGGTCTAATATACTGGAGGTATATTTCATAGTTTATAGAATTTGTTTGCTAATTACTGATGATTGTTTTTATTCATTTACATTTTACTGAAAATTAAGTAATTAACCAAGAGTTATAGTGCGATTTCCAATTGACGGATCCTCACCTCGACAGCGGAGAAAGTGGATCGCGATAAATGGGCGATCGTGATATGGAATGATATGGCGGTATTTCATTGGATGGTAGTTGTAGGACTTATTTTCAACTACGTTTTCATGGCACTCGAGTTATTTGTAATTGGATAATAAAAATATTTGGATGAACGTATAAAACTCAAATAGAGAGGTAGAGAGAGAGAGAGAGAGAGAGAGAGAGTGATGGATTTAAATGTCTTAGTTCATTGGGTTTATTTGCGAATTGTTGAAGATTTTTCTTCTTATTTCCATTTACATTTTTATATTTCGAAGTTTATAGAATTTGTTTGCTAACTACTGAGTTTTTTATTCGTTTACATTTTACTGAAAAGGGAGCTATTAACCAAAATATCGATTGCGTTATAGAATTGACGGATCCTCACCTCGACAGCGAAGAAAGTGGATCTCAAAAAATGTAATATCGTGGTATGGAATGATATGGTGGGATTTCATTGGATGGTAGTTGTAGGACTTATTTTCATTTACATTTCCTGGCGCTCGAGTTATTTGTATTTGGATAATGAGGATATTTAGATGAACGTATAAAATTAATGTAGAGAGGTAATAAATGATTGGATTTATTTGCGAATTGTCATTTGGGATTGTCATTTCATTGGATTTATTTGCGAAATGTTGAGATTTTTTTTTCTTATTTTCATTTGAATATGATGAATTATAAACAGTGAAAGTGGATCACGATAAATGGACGATCGTGAAATGGAATGATATGGCGGAATTTCATTGGTAGTTGTAGGACTTATTTTCAACTTATTTTGATTCACATTTTCCTAGCACTCAGGTTATAATAGGGATATTTGGATGAAACGTATACAATTTATATAGAGTGGTAATGAAGGATCTTCATGTCTTAGCTCATTGGATTTGTTTGCAAAATTTTGAGATTTTTTCTTATCATTTTCATTTGAATATGATGAATTATAAACAGTGAAAGTGGATCACGATAAATGGACGATTGTGATATGGAATGATATGGCGGAATTTCATTGGATGGAAGTTGTAGGAATTATTTTCAACTTGTTTTCATTCACATTTTCCTGGCACTTGAGTTATAATAAGGATATTTGAATGAATCGTATAAAATTTATATCGAGAGGTAGTGATGGATTTAAATGTCTTAGTTCATTCAATTCGTTTGCGAAATGTTGAGATTTTTTTCTTCTTTTTTTCATTTGAATATGATGCATTATAATGAAATGCATAACAGTGAAATTGGATCGCGATAAATAGGCGATCGTGATATGGAATGATATGGCGGAATTTCATTGGTAGTTGTAGAACATATTTTCAACTTATTATCATTCACACTTCCCAGCCAAAAAATTCTGCAGAATTGCTTAAAAAAATTTCGATCTTGCAGTCATCTTTAAGAAATCTGCAGTTTTTTTGAATCAAAAGAAAATTGAAGTATATCGAATGGGGATTATGCAGTTTTTCTGTAGCAATTGTGCAGCAAATCTAAAGTCATTTTTAATGCTTCAGAAAAACTGCAGTTATTTTGAAGCAATAGAAAAGTGAAGCATGACTATGGATATATCTGCGGTTTTTTATGCAGCAATTCTACAGCCATTCTGAAGTCATTTCGGCACTTCTCAACTGCAAAATTCTGCAGAATTGCTTCACAAAAAAACTTTAAAAAAACTTCACAAAAAAACTTTAAAAAAAACTTCACAAATTCTGAAGGGATTTGAAACACTTAGTCTGCAGAATTGCTTCAAGAAAACTGCAGCTATTTTGAAGCAATATAAATGTAAAAATTTACCACAGGTGTATGTGCAGTTTTTTTGCAGCAATTCTACAGCCATTCTAAAGTCATATCGGCACTTTAAAAAAAATAGTTATTTTGAAGCAACAGACGAGCGAGAATATTTTCTAACTAAAATATAGTCTGCTCATATATTTACAGAACCAAGTTCATAACAAGTTTCGGTGGCAAAGTCGTTAGAGCATTAGACAGCTGCGCAATTCCCATCAGATCAAATCCCGCGCTCCTACTTCCCAAAATGGTCAGAAAAACAGCCCACTCGTTCGATAATTTATTTCTTAATAATTTTTATTTTAATTACATTTCACTAGATGGCGCCACGTTTTCTTAAAAAAGGCCAAAATATTCTGCAAAACTGCTTTACGAAAACTTCAAAAAAACTGCGGTTTTCTTGAAGCAATTCTGCAGACTAAGTGTTTCAAATCCCTTCAGAATTTGTGAAGTTTTTTTGAAGTTTTTTTAAAGTTTTTTTGTGAAGCAATTCTGCAGAATTTTTTGGCTGGGTTTCCTAGCACTCGAGTTATAATAAGCAGGGTATTTGGATGAACGTATAAAATTTATATAGATAGGTAATGAATGATTTAAATGACTTAGTTCATTGGATTTGTTTGCGAAATGTTGAGATTTGTTTTCTTTTTTTCATTTGAATATGATGAATTATAAACAGTGAAAGTGGATCACGATAAATGGACGATCGTGATATGGAATGATATGGCGGAATTTCATTGCAAGGCAGTTGTAGGACTTATTTTCATTCATATTCTCCTGTCACTCGAGTTATAATAAGGATATTTGAATGAATCGTATAAAATTTATATAGAGAAGTAGTGATGGATTTAAATGTCTTAGTTTATTGGGTTTGTTTGCAAAATGTTGAGATTTTTTCTTTTTCGTTTCATTTGAATATGATGAATATAAACAAAAACAAGCTTTGATTGATTGTCATATAGAATGATATGGTAGAATTCCATTGGTTGTACAAGTAGGACTTATTTTCAGCTGCATTTTGCTGGCACTTGAGTTATTTATATTTTGGATTTTAGTATGAACATGTAAAGTTTATTTAGGGGTTTAGTAATGGTGGTTAGCTTCAGCGATATACTTAAAGATAATATAAAACTACACTTCAAACTAGACAAATATAAATTCTTATATTTCTAAAACACACCACTCATACCAATTTCCAACACCTCAAAAATAAACCATCGATTCAATATTGATTTGCAACGGATCCCACGCCCAAATCTAAAAACCTTTTAGAGTTTTCGGAGGTAGGTTCGTTAGTGAAATTTGATTTTGACTTGGCGAGCCTGTTTCTTACATTGCATTTTCGATAAAATTCAATCTTTGAAAATCGCTCGGGTGTTGCCTAAAGCTTGTTAAAGGAGTAAGTTTCTAGTTTGTGGGAAATGCCTCAATTTTAGAGAAATTATATGGATTGCTATATATAAGAAGAAGTCAAGTTTATAGGCGGATTTCCCCTTAAGCTTACTTTGTTGAAGTTTTAGTGAAAGGGAGGGCCTGTATGAAAATCTTTCTAAGGACGCAACCTTTTTTTTTTGCATTTAGCTATTCATATGACGAATAGATTTAGGTTTGTGAACTCAGTTGTGCTGTGTTGAAAGGTACTAAGACAACAAATTTCTCAGATTGCGAAAAGCTTGGCTAAGCAGAACTTCTTACAGTTTTACTAAAAAAATCATGAACAACAACAGCATATTTTGCCTGATTCAATAAGATTTCTAGCTGTTTTTCAAATCTTACGAAAATTAATTCAAAGAGAGGCTTCATGGTCGTCCAGATAAAATTTCGCTTAGTTCCTTTAAGAAAAAATATGATATTGGAAGCAGTATAAAGTTAGATATTTGGTTAAACTACAAATTTTGAAATGGAACTTATTCGTTTTATTAACTTAAACTTTTTATGAGCGGGGTTTTATTTTGGAAATACTTAATTTATATAAACAGTTTTATCTAGATAAAAAACCGACAGCCTATTCCTATAGATTAATATTAGTATTTTATATTATACAGCTGGTTTATATGTATCTACAAGTTTTTGCTCTAACTTACGCTTTAAAGTAGTTAAAAAAATTCAGCAGTCTAAGCTCAAAATTAGCGATAATATAATGTTAAAAAATGGGGAAATCAAACTAACTATATAGGAGGTTAATAAAGTTTTGTATTAAGTTTGTAAACAGTACTTAACTAAATACGAAACATAAAATCTAGAAATAATACTTTTCATTAGAAATACCACAACATTATTAACATTTCACTGCTTATATTGTAAGTAATACTCATAACATGAAGTTTAAACTAAACTAAAATGCAAAACACAATTTTAAAATCTATCACAGAAGGGAGATTGTACAAATTTCACAATTTTCCAACAATTTGGTTCAAAGTCGTAGAATGTGAGAAAAATGAACAAGCATTGTACAAATAAATATTCCATCACTTTGGCGAGAACCATTGGTGAGTGCTGAAAAACCTCAAATATATATAATACGAACATGGCAGTTCTTCAGAAACTGCCCCTCCAACCACATAATAGTTTCGAACGATTCGAATATTCCATTCCGAAATCGTATTTCTATATCTAAAAGTAGATCCACTGCTGCCGATTCAATAAATTCTAAAAAATAGTGGATCTTCTCTTTTGCATAATCGAATGAGAATTCTACGCATTGAATTCCTGAAAAGCTTAGGGAAACGTTGGTAGGTATCTTGGTTTGTAAGATACTTGTTTGTGTGTGTGGGAATATTATTTTAATGTAGCGTTTTATTCGAAGTGTACGTTCGAAAGTGTCGTAATTTCTGTATATAATGGCTGTTAGTTCCTTTTGTATTCCATAAATCTGGTTCACAATGGATTTTTTTCCCCCATTTTGTTGATTTTGCTTATCATTCGATTTGTTGTAATAATATTTAATAAAATACTTGATTTTTTTATTTAAAATGATTTTTTTATATTTTAAACATTTATATTTTACGTTTAAAATGTTTATATTTTGTATTTAAAATATTTTTTATATTTTAAATAATTATATTTTACATTTAAAATATTTATATTTTAAAGTTAAAATATTTATATTTAACCAACCATTACTTCCCCACTCGCTTTTCTGCGGCCATTCAGTAGAATCATGCCATGTTTTCATTCCTGCCATACCGAAGGTGGAGGTAGCTTTGCTACCGTTACCTCCGAAATTGCCAAACGTTGTTTTGTATTGATATTTTATAGGGTAAACTGAAAAGTGAGTGAACAACCCCAAGTGAATGAATATTTGGAAAATACAATAAATAAAAAGGATTGAAAATCATTCCACTTGATGGATTGGCAACTCTGATTTCCTTCCCTCTAGGAAGCTATCTGACGTATGGTTGGTTGTCCTGGTCATTATGTCCTGGTGCTTATTCACTGGTTAGTGTACCCTATTGTATACATTACTAGCTTCCCATACCAACTCAATACTCCATACCAAATCAATTAATTCAATACCTCTGTTGGTGACAAGTCAATTCTGGGGATAGTTGGCCTCTGTCTCTAAAAATTAGATGGATCCACTTATGTGTGTATGTGTGTTTTGTGTCTGTCCTTTGACGAAGGCTTATTAGCAGGTCTCTTACCAAGCACACATACCTGAATATGTATGGCTACCAACCAAAAAAAGTTAGTCCTAATAATCGAACTTCATATTCAATTTATATTATCCTAATGTTATCCATATGCTCATCACAGCCACCAATCGAATTATTAAGTTATTGTCGAATAAAATGCATACAGACAAGGAAACACGACACCAATTATTCATTAACAAATCTATAAAAGAAATTCAACTTAAACCTTATTCCATACAGAACATCTCACTTTAAACCTTTCACTTTACAAGCTTCCTTTTTTTACTATCCCAAAGCAATATCCAATTCAAGAAAGAAATATCTTTAAAAGAAACTAAAATATCTATCCCAAAAAAGGGAAAGAAATCCGAATTTAAAACAAGGCACATTGCTGAACTCCCTACATCCTATCACGTGAGTATTTTTACCCAATGAAAAACTCGTAAAGTTCTCGGTTCTGGCATGTTTCAGAGAAACAATACTACGGTGGGTTTATATTGAATTGGAGTTCACTCAAAAAAAGTATTTTTGAACGTGGATAATTTTTAGCTAAGGCTGAAAAGTTAAAAATAATATAGGGGAAGGTGTTGTACCTATTGTTCCTGGCAGTGGAGCCCTGTAGCAATATTTTATAAAAATTAGTCTACTTAGTATACAGTTACTCCACACTGGAGGGCTCCGTAGCCCTCCAGTGTGGATTATTCAAAGCCAAAGAGGATTCGTGTTATATATAACGAACCATTTCCATCCTAAAAATGTAAGTATTTTTTTATCATAAGGTTTTGCCTAATAATGTTTGTTGTCATATGTATTTGGTTGATAGAAATTATTTGACATAGTTGTTATAAACTTTATTAAACATTGTGGAGTTTTTGAAAATGCTTGTTGTAATATTTATTGGGATGTTTGTTGTATGTATTTATTGGGATAAGGGGAGTTTCTTATACAATTACCCAGAAACTGCAATTAAAAAACATTTTTCAGAAACGGCCAAATTTAATATACTCGTGCACATTAAAACTTGTTTACTGAACAAGAGATTACTTTTTCTTAAGATAAAAATTTACTGAGTATTTGAAACACATTTTTCTTGTTTATATTTCTTTTCTTAGCGTGATTTCGTGTTGATTCAAATGTTTTGTGCTTTAAGTAATTAAGAGTGATGTGTTATTTCGAAAACTTATAAACAACTTCGATTTTTGAAGACATAATTTTAAAAAAATCTTCAAAAAAATGTGCTGGGGAATCCGTACATTGTGAAATAAACAAAAAAAAAATAATAATAAATTGAAACAAGAA
The DNA here is from genome assembly GCA_023701765.1 of Hylyphantes graminicola. Lineage (NCBI taxonomy): Eukaryota > Metazoa > Arthropoda > Arachnida > Araneae > Linyphiidae > Hylyphantes > Hylyphantes graminicola. The sequence continues at coordinate 45,640,582 of CM043112.1, forward strand.
AGTGCCACAAATATATAAAATGTTTTCTTGACAATTTTTACCCTTTTAATTTATTTTAGGCTGAGTATTTTAAGATGGCTAACTAAAATAATTTAAATTCAACTCTTTTTGTATGATGAGCATATTTTAAAACACTGATAATAGGTCATGCATTACTCATAATTATTTATTTTTAATTATTATCTTTTGTTACATCATTTCAAAGTATTCTACTAAATATAATATTACTAATTAAGGATATCATTTCTAGATTTATTAGGCATATAAGTAATACTGAATGAGTTAACTGATTTTCCACCGCGAAAAAGTTGTTTGTATTCCGAAAATACAGATCTTATTTTCAAATCCACACAAACAAAATGCACTTCTTCATAGCCGATATTCATGTTTCAAAACTAATAAAATCGCCAAATTCTTTGAACCATCTAAAAATACCAGAACATATTTTCAACCAGATGGCAGAGACGTAAATGTTTATTGTTTCGCGGGCAAAAGTACTTACCTAAACGGCTTTTTTTCTCAAAGAAAACTGCGGAAAACGACGTTAACACATTCAAAGTTAGTAGCATCACACACAAAAAATTCACAAGTTTGGGGTAGTTGCATTTTTGAAACTTAGATTTTTTTTTTTTTTTGGAGATGGACTTTGAAAAGTCAAACGAATTTCTTTGTTTTCTTTAGGTAGTGGCATTTTTGATGAATTATTTATATGTTTAGAAAGATGTTAGGGGGGCCATTTTAGAGAAAAAAAGATAGGACGAAATGATATATTTTACTCGTGAAGCAATGGGTATTTTCTGGGAAAAAATATTTCTGCAAATGCATTTTTTTTTAATATCTTAAATAAATATTAAATTATATTACTCAAAGTGTAATTGTAAGCAAAACAATTTCAATTAACATTAAAAATTAACCCAAGTTAATATTAATACAAATTGTAGGTTACATATAATTCAAAATACATAAATAATTATTTGTGCCACTGAAAAAGTTAAGTTTATACGAAAAATTGCTCTTCTATTTAAATCGAAGGTCAACATTTTCCATAGTAGATGAAAGTCAGACTATTTTTTGTTTTGTTTTATGCAGTGCTATTTTTGATGAATTATTTATATGTTTAGAAAGATGTTTTAAGTGCTAGTTTAGAAAAAAAAGATAAGATGAAATGACATATGTTACACGTAAAGCAATGAAGACTTTCTGGGCATAAAGTTCTTTTAAATATTTAGTTACTTTACTAAATCATTAAATGATCTTACTCGAATGAGGAATGTAATAAACAAAAAAAATGAAGTAACAGTAAGTAATATCTTAATAAATGCATACTTTAAGACAGGTTAAGTTAGCATCACACACCAAAAAGTTTTTAAAACGTGCATAAAAGTTTTTGAAGGTGATGCACTTTAAAAAGTCTGATGATTTTGTGTGTGTGTTTTAGGTAGTGGGACGTTTAATGAATTATTTATATGTTTATAGCCAAGTTATGGATGCTCATTTGAAGGAAAAAAATGAATGAAATTATATCTGTTACTCGGAAAGCAATGGAGATATGGTAATGGATAAAGGGAAAAACATTTTTTAATTATTTTATTACTTATTTTTCCTTCAATTAACAGTAAGTAATATCGAAACTAATACACACGTTAAAACATGTTAAGTTAGCATTAACATGTTTTGTTACTGCAACAATCAAATCAAATTGATTCTTGAAATTCAATCTGGATTTAACACAAACAAATTGTGTTTTTATACAAATCAACAATAATCAATTTTACCACCTGTCCCCTAACGCCGACAATAATCGTTTATTAATGCTGCAACAATCAAAGCAAATTAATTCTTAAAAATAAATGATGATTAACTAAATGCATATCACGCTAAAAATCCATCTTAAACTAAACTTAATTCCTCGGCGGAACAGCCCGTTAGTGGGCCATGGCATTCCGTGCCCATTTCAGCTTACTTGACCAAGGGCACTGCAAGGCATATGTCCCGGTTAGGTGGTCAGCCTTATGCGGGACCCCCAGTGCTTAGTTCCCAAGGATGTTTGGTGCCTCATTTTATCGACCTACTTAAGGGATGAAAAGATGAGTCTCCTTCACACAATCCGGGACTCGATCGCAGGACCTGCGACGTGGCAATGCAAAGTACTACCACTGAGCCACTGGGCCTTCATAGTAGTTAACATGGAATGGATTTGTAAGAATAGTGTTCAATTTTGTATGTGTTTGCAAGGTAAATGAAATTTGGACTAATAAGATATTTTGTACTGCTTTGAATTTATTTTAGAGAAACTTTGATTATAAATACAAGTGCAATAAATATTCATTAGTTTATTCGATAGAAAGATGTGCAATTTTCTAACTTCTTTCGGTACTCGGTCCCGGGACCTGCGACGTGGCAATGCGAAGCACTACCACTTGACTTATGACTTTCTTGGTGGGGGGCAAGATCGCCAAGCACTGCGACTTTAAGTCTATTGTACTAAACCCCAGAAATGACACAAGCATAAGAGACACACAAAGAAAGAGACGACACAAACACATAGACAAATAACAATATTTATTGACAGTCACAAACATCCATGCCTGACCGGGATAGCACTACCACTATGTCACTGGACCTCTAAAATCCATTTTATAAAGACATTCAATCTGAATATAACACAACAAAAACATTTTGTCTATAAAAAAAATCAACAATCAATCAATCGAACCAACTATCCAACGATAGACAGTGTTTATTCGTTTAACAATACTACAATAATCAAAACAAATTGATTATTTAAAAAAAAATACAAATCTGCACCGAATAAAATTAACCATTGAAGCAAAGAAAAACTTTGGACAACAGACCACGACGCTACCGTGACATTGAGTTACTGATACAGGACCCAATAAATCAATTAACTTTTGCGGTCAGTTGGGGGTTTTGGTCAAGAGTTTCTTATCAAATACCTGGGTGAGGAAGATTGAGAATAATTGTAGATAGAAATGGTTGGAGTGGGGCTAAGATGAGCAGCTGAGTTGACGAGAAAGGTTTCTTGTTTTGGCGAGTTATTGCTGTCGTTGTGAGTGTGTGTGGCAAAAAAGTATCATATGAATATACGAGGGCTGTTGTTTTTTTAAAACTCCGATGGGTTGTAACAAAAAGAAGGGTCAAAATACAAAAAAAAGGAGATTTTTTCTGCAAAATTAATGAACAATACTGCTTATTTCTCCTCATAATCACCTTGACAGCATTTGTCATACCTGTAAACAAGCTTTGAAATACCCTCTTCATAAAATGTAAACGCCAATGGTTGGGAGGGAGTTGCGACGGTTTCGTTAAAAAAAGTAAATTTGGAAGCTTCACGTCAATTATTTTCCATCCACCAAGCCACTGCTAGTCCATAATTCACTTATAGTGAACCTTTTAGTTTCCCTAAATACTTGGTATTCTACATTACTTCTGGAAAAAAAATTTGTTTTGTATTTTGGGCTGTCTTTTTTATACAGCCCATCGGAGGTTGAAAAAAACTGCCCTCGTTCAGCTAAAACCATTTTTTGGAAGATATAATTGATTATTATTTACTATTTTTGGACGTTATCATTTATTAATAGTGTTTAGATTTTGGAAGTTATTGTTTTCAGATTTTTGTATTGATTATTTTTGTACGGGCCGGAACGTGGTTAGTTTGAAGGATAGAATTGAATGTTTATGTATGTGTTAGGCGTGGCTGTTCTAATTTGGAAGAATTAGCTATCGGGTGATTTGTTCGTATTGTTTAAGACAACGTTTGACGTAGCTTTGATGTTAAACTACACTGTAAATAATTTTGGTGTATCTTCACACCAAAAATGGTGGCAACAAAGTAGCCACCAAAAGTGGTGTAAGGAAACACCACCAGTAAATCGGTGTAATGAAACACCGATAATTGACTGGTGTGTAGAAACACCACATTTGGTGGCTACCCTGTTGCCACCATTTTTGGTGTGATAAAACGCCACCATTGATTTGGTGTACTTAAACACCTAACGACCTAACAGGGTGTTCTGGGTACTACTTTCAGAATCAAAAGGATAAAAGGGTTATTTTTTAAAAACACTCTTTGGTGTAAACTGATTTCTTACAAATCCTGAACAACAGACATATTTATAATGTTAAAAATAGCTAATTTTATAACTTGAGTTGATTTACGACTTCAGTTGAACTCAAAGAGGATACCTTTATCCATGCTACAAAAGATATAATGAAAATGTACACATATTATTCAAAAACATAACTCACGCAAAATTAATGTTTATTAATATATAACGTAAATTAACGATATCAATAGGGTGCCCAGACATTGTTTAATGTGTTACTCAACTATCTATATAACTATAAAATTGTGCCATTGAACTCAGATTAACTAATTTATAGTTTTTTCAAACGAAACGCAAATAAAATATCATTTATGAAAGTGCAATGATGATTTCATAATCGAAAAGTTAATCACTGAAATAATTCAGATATCAATGAGCTATATGACTTTTGGGAAAATACTGTAATTATACTTATCATTTCAATATATTTAATCATATATACTAGCGCACAAAAATATAAACACAACCCTAATTTTCTCGTTTTAACCAGAATTGCTAATATTGAAGTTTTAGTTAAGTTATTCAGTAGTAATTCAGTTATCTACATCCAGAATAAATATAATTGTTCCACTTACTTTGCATTTTCAGCAAATACAAAAACTATTTACCATCATCAAAATCCAACTTATGCTGTTGTTTAGGGCTTACTGAATGCACAAACACACAGACAACCATTTAAAAGTAATAACTGCAAGCTAAAATAAGTTTTCTATCTAGCAATTTTTAAAGTGAAACTCAAACCATACACATCACGAATAAATTATCAAAACACAGCTCTAATTTTCCCGTTACAACCAAAGAATTGCTAGATTGGCTCGATCTGTAACACCATATTTGGTGCTTCGGTTTCAAAGTGTAGTCGAAAGGCTACATTTTTGGTGTATATTAACACCAATTTTATCTTAAGTTTAAATAAAAACCATTTTGAGTGAATGATAACACCTAAGTTGGTGCGGACACCACAAGTCGTTATATTTACACCTTATATAGCATTTCATAAACCCAAAACAAGTGTAATAATACACTCTTGTTTTTACAGTGTAGACGTGACTGTTCCAGTTGGCTGTTATATAAATAAATATTCAGCATTGGTACTACTATATAAAATTTATAAAATATATCGTGGCCGGTCGGAGAAAATGATTAATATTTTTTTTCTACAGAAGATACCATTATGAAGCTTCCAGTAAATGTTAAAAAAGACATTGTCAATAATAATAAGTAAAAACAGAAAAACCGATATTTTGACCAATTTTTGTGAACCGTATCCTCTTAAAGTTCATACAAAGGAAACAAAAATGTATTTTCGCCTCTTTCCAGGCCACACAGAATATTAAAAAAAAAAAAAAAAAACATGCCAAGTCGTTGTGCCAAACACACGTGACTTAGGTTGTCTAGCCATGTTGGCCTTCTATTTAGGTTTACCCACTCACTCCAACACTACCATATGTCTTTGTTTCCACGTCGTTGAAAAAAACTCTGATACAAGTTAATAGGGAAAAAATACGTGTCGCACCTGCGTATATTGGGGACTTGGGTCAATAGGGGATACTGTTGCATTAGTTATTCTCTTGTCCGACAGTTCCTTTGGATTGGGGTTGCATCCTCGGTGGAGTCTGTTCTTTTGGGCTTCTTTCAAGGCAAATCTGTGGAGATTTGTTGGTGGTAGTTTTTTGTTGGTATTTGTGTGGGCTATTGAGTGGTGGTCTTTGGTTCTTTGTATGGTTATTTGAACTACATCTGTTAAGATTTGGTAAGATAGTTGGGGATATAAAATATATATAATGATTCATTCCCAGCTGTTCAAACATTATTCAGTTGCAGTTAAATGTATCATGGCACTAGCTAACGTTAATTATGAATCTGACTTTAACTGATAAATAAATTACATAATTTTATTGTGATTTAAGAGCTTAAAAAGCAACGTATGAAACTCAAAAGAAACGTAAAGGAGTCTTAGTTTTTTGCAGGCAAATCTTAGGAGATATGTTGTTGGAAGTTATTTTTACTGTATTTGTGTGGTTCCATTGAGTGGTAGTTTAATCTTTGGATGGTTAATGTACAGTGTATGGTCATTTTGACTATATCAAGCATAAAACAGGTTATACTTTCAAGAGTTCTTTATATGATCATTTAAACTACATCTACTTTATGCTGGTATAGTTGAGAATATAAAAAACGATTTATCTCAGCTATTTAACTAGTATTTATCAGAAATTCATAATGTGGTCAATTCATGGATATTTACTGAAAGCAGTTAGCTAATGTAAATTATAAATACTTTTCTTTGGATTGGGGCTTCATCCTCGGTGGAGTCTGTTCTTTTGGTCTTCTTTTAATACAAATCTGTGGAGATTTGTTGTTGGAAGTTTTTTTTACTTGGTTTTGTGTGGTCTATTGAGTGGTGGTTTGGTCTTTTGGTGGTCAATGTTCCTTATATGGCCGTACTATATCAGTTTAGATTTGGTAGTTGGAAATATAAAACGATCCACCTCCAGATGTTTATACATAACTCATTTGTAGTTAAATGTAACAACATGGCTATTTACTGAAAAAATCTAGCTAATATTAAATACGAATATATTAAGTAACTTAAAAATTAAATTTAAAACCACTAATATATTTATTAATTTAAACTCAAGGCCAAAAACATACCCGTTAATTATTTATCATTTGATGTCATGTAATATGACAAAATTTATTTTTATTTGAAAAAATTAATACTATGTTTGGACATTTACAAGCTTATTCGGCAAATTTATATAAGGACGCTAATCGGCTACTGTTTTAATTATAATGTTAGTGCATAACAATCTCACGGACATTCTTTATATTTCATGGTGGATTAATTTTCATTAAATCACAAACAACTATGATAACATGTATCCAATCAGCATTTTAATCAATCAACAAGCCCCCTCTCATTGCGATACAGTCTTATCATTGATTACATTCCTGCTTGACTGATTTGAGGTACTCTCGGCAAAAGATATATCTTGACAATTGAAGAGCTTAGTGGAAGAACGTGCTATGTGACAGAATGGTGAAAAAGATAAAATGAGCTTTCAATATTTTCGTTTGCACTTAGATACGTTGAATACGGCATTTTTCAAAATGTAAAAAATATGCTTAGCTTAAAGTTTACGAAAAGGGGGAAACCAGCTATCTTTAAAGTATGGAATTACTTGTTAATTGACACAACAATATAATTTTGTTTCAAGATTGTCACATACAACTTTCTTAAACTAAGATCTGCAATTATTATTTTCCCCATGCAGTCTGAGATAAGAATCACTGGGTAACGAGAATTTTCTGCCATACAGCAGCATCAGTGACTATGACTTGCACCAATGTTGCACACACTAAATAACAACAACCCATATGAAAATATACTAAACTATTGATAAGTTCAAGGCAAAACTGGTCTATGTAAGTTTTGGGGATACTGAAGTTAACCTCCTAATTATAGTTTCCTTGGTCCTTTGATCAATATTATGATGACGAACAGCGTCCTTATGGACAGTGCGACAAAGATAAGGCCGCTTGATTAACTATAGCTGTCTTTTTAGAAAGGGGTATATTTATTCATTGATTTGGAGGCCAGGATAGACAGGTGCTATGCATGTAACGGATGATATCTTCGCGGGTTCTGTCTTCGCTTTAGCAGTCCCATAAACAGATCGTTTTTAATATAATTGCATATCACTGTTAAATGACGTCATTGCTACAATAGGTAGGAAGGTACACATATTTCCGGTTTGTGAGCTCTGTCAGAAACCCGATAATAAACTTTCGTCAAGTAAGACTGATCCAGGCAGAATTTTTTACTGACACCGATAGAGAAACTACACCCAGGGTGAAGGTGGGAATTGAACCCGCTCCCGATACAGGGCGCAGAACGTTAGGATAATGTGCTGCATTCAAACTCACTAGGTCACCTGAGCCCCAAATACAAAAGTCATACATTCTTTTATTTATGGAGCCCGGATGGCCGAGTGGTTAGCATCGCAGGCCTGCAGTATGCGCGCTGTAACGGGTGCGGGTTCGTTTCCCGCCTTCGCCCTGGGAGTGTACTTCCTTTCTCTGTGACAGTAAAATTCTTCCTGTGTCTGTCTTAGTTGACGTAGGCTTATAAGCGGGTCTCACAGGCTGGAATATATATGTACACTCTTAAAACGAACGAGCGATTTTAACTCAGTCGGATTCATTTTCACTCCTCCAGTCTGGAAAATGCACTTCTCCTTTTGGAGTGGATCCTTTGTGTATTAAACCTCTGACAGGATCACTCCAAACTAGTGATTTTAACTCAGTTTGAGTTAATATTCATTAGTTTCCAGTGTCGAAAATGCACTTCTCCAACTGAAGTGGATTTCACTCTTTAGTTTTAAGAGTGTTCCTGCCCTACCCTACTTTTATATTAGTTGTACAATTTAATAAGGTCTTAAAGATTGATTGAACTACGTCGTTGCTAATTTAACTCTATGCGGCTATAATTATTAGAAACCCTATAAAAGAAAAGTATATTTTTTTATATAATAAAAGGAAAAAGTATAAGTTTTAAAAGAACTTAAATTGCCTACTTACCTACTACTTAAATACTTACAAAATAACAATACAAAATAATTATGTTGTAACAGTTATTGTCTCCTGCAACAGCTTCCTTTACAAGATTTACACACCTCAGAAAAAAATATCCAGGCACTTTTGTATAAACAGTGCAATAAGAGATTAACATAAACATCTCCAAAATCAAAAGAAATACCCACCCCTATTTTGCAAATTACTTTTTAATTCCTTTAACTTACCCAAAACTTTCCGAAAAGTTAGAAGTGACCACATAATCTCTCTATCAATCAAGTGCGGCATCAAATAAAAGTTAAACATCAATTAGGATTTAAAAAACGTAGATTAACTGATAGACCCGAAGCTAACCAAATTATGTACCAGAAGTTAAGATTATCCTTAATCCCATCAAGTAACATACTTTTAATCCTTCGAATTTCGTTAAAATGCCTTCATTAGGGATTACCTGGATTAAGGAATCATGGCTAGTTCTTAATTGATACGGAGCAGTTAAATGATTTGAATATCACGAGTGACTGGTTTTACTATTACATAATTTAAATAAAATGTGGTTGATATTATGTCGTTAATGGGGTTGTTTCACGGAGAATCTGGCAACAGCTTTGCGTTCCTGTTTTCCTACTTTAGAAACTAAAGAAGTTCTATTGCGGTGTTCCGACTACGACATCAACTACCACACCTGCGCGCGCATTGAAGTAGGTGCGCGCGCATCAAAATAGGTGCCTGCGCTTACCTTTGCACATTGTATATGTATGCGAGCGCAGGTGTTGTTGTTGATGTCGTAGCCAGGATACTGCTTTAGAATAATTTTTGTTTTTGTAAAATTGATTGGTTGGTAGACCTATGTTCAGGTTAGTGTGCTTGGTCAGCACACAAATCTGATTATCTCTGGCAACCAACCAACCAATCAGCCAATTTAACCAAAACAAAAGAAATTCTAAAGTTTCCAATTCTAAAGTAGGAAAACATGAACGAGAAGCTGTTGCCAGATTCTCCGTTAAACAACCCCATTGTATTAATTAATATTTTAAAAAAATAACGTTGGGAGGTTTAACTAATTCAAATCAACAAAAAGAAAGTTTATATGGATTTGAAAAAATCGGTCCGTATGTACCCGGCTCGAATGTGAACATAAATCAAGGGCTTCATTATAAATGCACTATAACATATTTTAAAATATTTGATATTGCATGATTTCTTCGATAATTATTCGAAATTTCTTTGGAGTAATGAAACTCTAAGTGACTTAAAAAATATCGATACACACTCTCGATATATCTATTTACTTTTCAATACCAATGCAAAATATAAATTATGAATGTAATGGAACTTTGAATTAAAAAAAATTAAGAAAAACCTTTGCATGCTAACCGGACAGATGGGTGAATATTTAGAACAAATTAATAACATTTGAATTAAAATAGTTTGAGTTCGTACAATAGGAGTTCAACTATATAGAATTAATTATTAATAGTCATAAATATAGTATAATTCATACAAATATATAAAATGCATTTTCCAAATGTATTAATGCATAGAATGCCTGCCCTGATTGGAAATTCGGTTGTATTGAAAAAGTGTTAGGTTTAGCGATAAAGTCGCCAAATTTGCAACCTCTACCAAATACATATATTACCGATCATAACCTTTAATTATGTGTAATGTGGTGCTTTATCTGTATACATTGCGTTTTTTGTCACTGAAAAATTCCGTTTGGTGAGATTAGCTCCCTTGAATTTTAAAAGTACCATCTTTTATATTTTATAAATTACAGTGTCCATAATTGAAGTAATTAAATACAATTAAATGTTTAAATTGAAAACGAGTGATTCTTATCTATATGCAAAATAGGGAAATATATGGAATATATTAATACAACTGAAATTCAAATAATTTGAGTTCGGTAATTGCAGCTTAACAACATATATAGCCAATAAATCGCTTAAGGGGGGATCATAGTTAGCGACAGCAAAAATGACCAATTCTTAGTATTGATTTCGAAAGGCTCTAAATCATTTAAAAATTACGGTACAATAAAAAAATTGTACCAAATTATAAATTGTACTTTTATTATCATATTTACACCCAAGAATCTTATTTTTAAAAATTATTATTTTTGAAAAAAGACATATTTTGAAACATACAATTACGAATTTTCAAAAATACAAGTATTTTTTCGGTACACTTTTCTCCAAATCTATTAAGTATTTCTTAATAATTTCTTTTGTGTGTTATAAAACCATTTTAGATCTAATTAAGTCACCTATTTTTTTTGCCTAAAATAATTTTTAAATTTTATTTTAAAAACATTATATTCTGAATTCATAAAAATTCTGATTTTCAACGAAGAAAAGTGTAAAATAATAAAATATATTTTTTAATTTGTAAGACTAAATTAGGTGACTTAAATAGATCTAAAATGGTTTTATAACACACAAAAAAAATTATTAAAAAATATTCAATAGATTTGGAGAAAAGTGTACCTAAGTGTTGAAAATTACAGTTTTGAGAAAAACGCGAAAAACAAATGCAGTCGATCCCGTTAACACGAACTCGAAATTACCACCGAAACATTTCTTGTTAACCGAATTTCATGTAAATCGTCAGGAATTTTTTTTTACATTGAGCCAGTGAGTAGTTTTTAGATATCAACACAAAAAAATCATGTTTTATAATGTAATACATAAATGATAAAAGCATACAATTAGTAATTCAAAGGAGGCGTGGCACATTTGTTTATTTTTATAATTTTAATTTTTTATAAGAAATAATTAGCCGATCGATACAAAATTGGTCTTATTCGATAGATTGGGCTTCCATCTATCATAAAATACTGGTTTCAAAAATTCGATTTTTTGGTTTTTGCTAACTATGATCCCCCCTTAACAACATATATAGCTAATAAGCTTAACAACATATATAGCTAATAAATCGCATAAAAGTAATATAATTTATACAAATAAATGAAATATTTATTCAAAATACCAATGCCATTAAATTTGCTTCAGAGTATTTCTCTCATTATGTTTTTAAATAATAACCGTCAGTATAATTGTTTTTATTTAACATATCTAAATACAATACCCTAAGGCGTTTTACTAACAACCCTCGTTATTCTATCCACCTACAACAGTGATTAATAACCAAAAACGAAAAGACCAATTAACTCTTTTATCTAAGATAACCAATCCATTAATTTAAGAGTTTTTAGCGCAAAAAAATCCATCCAAATGTTAAACTCAAAGGAAAACTCAGCAATAATTATAGGTAAGTACCCGATCTCAAAATGCAAATTGCACTGATTGCTTATCGTTAAAAAAAATGTCACAGTGCAGATAGAAAAATTATGCATATTTATACTCATTACTTTGCTATTTAAATCCATAAAATGTCAAAGCGATAGCCCTCCGGCATTAATTTCTGAATAGTAATTTAAAGACCACTCTCTTTTCGTAAATTCATCTTTATTTTGAAACAAGGATCTCCAAACGTTTATTACTTGAGAGCCGATTAAAAAGTTGAGGGGTATAAGACTGAATATTGTCTCAACTTCAGAAGAACTGTGTCTAGACAAGTTATTGGAAGGTATAGCAACAACCGTTGTTTACCATGGTTAAAAGCCTTCATTAATTTCTGAATAGCAATCTAAAGACTATTATTTTTGTAAATTCATCTTTATTTTGCAACAAGGATCTCTAAACGTTTATTAATTAAGTGCCGATTAAAAAGTGGACGGCTGCTATATAAAGTAACTGAATATTGTCTCAACATCCAGAGAACAGAGTCTTGATATCTGTGACGATATGATAACCATTTTTTAAAATTAATAATATTCTTCATTAATTTCTAAATGTTAAATTAAAACCACTCTCTTCGTAAATTCATCTTTATTTTACATCAAGTATCTCCAAACAATTATTAATTGAGAGCCGATTACAAAGTGGAATGCAGTTAACTTCGGTTGAACCGAATATTGGGGGCTGGGGAGCCTAGTCGGTTAGGCTCTCACCTAGCATGCAAAAGGTACCAGGTCGGGTCCGGGTATCGTAAAAATAACTTCCGACCTATCAACGGCCCACGCAGCCAAAAATGTGAGATGAATGACCGACGACCTCGTGTAAAGGAGTGCACGTTAAATATCCTTCAAATTGCTAACGAGGCGTACGCGATGTCGCCCTTAACGGTTGCTTTGGGTGCCTATTCAGGTGACGGCTGGTCACTTGACTGTGGTATATACGACGCCCGTCGCTAATATCCCTCGTGTAGCTCTAGTGCGACGATAAATCAAAATAAACTCAACTGAAAAGTGTGGGGTTGTTAAGTAAGGTAGATTTATTAAATATTGTCTCTACTTCTCTCTATCATTAAATATAGTAGTGACAACTTGGAGGTAAGGTAACCATCGTTTACCTTGATAAATATTCTAGTAAACGCACGACCAATAGCTTTTTGATTGAAGTTAGGTTTCCTAAGGTGACGGATCATCATCAACCTACATACTCACATTAAATCACATAAATATTAAGAGAGATCTAACTAAAGCGTAAATTTTTATTTTTAACCATTTTCAGATTTCGTAAACTTATACCTGATAAACCATTCAACAAAATATCATAAACATATGGTGAAACTTTTACCGCAAAACCGTTGCAGTTACTAGGAACCAATCTTTTGTGAAACCTAACACAACATTTTCAACAGTGTATAGACAAAAATTAGATTTGAATTAGTTTGAGTTTTACTAATTATAATTAATGAGTGTAAATTTTATTAGTACCTGTCTTTGTTATTTATTTTAACAATTATTAAATACCCTATGTTACGCATTAGAAAATCTATATTGCTATGCAAATTTATTTTGTAAAACGTTAAATGAAAAAGTTTGGAATTGTTTTGTTCAAAATATGATTTAAAAGCATTGTCACCAAACCCGAAAACAAATCTAAACTATTTTCACAAAGATATATGCAAATTACCCCACATTTCAAAAATCAAAAACTAATTGGGTCATTACTTACAACATAAATTATTTCCATCAGTAGAAAAACGTCCCCTGCTAAACATTTAACACTTAACATCTTCCCGCTTTCTACTAAAAACACATAATTTCTCAAAACAAAATATGTGGAAATAAATATTTAAGTCAATAAAAACAAATTAACAGCTTCAGTAATAAATAAGAAATGTGGCAAAATAAAATTCAAATAAATTCTCCATTTCCGCGTTTTAATAATCACCAGCGATGTATTTTCTTATTTATGTAACTCCTCTCATTTCGGATAAGAAATAGTTTTATACTTTTATGAGACTTAATGTATGTTGAGAGTCTAAATGGGCGCTGGAGGCGATTTTCAAAAGTTTTGAAGTTCTCTTATCAAATGGGTTTTTCTTTTATTCGAGAGATATTCGCTGGAAATTGGTGTAAGATGGATGTAACCCTGTTTTTCTAATCTTTACAGAAAAATATGGAACTGCACCAATCTTATTGAGATTTTTAAGACCTGATTTGTTTGGTTAATCCCCCCCCCCTTTTTTTTTAGCTAAACTCTTTCGGTCCCAGTGATGCCATTTGGCAGCATCATGTATCTGATCATAATTTAAAAAAATTCATATTGCTGACTTATTTTGGGATTAAAAAAATATTTTTAATAGAAAAAGTATGAATAATGAATAATGTGCTTTTTAATATTTTAATATCATAAATAGCTACAGAGGTTCATAAAAAAATATAAAATTATGATGCCAAATTGGCATTGTAACTGAAAGGGTTAAACACACATAATTCTATGATAATTGTAATTTTTGTTCCCACGCTTGAAATTACAAAGCAATGGACATGTATCAGATAATGTAACGCTCTTATTTTCATTTTTCCGCGTACTGCGATTCCATGCTTCGGTTTCACTCTCAAAATGACCGATATAGATAAAAAGAAACTTTTTTTCTATACAAGCTTTAATTATGCAAGCTTTAATTTAAAAATTAACAGCACATCAAAAAGTTTGCAGTTAAAAAATTTAAAAAGGAAAATATTCTTAGAAAACTCATTTTCGAATACCGAAAGAAAAAGTAATTCCAGGCAATAAATTGTGACATGTATATTCAGGTTTCTGTGCTTGGTCAGATACCCGCTTATAAACCTTCTTCAAGTAAACAGACACAATACGCCCACACTCACATAAGTGATAGATGCTGCCCTCTATTTCCACCTCCGCAATATAGACATGCCCTTGAATGGGTGGGAAATAGTCTTCAGGGACCTGTAACCGTGGGAAACTGCGCAATGACCTCCCACAGGACTTTCGGACCCACAGATTTAACGAACACGTACTCCGAATATACATGGTGGGTCTTCAGTGGCATCGGGACTCGATCGCGGGACCTTCCGATTCTGCGAACGACTCTTAACCACTATGCTATAAACTGCCATAAAAAAAGTAATTCCAGACAACAAATGAAAACAAACCGTTTGAGCTGTTGCCATCCAAGACGTGAAACAATTCCATTAAAAATCAAAAAAAGAAAAAAAATCGGACTTACAACTTTCTGTTTCGAAAGTAGGTTTAGAAGATATATTCTTAGGAGTGGGATTCTATGATTGCCAATTTAACCGATGAATAAAAAGTAAGAAGTATTTTGAGCTTTTCTAAGTAGAAAGTTTTAAAAGCCGCTGTGAAATTAAGTGCTGAAAGACCTAGAAAAAGTACTTACCTAGGGCGTCGCTGAAAGCAACTCTCTCCATATAAAACAACTGAGGATAAAATTTCAAAAACTTTAATAAATTATTTTAGAAAAAAATATATAGACTTATTTACTTAAATTCGTAAGTGATACTCTTAATTAATACTGATGGCTATTAGTTAAGTTTTAACCCTTTCAGTCCCAATGGCAATTTGAAATTATCATTTTAGATTTTTTTTTTCTGATCGTCTATAGCCATTTTTGATATTAAAAAGCACATCATTCGATTCTTCAAACTTTTTCTATTAAAAAAATAGTTGTAAAACAAAAGTTCACAAATACTTAGATAACAGCAATCACTACTGATGTATAATTGTATTAAAATGTCCCTTTTAAAAAATGTAAGATTATTCTTCAACGTTACTCCGTGAAACTGTTGGTATTCAAAAACATGAAAATTATTTAATGAATGTGAAAATAGAAAATAGTTATAGTAACTGTTAACCAAACCGGCCCGCAGGTGCAATGGTTAACGTGTTGGCCCTTGGAGCTGGTGGGCTCGGGTTCGAGTCCTGGTTATGGCATGGATGTTTGTGTCCGTCAATAAATGTTGTTATTTGTCTAAGTGTTTGTGTCATCTTTTTCTTTGTGTGTTACTTGTGATTGTGAAATTTCTGGGGTGTGTTGAATACAATAGACCTAAGGTCGCAGTGTTCGGCGAACTTGCCCCCCACCAAGAAAGTCATAAGTCATAACTGTTAACCATGCGGTTCACAAATACGAAGTTACAGCATTAATTATATAATATAATTGTAAAAAGCACTTTGGTTTTTACGGTTTAGTAGATTTTAAGGTAATGAAGAAGCATGGACAAAGCTACAACACAACTTGGATCTTAAAACTTTTATATGCACAACATTCAAAAACCAACTCAAAACAAAACTAAAAACAGTTAAAGTTGCAGTGCACAGAGATAGAACGTTTACATGACATTTCTTCACTTCAGTTCACAACATACTCCCCCTTTTTTTGAGGAGGAAAACTACTCAAAAACAATGGTGTTATAGTTCAGTAAGTCCAGTACATCAGGAGCTCGGATGACACGGCCAGATCGGGAGATCTTGTTCTTGATAATGTCCAGCACAGGTGAAGAACTGACATCAGAAGACGTGTCATGAACAGATGAATGGCTGCTCTCCCCTGAACTGGGCTCTTCAGTCACCGTCCTTGGAGACAGGCACTCCTTCAAACCATCATGTTGAATCTCTAAGGGAAAAACTCTTTGGATAGGTCGAATTAGTACTGAGTGCTTAGTTTGAATTTTTAAAGTCCGAATCTTACCATCCCTGCCCACAAGTTTGTCAACCACCTTTCCTAAAGGCCAATACAGGCGCTTTTTTAGTGGATCCTCGATTAGGACTATCTCACCGATCTTAAATTCATAAGATGGGGCCAACTGCTGTCTTTGTACTAAGTTGCCCAAATACTCTTTACGAAAACGCGACCTCAAATCCTTCAGTAATTTTTTCCTGTATTTTATACGTCTCTGAAATTTTGAAAACTCTCCCAAATCTAAGTCCACTACATCATAATGTGATCGCCCAGTCAAAAACAAATTTGGCGTTAAAGGCAGCAAGTCATTGGAGTCTTCAGAAATATAGGTTAACGGCCGGGAATTTATGACCGCCTCGCAGTCACACAAGATGGTCATAAGCTCCTCATACGTTAAAACGGAGTTTCCCAGAGTTCGCCTCAGCAGCTCTTTTATTACACGAACTAACCGTTCCCACCACCCACCCCACCATGCTGCGGTGGGTGGATTGAACTTCCATTTAATGGGTAAAATATCCGTTTCCCGTGTAATTTTGCTCCAATCCAAAACCTTGAGCTCATTATACGCACCTCGAAAGTTTGTCCCATTATCTGTATATATGACTTCAGGTCTGCCCCGTCGTGCAATAAATCTACGCAAAGATAGTAAAAATGACTCAGTTGAAAGCGATCTTACAAGTTCCAGATGGACTGCACGATAAATCGCACAAGTATAGAGTACTATCCAAACCTTATCCTGATTTTTCAAAAACAGGGGTCCGGCAAGATCTATTCCCACTACCTCGAACACATTTGCGTCTTTTACGCGATCCTCTGGAAGAGGTACTGGGTCACTAACACCAGGTTTTGCACTATAACGTCGGCAACGGACGCATTTTTTGATAACCTTTCTAATTGTTTTACGCGCCTTTCTAATCCAAAATTTTTCTCTAAGTATTGACATTAGCATTTGGATACATGCGTGACAGTTTTTTCTATGAACATACTCGATTAACCTTTCAGTAAATACACACTCACTTGGTAAAAGAATGGGTGCGACAAATCCCGGATCGTCCTTCCGTTCAGTAATTTTAGTCTTAACACGAATTACCTCCTCGTTGTCTCTAAAGGCATTCACGATAGGAACTTCTTTTAAATCTGGAAAAAACTCTTTCTGAACAGAACGAATAAGGACTTTCTCTGCGTTTTCCACCTCCGAAGAAGAAAGTTGACCCTTTATTCTCGCATTAGAGTCAGGTTTACGAGCATTTCCGATAAATCTCAATACCCATCCAACTAACCTAACCACTGAGTCATAGTTAGAAAATCTAATGGCATACCATGGTGTCGACTCTTCTGTAACGTTTATGTTACATAGTCTAGTCTTTCTTTTCTCAAGATCGAGCTCTTTTTCATTGGACGTTAATTCCGTCAACGGCCATTTATCGGGTTGTTCAAGTAACCAAGATGGACCCTTATACCAACTTGTATCTAATGCCAACTGTTTTGGCGAACACCCTCTAGACAAAACATCTGCCGGATTTAAGGCACCAGGAACGTGTCTGCAACTTTCTTTGGGCACAAGTTGATTTATTTCCTTGATGCGGTTAGATACAAAAACTGATCACTCACCTCGGCTCTTTATCCACCACAATGCCACCATAGAGTCCGTCCAAAGGGTTATCTTCATTTCAGGTAAATCCAGTGCATTTCTAACGGAAAAAACCAATCTGGCGCCGACGCAACAGGCCAAGAGCTCCAACCTAGGCATTGAAACCTCTTTCTTACAAGGGGCTAGCCTTGACTTGGCTCTAAGCAGATGCAATTTAATTCCCAGTGGCGTTTTTGATCTCAAAAACACACAGGCAGCATACGCAGTTTTTGAAGCATCTACGAAAACGTGCAATTCTGAGGAAGAATTAGCTTCACAATATCTGGGGATTTCAAGGCTATCTAACACAGAAACGTCATTAAACCATTTATTGAATTTTTTATACAGTTCCGGAGGCAATGGTTCATCCCAGGATAACTTTAATCTCCACGTCTCCTGCAACCATACCTTCGGTTGCAATGTAGCCGCAGTTAAGATACCTATAGGATCAAAGATTTTTTGAATGACAGATAGCATTGACCGTTTTGTCAACTGTTCCATTTTTTCTACCTGTTCTTTATCAACAAAACACCTAAGAGTATCCCTATTTAAATTCCACAAAACTCCCAGTACATTGGTATCCCCTTCACATTTTGTTATACCTTCTGCTCTAACATTGCTTTCCCAGGCTCTAAGATTAAAACATCCCCTCTGCATAATTTCTTGTGACTTAGAAATAAATGGTTGTATTTCGTTAGCATCAAAAACACCTGTCACACAATTGTCGACGTAGAATGAATGACGGAGCTTAGAGACAACATCCCTATACTGTGGGGGACTGTGCTCTAACAAATGATTCATTGAGGCTGCTAAAAGAAATGGACTTGAACAGACTCCAAACACTACGCGGCAATGGCGATAAATTATTTCTTCATCACATTCATTGGGATAGAAAAACCTTAAAAAATCTCTATGAGACGGAGTAATACTTAGTTGCAAAAAAAGCCTTTTCAATATCCCCGGAAATTCCGATGGGATACATGCGGAATCTATCTAATATATCCGGAATTAATTCCATTAAATTCGGACCCTTTTCAAGAGAATCATTGAGCGAAGGTTCTCTACCTTCCCTAGCTGTCGCATCAAACACCGGACGGATTTTAGTTGATCTGTTAGGAGTGTATACTGGTCTGTGGGGTAAATAATAACCATCATTCTTTAGTTCATTTTCTGAGACCCTTTCAATTACTTTCAGCTTTTCCCACTCTCTAAATACTGCCACATAATCATCCATACAATTTTTATCAATTATACCTCGACACATTTTTTGATGTCGTTTTAATGTTAAAGCTTTGTTATTATGCAGTTTATTTTCAGATTTGAACGGTAAGGGCAATTGGTACCTACCATCAGGCAGTACTATTAAACCCCTTTCAAACTGCTCGATCGTTTTTTCATAATGCATTTTCCTTTAAAATTTTCTACAGGATCCCTAATGCCAATAGTTTCCAAATCCCATAACTCCTTAACATTAAATGTGGATGAATGTGCGTTTAACATACTGACCACAGTGTGAGAATTTCGACTTTCGCTAGGCTCCAAAGCCCCAGACCCTCTTGCATTGTCTTTATACTCTGGCTTTATTTTACCCATTAGAGTATATCCTAATTTTGTTTCAATAGCCATTAACCCACAGTCGAGTGTAATATTACCACCTGTTAATATCAACCCGATAGTATCGGCTCCCAACAGTAAATCTATATCATAATTAGAATAATCCAAATCAGGCACTTCAATACATTTCTCTTTCAATTCTGACATTACCAATGTTGTTTGGGGCCCGTTTCCCTCCCCCCAAACAAACCGTGAATTATGGTTTGTTGAGTAATAGGTTTAAGTTTCAGCTTTTCAATCGCCTTTTTAGTTAGGTAGGAATTTTCACTCCCCCCGTCCATAAGCCCTCGCAAAACCAGCTGTTTATCATTATGACAAATTTGAACCATAACTGTTTGTAAATATACATTTTTTCCCCCAGAATGACTTGCCGCCAAAGCATTACTAACCACATTTTCGTTAGTGTTTGTTAAGCCAGTGTCAGGCGTCGCTAAGTCCAACTGGGGACACATTACAACATAATGGCCTTTCTGACATTTGCTACATTTAATATTTAGTTTGCAATTACGACTTATGTGACCACCTACTCTTAAGCATTTGAAACACGCATGCTTTTGAGTTACAACTTTCTTTTTGTCTTCGAGTGACATTTTTTTAGCTTTAAAACATTCAAAACTATTATGATTTAATCTAGAACAAAATATGCAACTTTTTTGCTCACCCACTTGCTCAGGACGACCATTTACTAGGGACGCACTCGTGGGCAAGGATGAACCCTCGTAAACTCGGTTTGGTGTTGCTCTTTGAGGAGGCCCTAATCCCGTACGGGCCAGCGTGTTCATCTCCTCGCCTTTTACTTCTTTTCGCAGAAAGAGCATCAGCTGTTCCAATGAACGATCACTTTCTTTCTCCAATGAGTCACCAACAGTTCTGCTTCTTTCCCAAGCTCGCAGGACAGCTTCAGGCAGACAAGATTCGACCAACGGCTCCAGAAAATCAGCGAATTTTTCCTTAGTGCGGCCCAGACTCTCCAAACACATCAACTTGCACTCTATTTCATCATAAAGTTGAGTTAAGTCACACTTGTTTCTACTGGAAACTGCATTGCGCATAACCATAGCCAACAGGTCCCGAACGTAAATTTGAACTAACAAATCTTCTCGCCCAAAACGTTCATGTAGTTGAAGAATAGCCTTTGAATAATTGTCCTTAGTGGGTGGAAAACTTTCAATCAGCCGTGCTGCCCTGGACTCTGGTACAACAGCCTGCAGCAGGTACTGGAATTTATCCTCTTCTGGAATTTCATCATCCTCGTGGATTTTTGAAAACTGCGACCAAAAGGACAAATATTCCCTTGGTTCTCCGTTGAACTTCTTTAGCTCTAGCATGGGGAGTTTGAACTTTTTCTTCTCGGGAATAACCTTTTGGGCTGCCAAAAACTTTTGGGCTTTTATTCTTGCAGCTATAAACTTATCTTCATAGTCCTCGGTAGCTTCGTTTTCGGTATCGAATTGGTCCTGGGAACTGTCTTCTTTACGCATGAGCTCCAGAACCTCTTCGTCGATAACCGAAAGTTTCTTTGCCTTTTCTTCAAGCTGTTGCAAAGCAATATCCACGTCGTCACTCGCGGCCTTTTCCACAACCAACTGCGACACGTTTTTAATCGCTTTGGTCAAAGACGCTCGAAGTGAGCCGCGCTGTCTCTTCAAAACCTCCATATTCAGATTCTTTAATTAGCGGACGCCATAAATTTAAAAAGCACTTTGGTTTTTACGGTTTAGTAGATTTTAAGGTAATGAAGAAGCATGGACAAAGCTACAACACAACTTGGATCTTAAAACTTTTATATACACATTCCAAAAACCAAACTCAAAACAAAACTAAAAACAGTTAAAGTTGCAGTGCACAGAGATAGAACGTTTACATGACATTTCTTCACTTCAGTTCACAACAATATATATTCCAGCTTGTGTGCTTGTTCAAAGAACCGCTTATAAGCTTTCGTCAAGTGGGACAGACACAGAAAGAATTTTTACAGTTACAAAGAAATGAATAACACATAGACAAATAACAATATTTATTGACGGTCACAAGCATCCATGCGTGACCGGGATTCGAACCCGACCCCAGCAGCTTCAAAGACTAGAGTCCTAACGACTGAGTAATCGGGGTGGCAAATAAGTAGGTTATATTGGTTTTGCATGAATAGAAGTTGTACTGGGTGTTATATCATTCTAGTGAAGAAGCGTTATACATTTGTAAAAGTTGTACACCGGACTATTAGGACTCATTCACCTTTAATAAACGGGCATACGTCTGGTAACGGTTAGGTTAAGGGGTCATAGGAGTCTTTAAAATGTGCAAGGAAGGTTCTACAAAGTATAGTTTGATCTTTCATGTAATTTTTTAACTACTCAATATATGAGTATAATTTTTTTATTTGTTATTCTACAAGATTTATTTAATATAAAACAAATTTAAAATTTATAAAACTTTAGCCAAAACTAAAATAAATGATATTAAACATAAAGCTATTAGGCTTGCGCGACAAATTTTGATTTCAAAATTGAAAAAATGACCAAGAGAATGACTTTATATTGTACAAATATGTACAAACAAAGACTTATACCTAAATTCTCGGCTCAATTTTAATTAGAATTTTTTTTTTAATTAAATCAAAATTTTTAAATATTTATTAATTTTTTTTTAGAAAAAGTTCTTAAAATAATTTCTAATTGAAATTGAGCTGAGAATTTAGGTATAAGTCTTTGTTTGTACATGTTTGTACAATATAAAGTCATTTTCTTGGTCATTTTTTTCAATTTTGACCTCAAAATTTGGCGCCCAAGCCTAATCCCAATGTGTTCAAATAGCATTATGTTTAATATCATTTATTTTAGCTTTGGCTAAAGTTTCATAAATTTTAAAATTTGCTTTATATTAAATAAATCTTATAGAATTACTTATAAAAAAATATACTTATATATTGAGTAGTTCAAAAATTGCATGAAAGATCAAACTATGCTTTGTAGAACCTTCCTTGCACATTTTTAAGACTCCTATGATCCCTTAAATTATCGTTGAACTTGAGGTGAATAAGGGCTATGGGCAACAGGTCGTAAGTCGATTGACCAGCCGACACCTAAGTAGGCACCCAACGCACATTTTGAAGCCGACATCAAACGCAGCGTGGTGACTTTGGAGCAATTAAACTTATCCAAACCTCGCTCCGCTGGCATAAAATATAAAAACTCAAATCCTGGTTACTTGAAATAAATAAAGGGCGAAAAAGGCCTTACGAATTCGAGATAATTATTTGGTGTCGCCGCCTCGGTGGCTGAATGGTTAGTGAACTAGCCTTTGGAGCTGCTGAGGTCGGGTTCGAATCCCGGTCAGGCATGGATGTTTGTGACTGTCAATAAATGTTGTTATTTGTCTATGTGTTATTCATTTCTTTGTGACTGTAAAAACTCTTTCTGTGTCTGTCCCGCTTGACGAAAACTTATAAGAGGTTCTCTAAACAAGCACACAAGCTGGAATATATATGTATCATACCATACCATACTATTTGGTGTTTTGTCCACTAATAAATTTATTTCTATTTATACTTATAAATTGCAAATAAATAATGTCAATATGGCAAAAATGCTGAATAAACAGTCCAATATTAAATGAAATTTAAAAAAAAATAAGCCTTTTGCTATTTTAATAAAGTTTGATGTTGTCTTTTTAGCAGTATAGTTAAATTTGTATAATTCAACTTTTATATAGATGTATGTCACTTACATTTAAGTTATGGCTGTATATGATTTTATAGTTTTAATTTAAGTAAATGGAAACTTAAAATGCGTTTTTCTCAGGGTTCATTTTTCCTAGAAGCCAAGTTATTCAAACACTAAAACTTTTATAAATATTTATTCAGGATTTTTTTTTGTGAATAGTTTAAAATATACGTGTTTATTGAAAACTAGCTTTCCAATTATGTTTTGAGTTATAGTTATTTTTTTAATGAAATTTAAAATATAGTAGAGAAAATCTTGCTTTTTGAAACTTTTCAAACAACTATTTTTTACAAAAAAATTATATGTGATGCATCAAATTTATAAGCTAGTTTTTATGTATCGTAGTTTAAACTTTAAAGTATCTGATGAAAGAGCTTGGTGATAAAATATTTTCATTTAAAAAAGCTTTGGCATTTTTAAAATTGTAATTATTTAAGAAAAAATAAAATAAAAAACTTTATAAATATTCGAAGTCTCTTTAATGCATTGTTTTTATGTGTTAATTCACATAAAGCAAGGATTTTTTTTCGACAAGTTATAAAAAAAAGTTGATGTTGGTACCAAGTTCCCGCACCTCTTCGAACTTAAATTGTTAACATTTCTAGCGGAATTCTTATCAGAACGCCGCTGTGATAATGTAGTTGGATATTTAGTTACAATAAGTTAGGAATTTTAAAAAAAAATATTAAATACAAAATTTTGATACCAAAAAAGTGGTAGATGAATCAAATTTAAATTAACAATCTAACTTTTTGCATTCTAGCTAGAACGTCACTGATAATATTTAAAGGACAATAGATGTGTAAAGTCTAACGAAAAGAAATTTCAAATAAAAGATTTTTAAACCAAAAAAGTGAAAAGTAAATCAGTAAATAGCTGGAGAAGATTTTTTATATACATTGCAGTCATTTAGATAGTATTTAAATCATTAGTTCGTTATTTAAATGAAAATTTGTTCGTTAATTTTGATTGACTTAAGTCTCTATTGCGCTCGAATATCCAGTCAAGGCGGTAAATACAGTTGCTTTTGATTAAAAGAACCTTTATTAATAATACAGCTTTTTTTAAATTGTTCGCAGCGGTTTTTCTTTTTTATTATTTAGCAGGCGCCTTTTTAACAGGGGTTGTGGACTTGTTTTTCAGGATCTGTTTATATAGGGTGGACTGTGTTTTATGTGATTATATGCTTCGTTTTTTTACTTGTTTTTTTTATGTGTTCCGCTGGTTTGGTCTGTAAATGAATGGCTTGTATTTAAAAGATTTAGATACTTAGATTTAAAAATTTATACAATCGTGGTATTTATTGACTGACATGATTTTTCCATTTATAAACTTAACAGACTTTCATAAAGTATGTATTTTATATGTGTTGTTTTATGAAAAAAAAATTTAAAAATAAAACAGAAACTATGTGCACGATTTTTACAGCTAGATATTGGAATGACAAACTAAACTGGTACATACTGAGAAATACATAATTCCTAGTCACTCTAGATTATCTCAACTAGATGTTTGACTTCTGAAAATTAATTGAGCAGTTGGTACTCTTCAGAATAGTGTGCAATTGTCTTGTACTTGTTTTAAATAGAAGTATATTGGTTTTGCATCAATAGAAGTTGTACTGGTGTTATATCATTGTAGAGAAGAAGCGTTATACATTTGTATAAAAGTTGTACACTGGGCCATTCGGAATCATTCATCTTTAATAAACGGACATACGTTTTGGTAAGGATTAGGTTAAATTATCGTTGCACTACAGTTGAATGAAGGCTATGGACGACAGGTCGTAAGTCAATTGACCAGCCGACACCTAAGTAGGCACCCAACGCAAATTTAAAGGCCGACCTCAAACGCGGCGTTGTGACTTTGGAGCAAATTTAACGTGCCCAAAAAAGCAACGCTCTGTTCGAATAAAATACAAAAACTCAAATGTTGGCTACCAGAAATAAAGTGCTCAAAAGGCTTTTAACATTTGTACTAGCTAAGATAATAATATAATACATTCTTAAATTTAATTTCTTTTACGAATATAAATGTACTCTTCATCATTTCGAGCGTCTTTCTAACCAGAACGCCGCCTTAATATTTAATAAGAAGATCTAAATCAAGTAGTTATATATCAAAGCGAAATATTAAAAACTATTTTTTGAAACCAAAAAAGTGGTAGGTGAATCTCAAATTAAATAGACGTAAAATATTACTTGTATATTTATATTCCTTTAGATACTATACAAATCTTTTTATAACAGCGTGCAAAAAAAGTTCACTTTTTTATACCATATTCATTCATAAATCGTTGCGAAAATGACACTTGACGTGCTTGCGTCACAGACAGTGGCGAAAATGAGGTTTTCGGCACTAGTGCGATAAAGTAAATAAGAGTATCTGATTGGTAGAAAAACAAAATGATGTCATGAATATCTCCGTGGAAACTAAATGGTCATGAAACTCAATTATATTGGTTCATTCCTTTTTCATTTTCTAATATCTCCATGGAAACTACAAGTATTACAAAAATTATTAAAAGAAATGAAATAAGATAAAAGTAAGAACACAAATTTCACTCCAAACAATACTTTTCTACAAGAAGATTCAACGAAGCTTCCTTAGCTGCTTTTTCAATTTAATCTGGAAGTTGGTCGATCATCATTTCAAATTCATATATTTACCCATGTTCGGTAGCACTAATTAATGTAAATACTATTTTGATTCAAAATGGAAAATTATTTTACAACTTTTCTTTCACTACTTTGCATTTTCGAATATCGAAAACTAAGTGATGTCATGAAAATCACTCATTGGTAAAAATACTTTTGCACGTTTATAAAAAATTTTGTAAGCAAGCACGTTCCAAATAATACTTTATTAAGCTCTTTTCATTATTTCACTCGACCTAACGGTCTCGTGAAATAAAGCCACTCGCTTAATAAAGTATCATTTTCGGAACTAGTTGCTTAAATAACTATTAGTTCATGTTTTATGAATGTGTGTACAGTAGGCTTACTTTTATTTCAAATGGAAATATATTGGATTAACTTTAACTGAAAATAGTATTTTAAAGGGTTATAGAGTAGAAGCCGAGCTTATGTACGTTTGTAAAAGTTTTATTTTATTTCACTATATTAATGTAACCTTGACTGCAGTGATCTTGTGGGGTGAAATGTTTCACCTTATTATCACATCAGGCATTGTCTACTCTAAAAATTGTCTTCTTACACCAAACAAACTATAAGGTGTGATCATATAAATTATAAGCTAAGTAGCTATTTAATTATGATTGTTTGAAATGGCTAAGTTTTAAAATATATATTTTCATATAATTTTTTAAAGTGTAAAATATTTAATGCGTTTTACAACTGTTATAAAAAGTATGGCCACATGCCCTTATTCATACACTTAAAAAAATTTTTAATCGAAACATAATTGAAATATCTTGCTCGGAATCCATATTATGAAAAAAATCGTTCTTCAGAAACCGAGTTCAAGGTTTTCATTGCAAGACTTGATGACCATAGAATTGCCTTTAAAAGACAGCCCTGTTAAAAGCTATTTACAAAATAAGAAATCTACTTGTACCATTTGAAAGATAAAGAAACAGACAATATTTTAATGCGAAAGTATCAGAACACATTATTTTGATCAATTTCTTAATGTGTATGGATACCTAAAACTCTTAATTTTTTGCTACAATTCAATTCTTGAAAATATTTAACTACATGTAAAATCAGATAAGAAGCTTAGGTTAGATTTTAATTACAGTGGCACTAAACTAGACGAGGACTATTGGCGACGGGCGTCGTATTTTAGAACTACATTCAAGTGACGATCCGACACCTAAATAATGAATAAGCACCCAACGCATCCGTTAAGGCCGACATCGTACGCAGCGTTAGGCCTTTGAAGGATATTTAACGTGCACTCCTTCCACACGGAGTATTATTCCTCGAAAATTTTTGGCAGCACAGGCTGTTTATAGGTCGACAACTATTTTGGCGATGCCCGGATCCGAACCTGTAACCTTTCGCATGCTAGGCGAGTGCCTAACCGACTGGGCTCCCCAGTCCCCAGGCAAGAAGCTTAACTTTTCAGAAAAAATTGTATTGTATTCAACGAAAGCAGTGTTTTTTATAATGATAAAAACACTATTAAAAAACAAAACAATTTTAAAGATAATAAGACTTCCTTAAATTAAAGTTTTTATTGACTATACACCACATATCATAATTTGTACAAAATCAAGTATCTCACAAATATACAAAAACCTCATTTAACTGTACAAAATACAAATATACTCCCATATAAGTCTCATAGAGAAATAGAAGCAGTCAAACCAAATAAATCAGACAATCTTTACTCCTAAGAAATTTCAGAACCAGACCGCTCAATTCATTACCATTGAATTATGTGTCACATTTAAAACACATAGTTATAGTTATACAAGTAAACTATAGGAATTTAAATAAAGGCAGTGCCATTTTAACTGACCAGCAGCGACATGGTATATTAGTTTCATTAGTATAAAATATGTTCATTAGAATTTCTGTACAACATTTCTGATTTAAAACAGATTTTAAAATATGTTTTATGACTAGTTGAACATTAGATTGGTCAGTACGATTATGTATAAATTTGTACACAATTATACATTTAGTAAAACTTATATAAAGCTCAATAAAAAGCCCTGTTAATTTAAGTAGTAAAATTTTAGTTTTGATTTTGGTTTAGAGAATTTAAACAAAATAATTATACTTATAAGGTTTTTTTACAGATACATCATCATACAAAATCAAAATATTTGTATAGCGTGATAGTTCATATTTTATTTAAATGCTATGTTTAATATTCCAGTTTCAATCATTTAAAATATCCTTTTCACTGAATTTGTCATTAAAATAAGCAGACCACTGTGAACATCGACATTTCTAATTTGTATATGGCAAGGACTTTCATAGCTTGTTCTGAAAAATCAAATTTTTAAGATTATAAATAAAACTTTTTCATAAAAGCTTTGCTATGTTTGCCAGTAGAAGGCTCGTTTAAAAATACATTAAAAACATCAAACATACATTTACTAACAGCCAAACCTGAAAATAGTTTCATATATTTCTTTCAAGGCCATTTATTAAATACATAGACTAGCTGAAGTTAATAAATTGGTTCAATATTGATAAAAATGCAGGCAATTTCAATGTTACAGATTTAGACTTGCATCTGCAAAGTTCGTGAAGGTTCAGCACCTCTGTCAAAATCTATTCAAAAATAATGATCATAATTGTTAACAGCAAGTATTTATAGGAAACATTTTTCAATAGTATAAGAATAAGACATCTATTTGTGGACCAATTTCCATCGTTACATTAACTTAAATAGATCCCTTGACAATGGAGTAAAAAAATCCATTAGCTTATATGATATTATCTTCTTGGACTATGGTCACATATCGTCATCCAGTTTGCTTATTAGCAACTTTTCACTTCTATCATGCAACTTATTGGTGATCATGAATGATTTCCAACTTACATAGGTCAACTATGCACACCGGAAGTTAAGTTTATCTCTTAACACAATCTTTCATTTCACCTTATTTGGTCGAGGATCACCTAGCCACAGT
Source organism: Hylyphantes graminicola (assembly GCA_023701765.1). Lineage (NCBI taxonomy): Eukaryota > Metazoa > Arthropoda > Arachnida > Araneae > Linyphiidae > Hylyphantes > Hylyphantes graminicola. The sequence goes on from CM043112.1 coordinate 45,669,883, forward strand.
TGACCAACAACTTGGAGCAACCGTTGACCTGTGAAACAAAATCTTCAAAATTCACAGATTATATGTACTTGCTGGACTTCCTGGTATAACGTTCAAGAAGTTAAGAGCACACGATTTTTGTCGCTAGCTGTTGAGTAAACATCAGAGATTCCCTTCAACATTTCCGCTGAAATCTGTCCCGGACAAAATCTGAGCCAACAAAATATTAAAAAATATCAGATGTTGAACTCTCAGACAATGTATTCACAAAGTTCAGTACCCAAATGTCTTACTAACTTTCAAAATATAATTCCAAGCTCAAGTCACAACAATTGTCCTCTGGTCTGGCAGAAGTATGTAATGCCACAGAATTATTGACCAAACTTGCTGTTATGTCAGATATAATATTTGAAGAGTGCAGCTTAAAGTAATTCTGAGTGGCCAACATCTTAGACATAGCTGTAGAAGAGGAGGGTTTACAAACATTCCAAGATCTAAATCCAAGCTCAGCTTACAACAATTGTTCTCTGGTTTGGCACAGACAAAATCTGTTCCAAAGAGTTCACAGAATTATTAACTGTACTTGCCGTCCTCTCAGGCATGATATTTGAAAAGTTCAGCGTAGCTAACTGTTTGGCCAACATCCCAAGACATAGCTTTGAAATAGGATGGTTCACAAACATTCAAGATCTCAACTTACGACAATTGTCCTCTGGTCTGGCACAGACAAAATCTGTTCCAGAGAGTTCACAGAATTATCAACCGTACTTGCTGTCCTATAATGCATGATATTCGAAAAGTTCAGCATACACAAGTTCTGTGTAGCTAACTGTTTGGCCAACATCTGAGACATAGCTTTGAAATAGGATGGTTCACTAACATTCAAGATCTCAACTTACGACGATTGTCCTCTGGTCTGGCACAGACAAAATCTGCTCCAGAGAGTTCACGGAATTATTAACTGTACTTGCTGTCCTCTCAGGCATGATATTGGAAAAGTTCAGCGTACATGAGTTCTGGGTGGCCAGTTGTTTGGCCAACATCCGAGATGTAGCCGTGGAATAGGAGGGTGGAGGGGTGTATTTCGGAGGAGGGTCGTCCAGAAACCCTCCATTGGTGGATCCCTGGCTGATGGAGGATATGGAGTTGAGAGAAGATCTGGAGCCCGAGGATGGAGGGAGGACAGACGGACAGCAGAGTAGTTTCAGTCTCTGGAATACAAAGGAATTTAGGTTATTGGAATGAGGAGATAGTGCAGTGGTTCCCAACCTGGGGGCGATCGCCCCAAAGTGGGCAATTTGTGCTATCAAGGGGGCAATAAATAGTTAGGGGGCGATGAGTATTCAAAGGGAGAAATTTAAAATAATACTGTACAGTAGAACCATTCTCTAACCACACCCAACCAATCAATTTTTACTATCAACTATCTTAAATTATCTAGAATTCAGTTTAAAGATCTTAGTTATTTCACTTTTGTTCTTTAAAAAATCTGTTGAAAATCTACATTTCATTATTTTAAATTTAACAGTTGCCATATGAAGCTGCTTTGGTTGTTTTAGTAGTAAGTGTTTAAAATAATAAAACTGCTTTATTATTTACATTTTAGCTCAAATTATAATTATTGTACACGTACATAACATGAAAATTAAAAGGGGCGATGGGTGTCAGTCAACCTAAAGTGAGGAGCGTTTGTTTGGGCTTCATATTGAAGCGATCAATAGCTTCAGTTAGCAAACCTCTTTTTTTAGACTTGGCAACATTTCTGTCGTATTCTTATCTCGAGATCGGGGCCACTTTTGTTTGCCTCACCCTGTACAAGAAAACCAGTTTAACTACCTCCACAAACGGCTTATCACTCTTGGGCAAGAGCACCCTTGCTGCTTGGTAAGCACCAACTAAGACAACCAGGCAGAGTGGGAACACTTGAGCCCACTCGTGCCAGTACGCGTAGTTGTCCATCAGTTCGCCCATAGGAGAGGATTAGCCCGTATCAGGATATTTTAAGCAAGATTTACAATAATGTTCAATGCTATTCCGACGGAGAAATGTGCCCTTTCGACCAGTTCGGGTCCAAACTTTGAAAAATCGCTTCTTAAAAATGACACTTTAGTACAAAATGAATAAGCACCTAATAATAGGATTCTGTACATGCATTTTTTCTTGGCAATCAAACACGAGTCAGTCAGATAGGACTCCAGTACGCGTAGTTGTCCATCAGTTCGCCCATAGGAGAGGATTGGCCCATATCAGGTTAGGATATTTTAAGCAAGACTTACAACAATGTACAAGGCTATGAAAAGTGGGCTCTTTAGACACGTTTGGGCTCAAATTTTGAAAAATCACTTCTTAAGTCACCCTTTCAGTACAAAAAGGATAATAAGATTTTGATATTTGTAATACCAGTTTTGATGGGCATTTAAACGTGAGCAAGTCAGATAGGACTTATTTCCCAGATACAGATATGCAACGAAAACCAGCTTAATTACCTCCACAAACGGCTTATCACTCTTAGGCAAGAGCACCCTTGCCGCCTGGTAAGCACCAACCGAGACAACCAGGCAGAGAGGGAACACCTGAGCACACAGGCACAACACCCGAGCCCACTCGCGCCAGTACGCATAGTTGTCCATCAGTTCCCCCATAGGAGAGGTTGGGTCGATGGAGCTTGTACGGAGGAATGAAGCCGTCATCAGCTGTGAAAAGGTTAAAATGAAATGTTAGGTTCTGTTTATACTGTGGTGAATCTCATCTACATTAATTTCTATTAACTTTCTTTGTTTCGGCACCCCATTTTGGGAAGTAAAACCTTTGCACAACGGTACTAAGCTTTGCACCCGAATCCTTCAAATTACGAACTAAAAGTTCTGACAATCAAATTTTTCACCCAATAGTATAAATTCTTATATATTCTTTTAACCCATCCCTGCATCATAAAGGCGGGACAAATTCATTCCCAGCAAGATTCGAATCGAAGAAGACTTCACTTTTGCTCCTAATCTCAGTCCAAAAGGACCTGTGATGTACTGAGTCATGATTTACCTGTTATTGATTGTTATATGTAGTTTGTGCTGTGGTTAGTCAAATTAAATGTCTTTTAAAAAAACTTCTGATCATCTTCACCGTTATTTCTCTACAACAACACAGGTCACCTCGCCTCAATACGTTAGGATTAGGTTTAGGTTAAATTATCGCGAAATATTCAATGGGTGTCATTATTTAGAACCACAGTCAAGTGACGACACCAGAGTAGGAACTCAAAGCAACTTTTAAGAGACCACATTGCACACAGCATCAGAACTTTTTAAGCAAAATTAACAGGCACTTATACATAGAGTTGAGATTATCAGACTTTTCGGCTGCACAGATCATTTATTGGCTGGCAGTTATTCTAGCAATGCCTGGATCCAAACCTGGGACCTTCCACATGCAAGGCAAACACCTTAACCGACAGGGCTCCCCAGCCCTCTAGAGATGATTAGAACTTGCTATGGTTTCTGCATGATTTTTGATATAGATATTGCCAAGGAAAATTATATTTTGTTAAGATAAGAGTGAAATCAACTATTAAAATTATACCATTAATACTTGTCTCCTTAAAATATATAGCCTCTCTACTCCAAAAAAATCTTACAAAAATTCTTTTTTTACATATATTTTTTCAACAATTACATACATAAAAGTATGTTTTGCAAGAATTAAAAAAAAAAATCGATGTTTAACACTTAACGAAATTCAAAAGAAAGTTCCCTGATACTTTCACTAAAAATTCCCTGATTTTACAATTACCTAGAAAACATGCAATACACACAATTCAATGCAGTACAGAAAATATAATCCAGACATCACAGGAATTAAGACTTTCCGGATTATGGGTTAGCCTACCTAACTTTTCTACATTTCTGAAAATCTGAATAAATTTAGAGGAATCATGTGATCAGAGAATCATGTTATAACATGATTTATGAAAGAGATTGATCCTTCAGGCAAATCAGATCAAACAGATTTTTTTTTTAGTGATAACACGAACCTAAACCAGCAGTTTAAGTAATCCAAAATGGGAAAAATACCCTGATATTTTGCAAAACTTTAAAAATTCCGTGAGAATTCCTTAATATTTCCAAAATTAAAAAGTTTCCTGAGAATTCCCTGATTTCCAGGTTCTGTTACCACCCTGTTTAATATTTGTTGACAGGCAGCATAGCATTTGGGACTTAAGAGCGGTAAAAACGCACATTTTTTGTGTTTAATGAATAAACAAACAAGCAGTCAGTTTTTGGTGTAATTGATAGTCCATTCTATCATTTGCTTGAATGCTACTTCCATACTTAAATTTTTGGATATTTAGAATATTCTAGTTTCTAGTAGAAAAGTTGGTATTACAATAAATTGTAAAATGACGTTGTGAAATGTATTCTACAAAAGTACACTGTGTATCTCTGTAACAAAGATTATATAAGAATATCATTTAGTTTTCAACAATAATTTATCAAAGATTGTGCAGAATAAAACTTAATAGAACTTTATATCAATATCAAGTGCAAAAAAATGAATTGTACAGTACCATACGAGTTTTCTTTTATGTTTAAAAAACAAATTCACTAGTATTTTTGAATATTTATAAACAGACAAAAATTGCATCAAACAAAAACAATCTTACCAAGAAAGATACTGGTAGAATTATATTCCACATCAACATAAATAACGGCATAATTTTTGCTCTTTTTATAGGGTTTTGACTAATGATAGTGACTAGTTGATCAGTGCCATATGGGCGACCTGTAACAAGGAAAAAAATACATAAAAATTCATCTCTAAATAAGGTTCAGTAAATATACATTTGTTAATATTTCAAAAAATATCAGGATTACATAATCTAAGTTTGAACTTAAAAAATACAAACAAGGGATGTCTATTCATTTGGCGATCTGCAAAACTTGATAACATTTTTAAACTTAAACTTTACTTAAACACCGAAAAAATAAAGACAACTATTTCATTAGAATGATTTGTGACTAATAAAATTAGGATACTAGAAAACAAATACTTAAAATAATGCTTAGCTGTCATTTCTGAATAACTATAATGGAACTTGATTGAGAATAAACTTTTTTTGACCTTTAATGAATGATACTTATACAACTTTTAAACTGATAACTGACCATAATTTACCGTCTAGATTTTAAACTTTAGTAAAATTATAACATTTACAATTTGCAGTCAGGAATTTTTATTTGTTGCTGGAAAAGCTGACAGTCAGGTGACAGATTTATACTTCTGTTACCCAGAGTTCTGTTCCACAGAAGGTTAATATTCAAAACTCAAATTGCTGTTTCATTTAACTGTTTTTATAAATAAATTTACATGAAAATTTTAGATAAAATATAGAATATTTGATATAAAATATATACTAATATTTGATACAAAATGTATACAAATATTTGATATAAAATGTATACTAATATTTGATATAAAATGTATACTAATATTTTATATAAAATATATGTGAATATTTAATATAAAATATACATGAATATTTATTTTACATAAAATGTATATGAATGAACAGTATACTAATAATAAAGAAACTTTTCAAAAAAGCAGAGCTTACCTCTAATAAATAATATTGCAAACAACATGATGAAGTATATCAGTACAATCCACCACAATGAACCAATAATGAAATCCAGATAAAACACAATGTACATGCCAATCTGGAACAAAAACTTATCATTAAGAAACAAGGAGTAAAAAGGCAGAGGGGAAAACGTGGTTGGTCTGTTAGTTGGAAACTCTTGCAAGGTAATATTTACATACAAAATAATCTGAATACAATTTAACCAAACTACACTTTTCATTCGGATAAAACTGCCACATTTTCTCAAATAATAATCAAATCTGTTAAACCTTAAACAAAATTAATGTCTTAAACATGTTTTCTGAAAGGATTCACAAATAATTTATGGAACTCTTTACATGCGCAGAAGGATCTTCTCCATAGCATAATTCTATTTACCCAACCTAGGTTGGCAAGGAGTGAAGGAAAAAAAACACAATGAAAACAATAAAAATTAATATTAGCAAAGCTACATGTACTTTATAAAAAAAATAGACTTGGTGGAAACATTTTTCTGCTTGGTACATAAACCCTATTCTAAAGTGAATATTGAATTTGAATTTACTTTCAATTATTTATTTTATGAAACATAAGCTAATGAAGGTATTGCATTGGGGTCAAAAACCTAAAACTGAGATTTTGTGTTTGCTATATGTTTTGGAGGATGGACATACTAAAAAAGTGGTTATTGTATATGCTTGTCTGAAACCACTTCACAGCAAATTCATAACCGTCTTCTTCAAATTTGAAACAAAAGTTATTACTATTCCCTGTCAGATGCCGTAATAAGGTCTTTGAAAAAATCTGGCATACATATAGAATAGCCGCCATAGCACTTTTTTTCGTTTTAAGGTATTGAAATGAAATAAAAATGAAATACACACTTATAATTTGGTACAAAAGTTCCCAGTACCTCTCGAACGTCATAATATTGTTCAAGAAAATTGTGCGTGTGAAAATGGTATGGAACTTTTAGAGTATAAAATTAACTTTAAATGAGAATTAATTAAGCGGCAATTGGAAATCGAGTAGTGTTACAAACCCACTTACTTTTTATTACAAAAACACTAAATGCCTAATAAAATAAATCTTATCTTTATTTTCTAAAAGCTTGAAATGGATGGAATAAATATTTTTTAAGATAACTCTAAACCATGATGAGGTAAAAATTGCCTTGATAGTTCCAGTGAAGAATACTTACATTTGAGGTTAGAGGTAGCCCTAAAAGAAAGGCCAGATTGCAAGTGACAAAAGTAAATGTGGTGTGCCATGCTTTGAAGACTTTATAGTTCACAGCGATTATGGACTCCACAACACAGTACCACATCACAATCTGCAAAAAGTTTCAATAAATATTGGTATTTTTCTATCAATATAACAAATATGTAGAAACTTGGTTTATGATATCAGATTTTGTGGCTTAAGGAAGGTTGTAACCTTGTATACAGTTAATGTTAAATTGACCTTGTTATTTTTTCTTTGAAACTAACATACAAAAACACACAAAAAAATTATATTTACTTTGAACAATACACTGAAATGAGATTTTATCAATATATATTTTTTTAATATAATTTAAAGTATTTTTATATCAAAAAATTACTCATTTTCCCCCCTCAAATTTTGAGAAATGCTCATTTCAGTAAACAAAACATCCTAAAACAGTTTTCCTGTAAAAATTTTAGGTCTATACATGAAATAGCTTTTAAGAAGAAGGTACATAAACCTGAAAAAACACCATTCTGAGAAAAATGAGTTTTAAAAGTTAAAAACTTACATTATGAAAATAGTGCTGAACCATATCTAAATCAAAATTTAACAGAGAAAACCCAAGTCAAACGGGCACCTCAAGTAATAAGTCAATAAGATTAAATTTAACAGGTTAATATTTCAAAACATACAAGTTATTTTAAAAGATACATACATTAATTAGTAAAATTGGCTGGGAAAATGCCCAGTTGGGTAAGCATATATAAACTGTGTAATAGCCTGGGCATTTCTCCAAAGCATTTTTAAATGCACAAAATAAAGGCATTTTTTATATTTTATAATCTTAGTTTCGCTATGACACCAATTTATGTTTTAATAAATATAAAAGATAATAAATTATAAAGAAAGTAATAATTATTGTGTGACATTTTAACTGGGCATCTGCTACAGTATATTAATGCCTGGGCATCACTAATGGTAACAAAATTTTAAAGTTTTAGTTTTAATTATGGATGCACCAAATATTCGGTTACTATTCGGTATTCGGCTTATTCTGTTACTTTAGCCCAATATTCGGTTTGGCCGAATAGATTTACTATACGACAAATTTTCAAATGTTATCTTCTTAAACCTCGAAAAATACTCAAACAGTACTTGTTTTCTCACTCAAATTCTTAAGTTTTTGTCATTTATAATGTTAAATCAAGCTTTACTCAAGTTGTATTTAATTAAATAAACAGTCGTCTCTTTAAGGAAATAGTTACAGTGAATGGTTTAAAAAAACAATTTTGTAATTGTAAAATAATATTGTAAGCCATGGTTTTATTATTTTATTTCTAATTTTTGTTTTACATCAAAACCATCTACTTCAGTTTTTGTTTTCATACTTCTGTTTTTGTTGTGATTTTAAAAAGTTACAATCTGACAAAATAAAAATTGGTTTAGGTATATTTTCGGCTATGACTTTGGACGGATATTTTTTATTCGGCCAAATTTGGTGCATCCCTAGTATTAATACATCACTACTGCTGCTGACTATTCAACTAATAAAATATGACACTCTTACTACTAAAGCCAAGGTTTCAGTTTATAATCCAATAATTACATTCAAATTACTGAACAAATACAATAAAATATGTCAATCCTGCACAATTAGGACACAAAGCTACAATAAAAAACAATAAATTACCTGTTGTCCGAACCCAAATAAAATCATGGACGTATAAAAGCAAATGGACCAAAATGAGGATATGCTTCTGACCCCTTCCACTGCTAGGGCTGCCGGAAAAGCTTCCGTCGCCAACCTTAGCACCTGGTAGCCACTCTGATAGACAAAGCTCTCTTTGGGGATGGCGCTGACGCCAAATACAAGACTGGTAATTGTGACGTTTGAGTGTTGCCATATGCCAGGCTTAAGAACTTTAACTGAAGATTCTTCCTCTGGAAAGAGAATGTCAGGATTAACAGGATGCTTAATAATCAAATATTATTTGTGAAGCTGTTATGTCATAATTAAATTAAATGTTCCATGTTAAATGTTAACATGTGTTCCATAATTAAATTAAATGCAAGTGTACTTCTTTGCACCCGGTGTACAAGTGTACTTCTTTGAGTGTACTTACCCAAGTGTACTTCTTTGACCCGGCAGCACAACGGTTAGGGAGCTAGCCTTTGGAGCTTCTGGGTTCGAATCAAGGTAAGGCATGGATGTGTGTGTTAAACAATAAATGTTATTTGTCTATGTGCTTGTGTTGTACTTTCTTTGTGTGTTTCCTGTGACTGTGTCAGTTCTGTCGAGTAGAGTAACGGGCTATAAAGCCTATGCTCCTCCCTTCGCGAGGGCACATTCATTGTCATTTGTCATTGTATTTTAAGAAATGCAAGTAGCTGAACATTAGCTTTATTGTAATAACTTTTTGTAATTACAAAAAGTACTTTAAAAGACAAGTTTCAGAAGAAAAAAATAAAAACTTGATACAAATGTGGCAACAAAATAAAAGTGTGTGTTTAAATATAACACTAAAAGTGCAAATATAATTAATTTTAAACTGTACATTGCTGAAAAATCATGTTAAAAGTCCTAGTGAATCCAAATACTAAATTTGGAAATAAGCACTTTTTCTTACAAGATAAACTTTCTTAAAACTTTAATCACGTAAGTTACTCAATATAATATTATAGAAACAAAAAAAACTTAAAGCACTTATTAGCTCTGAGCCAGTTCAACTGAATTATGTAAAAACTAAACAAAGATAACCTTCAAGTTAAAAACAATACTTTGAGGAAAGTGCTTGTAATTAAATAAACATTTCTAACTAACAAGTTATAATTTTTTTTATTCTCTTTCACCCTCCGAGAGAAGATCTATTAGGCTGAAGTGTAAATTTGTTTTAACTGCACAAGATTAAAATTTAAATTTTTAGATGAAAATTTAATTTACATTATTTTTTTATAATATTTTAAAGCAGATGATTATAAATGACGGAAATTTAGTAAAAGTAATAAATGTGAGTTGCCTCAAAACATTACAGTTTATACATTTGTATCCTTTCAGAGGGTTTACACCATTTTAAATTTTGAAAAATACAAATATTTAAACAAGCATCTAAATAAGGGGGATTGGTTTAAATTATATCACAATTTAATTTTAGACTTCTGCATATTTCTCTGTTAAGGGGTTAAAAATCAATACTATTTAATAGAATCTACTAGTGCTACTTAATATTATTAATAATATTTAACAATTACTTTCAGATGTTTCCTGTTTAAAAATGTATTTACAATGGAAATTGGTACAACTTCTATATACATTACCATAAGATGAAAATGCTAATGAAAGATTCCGCTTGTGAAAGACATTCCCAGCAGAAGCAAATAGGAAGGACGACATTATCAAGACTAATATTGCAGTGACAGCTATAGCAATTAGATTCCTAGAAAAAGATAAACATAAATAGGTGTTTCTCTGCATCTTTAGGTTTACTCTGCATCTTTAACATAGTAAGCAGATAAAACAAACTTTACATGTGTTTTATATCAGGGAATCATTAAAAGAACAGTCACAATCAGCAAAACAACCAACAACTACAATCTATACAACCAAATACAATAGAAAAATACTAATGAAAGAAGCTCTTAAATACTGAAATTCATTACAATGTAAAGATGGACTCTTAAACTATTCATGATGCAAACTTATAACATTTTATACTCTATATTGAAAAAAAAAATCCCAACAAAAATATATAACAAGACACTTTAAATTATTTATTTTAAATGCATCAGAAGACATGTCTTTATACTAGTCTTTACACTTACATGGATCATCACAAATAATTTACAATGAATTTTTCAATTATGCTAAGAGACAATTTCATTTTCCAAACTATTTTACTAAAGTTAAACCTTTCACACTCTAATATGTAAGCCACAATGCTTATAAATTATATTTTCCTTATTATGCCAGGTCTAGCCAGAATGTAAGCTTCGACAAGACTTTCTTCCCCCATCCCTTCGCTGGGTTTTCTAGGAAACGGGGGAACATTGCTTTTCTAAACCTAGGGCGTTTGAGATTAACAATCAAAACAGTTAGTAGAAACCAAATAGGGTAGGGGAAAACAGGATTGCGCCGTTTCAAAGAAAACCGCATGCGGGATGGGGAGGAAAATGCTTTTGAAGCTTGCAAACTAGCTAGACATGGTGCACACACCAACATTAATAGGAGTTTTTTTTTAATAAGTATAAGTGCACAATTGCCAGTTTACTTCTGATACATAGGTCACTAAAAACAATGTGTCATTGAGATATAGTCCACTCAGTACACAAGCTTCGTAACAGCTTTCTCACCCTATCCCTCGTACGTTTTTTAAGGAAACAATGAGCGTCAGCTTTTCTTTTATTCCCAAACCTTTTGGATTTGGAAAGCAATTGCAATTATCCTCTGTTAGGAAAATACACTTATAAAAATAAATTAAATGCTTAACTTACTGCATTTATTTGTTTTGGGGTCTTTTAAATATTTCACCTAAGCAATTTTAATGTTTTCATGTAGTGCCTGCATAGATTTAAAATTCCGCCTCCATAAACAATGCATGTATTCACTTCATTCTATAAGCATTCAGTGAACATCACTATTAAGTTGCATTTGTTTTGGTTGGCTTGAAAAACGTACATTTCTAGTAGCTCTTGTAGGACGTTTTTATCATGGAAGTTAAATCCCGACGCAATCACATTGTAGGTTATTTTTCTGACTGATTGGTTTAGTAAACATGACTTTTATGCTAATTTGTTGTTTTTGCTATGTATTCATGCATACCGGGCACTGTAACCGCGCCCGTTGATTTATGTATAACTACAGTGTGATTCTATTACTTTCTCTGCTTCTGACTTGCTTGCTACTCAGATGAGTTAGACTGAGTTTGTTTGCTGTAGTGTGCGGCGTTTATTATGTTTTAATTTAATTATGAATAAATTTTAGATTGCTTTTAAAGAAGTCTCCATGATTATTTAGGATTATTAGCAAATATTAGCAGGATTATTAGCACTCTGTTATTACAATTTTTCACACTGCGTTTTTCTAAGTTGATATAAAGAATCTCTAAAGTTAAGGTTAACGTAGGATTTTTTTATTTTTTTTTGCAATGCCCTTTGTTAACCTACAACATCCTCAAACAGGATTCGTACTCTATTATAGTGAAATCCAGGAGTTTTTCAAGAGTGCACAATGTAAATTCAGGAAGTAAAAAGGAATAAAATTGAATATGTTTGTTTATTATTGTATTAGTCTAGCGACTTTACTGCACTTCCATTGACACAACAGAAGAAAAATCTTCAAAATAGTTGGATCATTCCGGGACATTAACTATTATCACAATGTCCAAACTTTATTTTTCTACTGGGGCCGATTTTTCCACTTTAACTGATAAAGTACTTTGTATAAAGTAAAGTCGTCAATTTTTTTAGGGAGAAGGGGGAAAATATCAGGAGATAAGACAAATTTCAGGAGTTATAAAGGACCTTAAAAGAAAAATCGAAACCACGAGCCATGCTCAAAGTAGAGCCTCTAACAAGGTAGGTTTAAAACAGAGATTCACTAGCCATATCCTGGAAAACCACACTGAAAAGGTAGGTTAAGAAAGTGCTATTGGACCTTGTGTTGTAATCAGGAGGAGTATTAAGATGCAAAATAATTTCTAAATCGTTGTGATAATTATGTAGGTTCTTACTTAGTGATATTTGTGGATGTCTTGTTGTGACTGCAGATGTGTAAAGCAACTGCACCCATCAGACCCCATGTGATAAAAGCTTCTCTGGCGGCCAGCCACCAGGCCTAAATCAAGACACAAATTTAGAAAAAAAACAATACATTTTTACTTTATATGATAAATAAGAAAGCTTTAAATACTTATTGAAGTTACATAACATGAATTATAGCAAAAAAAAAAAAAATGCTAACATAAACCACTACAATATGCATGTAAACTTATGATGTCATGCTGCTTATTTAACTTAAAAACATATCATTTTTTGTAAAGGATATTTAACTAAATAAAAAAATTAAAGAATAAGCTATAAAGCTCAAGGGAAAAGGAAAATTATAATTGATTTTACTAACACACCAAATATTCCAGAATAACAAGTTTATAACTCCAAAAGGATCATATATTATGTTTTAATTTTATTATTGGAATCTTAAGCTTCTTCAAAATTGAGTGTTTGTCAAGTTTTTTGGTGTGGTTAAATGTCATAATAAAATTATTATGAATAATTTAAGTCTTTCAACACCTTCCAAACTGCAAATAACAAGTGATTAATGTCAAAATTAACAATATTATGTATTGACAAAAAAATGAATGCCACAGTATCATCAATTCATTATAAAAAATGAAATAACTTATAAAAAATTTTAACTCTGCAAATTCAATCAAAAAGTGCTTTTATGGATGTTTTGGCAAAGGGTGATGCACAGACATACTTTTAAAAGATTTTGGTTAATTAAGTTTTAAGGAACATTTTGGGCCCTATATTAAATTTTATGACAGGACCTTTTGGGGTTCCTTTTAAAATTTTGTCAATAATCCTTAAGAGGTCTTGAACTTCCTACTATAAAATTGTGACAATTATTCTACCTCTACATTCAAAAATAACTTTCATATATGTTTTTAATCCTAGAATTGAAGAGTAATTAGTTTTACTTGATAACAAATTTATAAACAAACATGTTTTAAACCAATATCCACTTTAGAGCTACTTACAGAAGGATCGAGGAAAACAGGCTTCCAAGGAGAAGCAAATATTTCGAGAATGCCATCGCTCCATTGTTGCCCCATTCTCATGGTGACCATCATTAAAAGAGCAATGGGCAGCATACCAAACACATAGACAACCTGACGACAGAAATAAAGGAAAATGCAACATTAATAAGTTGATATAAATAATAAGCTTTCTAAACCCTTTCAGTGCCAGTGATATCATAATTTTTCTTATCATAATTTTATAAAAATAAGGCTAACATATATTGAGATTAATAAAAATTATTTTCTAATAGAAAAAAAGTTAGAAGAATCAAATGATGTGGTTTTTGATATCATAAATTAAATGGCTATACATGATCAGGAAAAAAATTCTAAATTGATGGGAAACCAAATAGTCATTGGGACTGAAAGGGTTAAATATTAACTGTAACTTCTGAAATGTTATGCTAAATAATCTTTGTTCTGGTTTAATAGTATAAGTATTTTCTTCAGATGATATTTTAAAGCAATTATATGAAAGATGTATTTGCAATACTTAACTTTTTGAATTTATAAGATACAGGGGGCAGCCCTTTCACATTGGGGACTTTGTCCAATTAAATTTACCATTACCAAAAGTTGCCAATAAATAGTTCTGCATCTATATCTAGACTATACTTAAGATAATTAGCTTTTTTAACTACCCCCGTCATATACTTAATAATTACCGTCTATTTTAATCACTACCTTTATTTTGAGTCGTACAGATAAAATCAGTAAAATTAAGAGGCATGGGAAAATGTCATTAACCTAATAAAAGTATGATTAAGAAATATTGTTTAGTTAAAATGGCACTAGGGACTCAATATCACACACTTTTAACAAAAAGTATGCAAGTTTGAAACTGCAGCCAAAGTACAAAATACTCTAGCAGGCATTTCAATAGAGGTATTATACACCACAACAAACTTAAGGTCCATCAGTGACTTTACATATTTTTTAACCTTTCAAAAACTAACATGAAATATAAAAGGAAATAAAACTATTGTGATGGGGTCAAAAATCCGAAAGGCAGATTGTGTAAGAAATATGAATAAACTAACATCTATTTCAAAGAGGAGCATACTTATCATTTAAGTTCCTTCTAATAAAGGAGATAGTTTGGATGTCTAAAGCGATTTATTGTAAAGAAAGCATATTTCAGAGCTTGTAAATTACGGGGGCTGAAGCCATAGCTTGACAGCTAAAAAGCACACACCTTACATCTCAAGGTCTAATTAAGAAGTGACACTACTTCTAATGGTTGTCAGAAGAGTGGATCAGAAGTCAAAACAAATTTGGCTGCGGCTGCAGAATGCAATGATGCCTATTAAACGTGAGAACTGTTTTTTGATGAATTGGCAAGAAATTAACTGAGTTATTAAGAACTGAATATTAGATTATAAAGATTTGTGTGTTTAATAGTATAACTTATATTTGTGATCTATCGTAAAATCTCTATATGTTTAGGAAGGTGCTGATTCTAAAAAAAAGTGGTTTTTAATCAACAGTCTGACTGAAACCACTCTACAACTTGATCCAAAAGAGCTACGGACTTCAAACTAGGTAAACACAGTGGAACTTAATGGACGCCATAATAACGTTTTCAAGAAAAATGCACATGCACAAAGGATAGCATCCCTGCAACTTTTTAGGTTGCAAAATTGAATGTAGTGTAGTGTTACACACAAGTAGTTTAACTTTTTTTCATAAAATCTGCCTTCAGAATGGCATTGTTGAAAAAGTATGGAAAAAGCTGAAAGCTCTGGAAGCCTATCCCTACCAACAGGACTTTCACATTTCATATACAAATCAAGACAGTATGTTAGTAAGGATCATCTGTGACATCTTCCCCTACATTGATTACTTAAAAAGTGTAGATCACAAGAAGTAATAACAATTCTTACCTTTCCGAAAGCCTTTGGCCCCCGACTTAGACACAGAAACACGATGATCCAGACTAAGCACAGGTTGAAAGCCACTTCAAACTTCAGCTCTCCCATCTGGTAGTCACCAGGTTTGCGACCTAGCACCCGACCGCTGAAAAATTAAAGAGAAAAATTGTAACTATGAAAAAATGCACAAATATTTAACATTAAAGTATTAATTAGACCGATTATTCTGTATGGAAGTGAGACCTGGGCGATAAACAAGTCGGAGAAGAATAGACTTCTCATCTTTGAAAGAAAAATCCTTCGTTCAATTTTTGGAGCAACTAAGGAGAACGATGTTTGTATAACCACGAAGTGTACAATATATATAGACAGCCAAATACACTAAGGGTTATAAAGCCATACAGGATCAGATGGCTGGGACATGTTTTTCGACGGAAAGATCTGGACCCAGTTAAAAAGCTGACGTTTTCAAAGATTGAGGGTACAAGGAGAAGAGGGAGACCGGCTAGGAGGTGGTTGGATAGTGTTGAGAAGGACCTGAAAGTGATGGGAATAACCAGATGGAGAAATCTGGCTGCAAGTCGCCCTGTCTGGTGAAAGCAGACTGAGAAAGTCTTGGCCTGCACCAGGTTGTAGTGCTGTTAAAGAAGAAGAAAGTATTAATTGAATCAATAGATCTCAATGTTTTATTTAAGTAAAATTTCTGTTAAAATTGGCTTGTTTCACATCTTGAGGAGCAACAGTTTATCAGGAATGAAAATAAGTTCTTGATAGGTTAATCAATAAAGAACGTGGAGATAACGTGTCATGACACCAATCACTGAAACCACCAATGAAATATGGGAGGATCTATGTCACATGAAAGAACGCAATACCTCTAGCTTCTTACATTTTTTTACTTACACACATATTGTAATAATAATTGAGATTTTCACAATAATAAATTTTGGAATTGGTTAAATTGTCACAGAAGCAATACATTGCTAATAGTGGGCCTCTTGGTTGGATGTTTTGGTTTTATGTTGCAAGGGTGTTTAAGGCCATACTGCGCCAAACTCTAGGTTCATATAAAAAGCTTTAAAATATTTCCTAAATAAAAGGAACACAAAACAAGTTTAAAAAAGAAAAATTAGACACCGAAATTAACAGGCTTTTCTAATTAGATGGCTAAAATGAATAATAAGCGAATTATAACATTTAAAAACACATATTTAACTCAAATCAAAGAATAAAAACCAACATCAATTAAAAAGGAAAACAAATCATGATATGGGGGATGAGATAAAATGTCATGGACAGGTGGGTTTAATTGTTAAAATTTCTAATCCTGCTCAGTGTGAAAGCTGGACAGTCTCTTAAAATATGTTGAACACTTAATAAAACATGGCACATGATACAGATGGGCCGATTCTCTGCCTGCAGAAGATGTACATGCGTTAGTCTTGTTGCCTTCTGCTCAGTGATGAAAAAAATAGCCAGAATATTGATTTAGATTCTTTGGGTTTTATTCTCGGCTTGGAGGTCCTTTTTTTGTGGGCCTTTTAGTGTTAGATTCCAGCGTTTAAAAATGCAAGTATTCAACAATTAATTTTTTTCATCACCTGGGTTAATCTGAAATATTTTGCCATCATCTTAACCAAGATATTTTCAAGAACTATTTAGATTTTAACTTTAAAACATTCAGAGTTTCAGAATTACTGCAACTCTTAATTAAAAATATATATATTAAGTATCTAATTATCTGCTAAAGAAATATGATTTGAAAATTTTTTAACTTTCAATCAAATCAAAAATGAGAATTTTATTTTCATGCAGTGACTAAAAAGCTTACGTTTCAGCCAATTTCCGAATCCTTCACAGGGTTAATTGGAATATATCTTAAATTAATATTTATAACAATATGTTTTAAAAAATGTAATAAGATTTAAAATACTCATAATATGTATTGTACATTAAAAATAGTGTTTAGAATGAAACAACCAAACAAACTTACTGGAAATATGAGGGAACAGACCATCCATAGAAGTCTGCTGATGAACTATTTAAAGCTCGTAGACAACCTGAAAAGATTAAAACTAAAATTCAGAAGAAATTGGATGATAACAAAATAATTATTAGAAAGCAAATAAGTTTAACTGATTGCTATTAAAATGAAAGTGTTATGCAAAACAGTTTAGGAAATTTGTCTTCAGGTAAAAAAATAAAACATTGATCACAAAAAGTCATTTTTAATAAATATTTATTAACTTAATGTCTTTCAACATAAAGCTGTTTGATGTGGTCATTTTTAAAGAATTAAGAATATAGAAATTATTTATGATTCTAAATCAAAAATCAGTTGGGAAGATGATAACAAAGGGGCAATTAAAAATTACACCATACAGTGTCAAAACATTAAACCACCACACATTTAACATGCACCATAACTTCTATATTATTTATATCCTTATTATATTTTATAGATAAATTTATCTAAGACCGAATTTGAACACTTAAACTAGACCATACCAATTTAGTTTCTAACATTTGATTATTAACAACAATAGTTATTTTAGACAAATGAAAAAGCTGATCAAAGATTAATTTGCACTGTTCCATGAACATTACTAATAGAGTCGTTTAATAGTTGCAACAAATTTTGACAATACATATAAGACCTTATATTCAGGGCTAAATAGTGATGTATTAAGAAACTAGATATATTTTAAAAGAAATTACTGAAACGGCTACTTACTTTAATATGAATAAAATAAAACACATAAGGATAAGATTAAAACACAAACTTAATCATCAAACAAGTTGTAAACAGCAATACATTTCCAATAAAACTATTTTTTGAAACAAATCAAATCAGAAAACTTTTGCATATACACAAGTGATTACTATGGTGTGGTGACCGAGAAATGATGATTAGAAGGTTATAAGACATTTAATATTACTAACCAAGGCACTAACTACATAACAATAAAAAATATTGATGTTCAAGACATCAAAAGGCTAGCCTTTATTACGCAATGAGAGGTTAAAAGAATAATTTAGAATTTGCCCTATTGGATGAGAAATTTGAGTTCCAAATAGAGGGGACAAAGCCAAATTTCCTTATAAAAATTAAGCACCTTAAGCACTTGACAAGCACCTATTTCACCAAAAAATAAGAAATAATAACATAACACATTCACAATTGCACTACACATATTAAAAACCACTGGCATTTTAAATTATTTATTACAGCGATGTTATTGACCAAAAATAAAAGAATTCCACAAGTTAGAATGAATTATGTTGAAGGAAACTATAATTTAAATAAATTTATGTTTATAAAATATTTATTATAACTAAAATTTATGAATTTAACACGAGAAAAGTTATCAGATTTTCAGAATAACTGGCAGCGAATTGACAATAAATTAAATACCTATACTAAAATAATTATTTAAGAAATTCATTTTTTGGGATATTAGGGTTGCAGCCCATTACAAGGCCTGAAATTTCCATTAAGTTTCACTAGGCAATAATAGAAAACTCAAGAGATCCCGTACTAGAGAAACCTCGAAAAGAAATACCAAAATTGGAAACCCAGTCGATGTTACACTAGACAAACTCAGGGGATTATCGGAAAAACTCTGACATTGGCTTTAGTTCACAATTGTACAAGATTTGGGGTGCAAAGATAAGTTCTGCGTGCAAACATTTCACTTTCTAAAATGGTATGCTGAAACAAAGATAGTTAAAAGAAATAAAATTAACAAAGATTCAGTATAGTCCGACCACGATAACTTGGCAATCAAAATATTTTGATTGTGGAAGATTCCACTTTGAATTGAGGTTTCAAACCGAAGGAGGAAGGGTTGCCGGCTCAAGGCGTTTGGCGAGAATAGGGTTTGTTGGTGTAGTGCGATTGTAAATAATGTATCGCACTACAACTGCACATCAGTTATCGGCTACAGAGGATTGTTGTTGATTGCTGGTAGCGGTTAACGATTACACGTGTATTTCATTGATATTTTGAATCGTGAAATAACTATGGCTATTATTATTTTACAGAAATTTAATTAACCATTGCTAAAAAAAAGTTCAAAATGAATAAACAAACTGTGACTAGGAATTACATTGAGGGAAGCTATATCTTAAATATTAATGAGAAATATAAGAGTAATCTTGATGCAAGTTCGATCTACCCTTCGATTGATAGTCTGTTTTTAAACCTTAAAGAAATATGCGCCCAAAAGCAATAAATTGCCAAACATAGTAAATCTTGCCCAAAACCAAAACCTTCCTTACCTTTTTCGAAGTAGACTGGTCCACAATCAAAATATTTTGGTTGAAAAGTTATCCTGGTCGGACTATACAGTACATTGTACAATTTAAATTATTAAAAGAGTCTGAAACCTAAAGCATACCGTTTCTGGCGAAGCTGGAATGACATTTTCCCCATTTGTATGAATCTTTTAAAGTGATGAATGAATCCTTGAAGTAGATGAACAGCCATGACAGAGGAAGGGCGTTGTAAACTCCCAATAAAATGTACAGATACAGCATGGCGAATCCCAATCCTAAAATAAGAACAAGACATTTGTAAAAGATTATTTTTTGATACACGCAACTGTAATACACTCCTTGCCAACCTTAGTTGGGTAAATAGAAATGTTATGGAGAAGATCCTACTGTAGATGTAAAGAGCTAAATGAATTATCTGTGAATCCATCCAGAAAATATGTTTGAAACATTAATTTTGTTTAAAGTCTAACAGATTTGAATATTATTTGAGAAAATTTGGCAATTTTATCCTAATGAAAAGTGTATTTTGGTAAAATTGTATTCAGATAAATATTACCTTACAAGAGTTTCCAACTAACAGACCAATCACGCTTTTTCCTCTGCCTTTTAACTCTTTGTTTTTAGCCAAGTTAGGTTGGCACAGAGTGTAGTGACATCAGGGTTCGGAAAAAACCGGTTTTTTCAGAAAAAACCAAAAGAACCGGTTTTTTGGTTTAAACCAGGTTTTTTTTGGTTCAAACCAAATGTTGTTTTTTTTCCATTTCTTATAAATAAAATGTATACACTATATATATTTTTTAAACTTCAGCACACTACACTAAATGTAGAGCAAGGAGAGGAGGTATACAAGGTTAATGTTTTTCTTAAAAGGGAACTTAAAAGAGTAAACAGATTTTGTTAGAAAGAATTGCAACGTCAAATAAGTTATGAGTTTTACATTATTACACAATTCAGAAATGTACATTTTATTAATTTCGAGATAAAAATTTTACACTTTCTACTTTATCATTCTTATTTATTCAAAAACTTAAACAAGTAAATTTGCTAGCTTTTACTGTTCTCAGTCTATTTCGCAAAGTTAGACTGAATTAGGTCAAAAGTAGAAAAAATTCTTTCCAGTCCATCTGTAGTTGGTACGGCGGTGAACAGTAGTTTCCTTAATATTAGAATTTTTATTAAATATCATTAAAAAATACCAACATGTGCTGCTATTTTTTGATTGGATATAAAAGTTGAGTCGTATCTCAATTTAGTTTTGGTTGAGTTGTTTGCATCATAATACTCAACTTTTAAATTAAATGAATTAAAATTAATTTTAGAATATAAATAGAAATTTTGAAAAAACCATTTGGTTTAAACCTTGGTTTAAACCAAGTGGTTTAAACCAGCGAACCCTGAGTGACATGCATTTTTTAATGCACATAACTTCAGTATTGAGTGGATAAGGTAAACAGAAACATGTTAGGATCATGGAGGTTAGGTTAGGTTTTGAAATATTGTCGCACTAGAGCTACACAAGGGCTATTGGCGATGGGAGCCGTATTTTAGAACCATAGTCAAGTGACGAGCTGACACCTGAATAGGCACCCAACACAACCGTTAAAGGCCACATCATACGCAGCATTAAGACTTTGAAGGATATTTAACATGCACTCCCTTCATGGGGTATTATTAGTCAGACATTTTTGGCTGCACAGGCCGTTACCGTCAGGCAGTTATTTTGGCGATGCCCGGACCCGAACCTGGGACCTTTCACATGTAGGCGAGTGCCTAACCGACTGGGTTCCCCAGATCCTAAAACCATGGAGTAATGGAGAATAGTCATTTCCTATCCCAAACCATCGAGCGGGGTGAAGTAAATGTAAGGTATAGCAGGGAAGCTAAATACAGGGAAGTATGGCCATCAAACGCATTTGACAAATAGGAAGTAATAGGAATTTTCAGGAAAAGTGACTTTTGGAGGATTTAAAAAAATATATACTCCAGCTATAGTTTTAGATATACATTCATGTACTATCAGATAATTAGGAACCCCAAGCTAAATAATATTTTTTATTTAATTTTTGAGAAATTTAGTTTGTTTAAAACTATATTTAAACTTCGCATCAAAAATTCATTATCAAAGCCACTTATATATTTTCCTTACCTGGAATGTGATCAACATGTTCAATTAACCAAATAGGTTTTCCCATTAAGTATAGTAAGCATATGAGCAGTACATTTTGTTCAATAATACTTTGGAAGATGGAGTGATAAAACTTAATAAATGTAAAGAACATGTCCAATTTTTATTGAACAGAAACAATAACAATTTTTTATATAAAGGAAAAATGTATAGAATTTAAGAAGCATAAAACACAAAACAATCTGTTCTTAAAAATATAAATATTTTGTTTCATGAAAATATGTTTTCACATTATACAAATTTAAACAAAGAGAATTATCTAATAGTAAACAAATTAGTAAACAAATCACACTTATTTTCCTCTTTTCAAGTACTTGACTTTTAAGATCAATAAAAATTTACTGCTAAAAAGATAAAATCGCAATTCTAAATCTTTCATATTTTGATCTTTAATAGTTCTTAGTGGTCGCAATGAGAGCGAGATGTACAATGACATGTCTAAGAATAGTACATTTAAAATAAGAAAATATGTAAAAGTCATATTCATATTTTTTTTCCATCAGTAAAGTGTAATACAGGCAGATTCATATTTAAAAAAAAAACACTTTTAGAATCTTCCAAAACGTATAGAGTACACAAAATCTCCCTTTCAAATGTTCGACTCCCGTTGCATTACTTTCGTTGCCTTATATTTCATAGTATACATAATTAAAAGTAAAACGCATAGGATTTGAATGAACTTAAAAAAGTCTGCTCTTACTCAAATGTGTTTGTTATGAAACCAAACTCTGTTCGCTACATTCATGTCAGTTTAAGTCTATTTTTAGGTTAGGAAACAAAAACATTGTCTCAATAAAAAAAAACTTATCAACCACATATTCATGCATCATTATAAAGAAATAACCAACCTTTGAAAGCTGGTGAGATGTACCACATATCTAGCATGCCTGCACCTAGATATTGGCCAAGTGTCATCTGCATATACAGGACTGGGATGCCAAATAAAATTGACAAAATTAGGAACTGAAGTATAAAACATCCTGGAAAATAAAAACTAAATGTTAGGATTATAAATTATCTTATTATTAGAGTTAAAACAAAGCCATGTTGTAACTAAAATTGCTTCAATCTAGAAGCATTAGGGTGCCTTGAAAGAGGACACTTTAAATTTTGAAGAAAAAAAAGTCATGACAGAGATTGCAAAATTATCTAATAACAGAAGGAAGCACTTATTTAATGAAATAATAGTTATTAGGAAACAAACAAGTTTAACTTATAATTGAAAACTAGAGGACAAGACTTGAACTTACTGAAACAACATAAACTGTAACAATACACGACTTTCAATCACTACTCAGAAACTTTAAAAAATAATTTCTTTCTCAATTTCTTTTAGTATTATTAACTTTAAAACCTTAAAAAATCCTATGGCAGATGATACCCTTATATGCATGATTTTCTCAAGAACATTGAGATATATAACACAAGTACTTTGATTTAAACTTGTAAACATATAACTTAAAAACTTTTGCTACTTAACTACAATATGATAATTATATAAATTTAATCTTATATGCACCTTTGCACAGATGAGCTTAAGGCTAGCTTAACGTTTAACTACATAAGAAAATATCGAAACAGTATTCAACATGAAGTAAATAACTTAAAACAACCCACCTTTATACACATACACCAACATAGAGAACCGGCTCACATTCGACACTCCTATCACACACGCAAGGCAGGCAAACGCACTAGATGCTTTATGCGGCCAACGCGCTGGCCTAACCCTTTGTGTCGCTGAAACAAGCCTTGGCGCCCTGGGACGCCTCCCAGTAACATTGAATCTTGGTGGAGGACTTTCCTCCGTAGCAACACTCTCGTAGGGCGGAGGGTGTGCAATGATTGGAGAGCGGGGTGCCGATAGGGGGCGAGTTGGCTGTGCGGAGGAGGTTTCTCCATGGGGGCTCGGGGTTTGTCCATCGCCTCTGGGGTTGCCCATGACGAGGGGCTGGGAGTCAGGGGGTGGTTGGGTGGTGGTTTCGAAGAGGGGCCATGTGTAGGCTACATCCCACCCGAGCATAAAGGTGTTGAGATGGGCGCGGTAACCTGCAAGGGAAAAGAAAGAATTATTAGTCGATGGGATATTAGTATTTTCAATAATAAAATCCTAAATGAGAATACATATCATGCAAAAATAACTATATAAAAGCGTGACAGCCTATGAAGGGACAAGGACTGTGATGCCTATTTTAGCCACAGGGCACTGTTGGACATCTAAACACATGTTCCGATCAGATGGTAAGGACTGGTTTGGTTAAAATATCATCGCCTTAGAACTACAAGGCAGGAGGTCTATAGGCAACCTAATATAGAACCAAAGGCAAGTGACTAGATGGCTCAGACCAACAAAAAAATCTTTGGTTCTTAAGATAGCTTTGTCCTGTTTTTGTCAACCTACTAAATTGCTGAAAGGTGAGTGATCCTTGCCTTAACAAGGATTCGAACCTGACCTTTAAAAAGTAGCGCAAAGTTATACCATTTAGCCACATAAATATCATAACTTGGCAATGTTTAGATTAAGGACCTTACTAGAGTTTAGTCAGTGAAGTATAGGCTTTTAAAACCTTCAGAACATTACAATGAATTTGGTTTCACACATATATACACCATCAAAGCTACAAACTGAGATTTTAAGTCTGTCCATCTAATTTAGATCACAGAAACCAGTACATTTGTTTGAATAACACCTAATGTTAACAAAATGACATTAACCAAGTCAATATAGTATATTTTTTTAACATAAAGCTAAAAAAAAATTCAGCAGTTTAAAAATATCTTTAGACTATATAAGATAACACATTTGATCCCATATACATTTGATATATAATTTGCAACAGTTTAAATACATCTCTAGACTATATTAGATAATACATTTGAGCTAATATACATTTGATTGGTTTAACATTTTGTTAGTTGGGTTAATAGTGAACACTTCCCTTAAAGGGTTGTTAAGAAATTACCAATCGAAGTACAAAAATGTTTGAAAGTTTGCAATATCTTAAATGTTTTACTACTTGGGAAAACAAATCAAAAGCCCACATGAGCATACAAAGTGGGATTACCAACACTCAGCTTTGTTCTGATTAAAAGTTGTTGGTCGACAATTTTTGTTTTTGTATAAATGTCAGAAATACGAAATCACAACAAACAAATTAAGCTTAAATATAAAGTCGAACAAAATCCCTTTTTTACAATAAGTCTATGATATGTATGTTCACAAGTTATCTATCATCTGAATAAAAGATTATTTGGAAAAATAAATAATTTTAAAAATCACGCTTTTCTATGAGTTCTATGAGTTGTTTACAAATTTTTCGGGTTTGTTTGTGCATATAAATGGTTTCATTTAAACTGTCAATAAAGTTTTATGCCTTTGATAAACTCAATATTAGGAATTGAAAACACAAAACTATATATTTAATTTTTTAAATCAAGAATTGTCAACAAACTGGTACACAATACGAATTCAAAACAAAACAAACGCCATACATACGATTGCCAATAAACATTTCTAAATGAAATACTCGACTAAAACATACGTATTCGAGTCATCACAATCTACAGAATTCTGCAAAAAAGCACAGATAAATCAAAAAACAAACCTGCAATCCAATAGAACAGCTGTTTAATGTCGTTTAATTCGCTACATTCGACTTTACGCGCGTGTTTGGAGCCCCGGGCTGATCACGTTGCCAAAACACGCAGAGTAATTTTGGAAAACATCAATCACAAAACAAAAACTAAAAGCGTCTGCTTGTGCAGACAGATTATTGCGATTGATTTGTCTGATATTTAAATTGGGCGATATGTAACTCCTTCATTTTGTTAGAATTTCAAATTATAGTTTTCTAAATTGAAAGCGAAATAGAATTTCTTTAGCAGTCAGGTTTTTTCAGACTACATGACGCATTTTCGAGATTTCATTTGTGTATTTCCGCGATTTCATTGGTTTTTTCCGTTTCACACTCAATACCCAGTAACAACCGCGGATCTTTTTTTTTTCGGAACAACAAAGACGACGAAACGAACAATTAGGTAAAAATGAAATCCATATGAAAACATGATGTCCAAAATTTTACCAATTCCGACATTTTTTAACATTTTATTGAAAACGATGAAACTGTTGCAAATTGACGAAAAATTGACGTGAAACATGCCCTTTATCTGAGTATGAATTGGCTTATTTCCTTGCAGATTTCATTCCTTTTTCTTCTGAGATCCTCCGATACTCTATATAATAATTTAATTTCATTCCCATAGATATTAGTCATTCAATTGAAGATTCCTCAACCTTTGTAAGACATTTCGCTTCCTTCCTACAAAAATAAAATTTCCAAATTCAAAACCGGCGATCCCAAAACGTACATAAAAACAAATCACACGTTTTTCTCATCACGAAAGACCGGAAGGTTGTTTTAAAAATGTCCTCCCAAAACAACCAGAAACGATAAAAACGACAAGGCCGCGCCGCTAAGACAAAACGTGCGACACTAATAAAATAAACAAAGAAACGGCGGCACCGCCTTTTTAACACTTATTTCTCGCCAAGGTCGAAAATTTCAAGGACTTTTTTGTGCCTAGCTTCCGTTCTCATTGTGTTGTTACAATGCGATTACTATTAATATGGGCATGAATCTTACATAGAATAAAATATCCGAGAATAAATGAGTTGATAAATTATTAAAATGTAAAAGTCTATTTCGCAGTATGAATTTAAACAATAGAACTTGTTATACATAATTTCATGTCAAATTTTCGTGGTTGATTTTTTTAAAATAAAAATTTTAAAAGTTAGATATGCAATAGAACCACAGAGAGTATAACTTTTTACGGTTTGATGTGATATTTTTATTTTAGGTACAGTACAATTACATCATGTTTTCAAACACTACAATAAAAGAGTGTGCCAAAACAGCATCCGCACCGTCTCAAATTAAATTTTAAATTAAACCGATTCTGATTTTGCTCCCTTAAAATTTTGAAATAAATATGAAATTATGAAAGAGCTAGAAACCTAATTTCTTGCTACTTTAAATAAGACATTCTTCTAGTACGGATAGAAGACGGATATAAGTTTTAAAGATAGTTATCTTATACCATTTATGTCTTTCTAACAAAACAAAAAAAATTTAAAATCGGGCCTATCTAAAGGCAAAACAGGTCGTAAAAAGACAAATGGATGGGCAGAAATTATAATAAGAGGTATAGAAAGCTATGACATCAGACACATACAAAAAAATTAATTTCTTAAATCGATGTCTAGAAAAACAAGAAGTTCTAAAAGAACTAAAATAGCCTACTTTCCTGTAACTTAAATAGTACTAAAATTCTTATCTTGAAAAAACTAGGTTCGTAACAGTAAGTGACATCAACAACCGTTTCTACATTAAATTTATACACATTAGAATAAATTTCACTTAAAGTAGGAAATGTAAATTGACAAGTAGGTTTGTAACAGAATATGTCACTTTATCCGCTTCGACACACAACTGTTTAACAGCTAAAAAGGCGCCAAATACACCATTCACTTTATGTTAAACATTTACCAACTAAATTCGGCTACTTTCATTTATTTATTTCGAAAATTAAATAATTATTACTTAAATCGTTTGCAAAAATTTAAATTTCGAATAATAAATAGAATGTAATAGTTCTCGCTTTTAAATAGAATGAAAACATTGCATATCAACATACAGAATCTTGAAGTGAAATATACTTAACGTCATTTCAAACTGATCGATGTCGCAAAAATAAATTTATTGTCTAAAAGAATTAAAGTTTCTTGAGCGATTGTTGCGATAGCAATGGTGATTTAATTCTAATAAAAATGGCTTCCTATGCTTTTTAAATGAGCATTAAATTTTGAAGTTTATTAAATAATTGAAGTACTTAGAATTCGAATTCTTTTCTGAAATTTTCAAAAAATACTCATTTCGATACGCTGAATTTCTTGACGTATCTCACTTGTCCGTAGCATTTGAAGTTAAATTCAACGATTTAATTACTCGAAATTGCATTTCAATGCTAATTCAATGGAAAATTCGTCGACAAATAGTAGATTTATGTCCGTCCAATCGTACAGACAGACGGACAAAAAGTATGAAAGTTGGGTCTCTGAGGTCATAGCTTTCTAACAAAAAAAGAATTTTTAAAATCGGATGGATAGAACCAATTTTGGAAGGGAGGTACGGACGGACGGACGGACATTGACCGCATGTCAATACCTACTTATTTTTATTTTTTTTAATTCTTCGAATTAAAAAAAAAAAGAAAAGTAGGCTAAAAATTCGCAAAGGAGTATATACGGACAGGTGAGGACAAATTATCCACGATTTTAATATCAAATTTCCATTTTTGTGTCTTAATTCTTTCGAATTAAAAAAAAAGTAAAATAGGCAAATAAATAAAAACTATGAGGCTTGTCAAGCAAAATGGTCCAAGTCCTATAGTCCAGACTTTACTGCAGCTCAGAAGGACTAATACGTTCTTATAATAACATTAAACAAATAATCGGCCGAATAACTCGTATAATTCTATAAACTTTATTCTTTGCTCAGCATCAATATAATCCGATTAAAATATATATTACAATTCCATAACATACGGTAAGTAGGAGACATTACAGTACTTAAGAAGCCAAAATGATTTGTTTTCGTTTTATGTTAAATGTGCTTTTGAAATAGGTAAAATACAAAATTCTTTAATTTGATTTTTTTCCCCAATAGATTCCCCAATTTTTCAAATTAGACAAATATGTTTTTTGACTTCGAAAATTAGTGTGTAATCGCTAACTAGGGAGGGGGGTGCACAATATAGCGTCTTATTTTACGTTTTTATTCTATTATTTATTTCAAAAGATATTAAAGACTACTTTTTTAAGAAATTATCTATCAGTGCGGCTACTTGCAAATCACTTACCCTTCCTCTTCGAATCTTTTTTAAATTACAAATCAATATTTCGAATGATTTATTAAGATATTTTTTCATTGGAAAAAAATATTTTAATTAACTAGAAACAAATATGTTCAAAATCATACATTTCTTTGAATAGATATTCTACTATTTATTAAGTAATTTGAGTACATTCTTTCTAATTTCTTCCTTTGCCTATACAGGCAAAAAGTTTCGGAAATAAATTTTTATCTCAAAATCAAGGACAACTCTCGAAAATATTATTAAATCTTATTTATCAACCATAAATTAGTTCCTTCTAACTTCCTAAAATAGAATGAAATTGTATACATTTTTATATGAATTATCGTATAAATTGTAATCAATAGTCTTCTGCGTAATTTCGAATTTTTAAGATATTTATCAAAACATGAAAATTTCATTCTAAGAAGAAAACTGCAACCGTCATACCATCGAAACGAAATTCAGGCCAATGGCCCGTATATACCCAATTTCAGCAAAAAGACAGTTATGTTTCGAAACGCTAATCGCCTTGTGTGATACCAAGCGTGGCCGATTCTCTGTGCTTCGTAGTAATTTGAACAGCTGAAAAGGTTTATTACACAAAGAAAAAGTGATGTGTTTGGAAGCAGAGTGAAATAACTACGTATCTTTAAAAAATAGGGGTTTTCGGGGGGGAAAATGGGGTTATTCAATCTAGAATTACATCTCGAAAATTAATGCATAGTTTCAATACGAAAATCTGATCAACATCACGACATATTGAAGATTAATATATTTTAAATCGTATTCACCTTTTAAATGAAAAAATATTTAAAACAAAACACGAAAACAATTTGCATAACAACATGTTTATTCCCTCTAAGGTAAATGTAAACTCAGATTAACAAACTTTTGAGACATATTTTTAGATATTTAGATAGACATTCTTAAAAAATAATATATA
The DNA here is from genome assembly GCA_023701765.1 of Hylyphantes graminicola. Lineage (NCBI taxonomy): Eukaryota > Metazoa > Arthropoda > Arachnida > Araneae > Linyphiidae > Hylyphantes > Hylyphantes graminicola. The sequence goes on from CM043112.1 coordinate 45,699,677, forward strand.
TGTAAATACAATCTGAAATTAAGCTGAACTGAACTCGAGAAGTAAACCAACAGTTGATTTTTCAGTGTAAAATACTTTAAAAATTCAAAACTTTTAAATATAGCTATTACAGCTACACTGATAAAAGTTTAGTGCTTGCTTTCACCATAATAATGGTTCCTAGTAGCTGTAACGGCTATGTGGTGAAGTGTTTCACCATATCTCTGTATTGGGTTGAACCGTTTCTCAGGTTTTTGTTTCCAAAACTTGAAAAATGGTTCGACTGAATACCGGAAATATGGTGAAACATTTCACCACACAGCCGTTGCAGCTACTAGGAACCATTATTATGGTGAAAGCAAGCACAAAATTTTTAAATATTTCAACCGATGGAATAATTGTAATGATTGATTATCACTGTAATAATGATTTAATTGTAATCATGAAAAAAACCGTCAAACTTTTAATAAAAATAATTTGAAATTTATGTCTTCAATCGATTATATTTCCTATAGCAATATTCTATAAAGTGGCCATTAAATATTTACTGGATTCTTTGGGGAATTGAATGTAAAGCTAACATTTTATTGCTCTGCTTCGGTTTTCTGAAGTTATTATCTACAAATATTTGACTTTTGAAGAAATATGAAACTTCTGGAACCATTTCAAAACCTTATTTCCAAATACAATATCGACCGGAAATCGCAGAACCAAGAATTCGCGGAATTTTACTTAAAATCAGTCAATGTTGTTTCACGGTATCTTGAAACGCATTAATTAGATAAGGATGATGAAAGATCGTTGTTAGTTTCACTTGATTAATCAAGATCTAATCTTATAATAAGACATCGATAACAACTTTAAACAGTGTAAATACAGTACTTTAAAGATATACAAACGTCCGCATTCAAACTCAATTAACCCTTTCAGACCCAATGACAATTTGGCATCATTTTAGAAAAAAAATTATGATCGTCTATTTCCATTTCTGATATCAAAAAGCAATATCATTAGATTCTTTAAACTTTTTTTCGATTAGAAAATATGTTTTATTAATCCCAATAGATGTCCGCTTCGCAGATGTTTATTATATTTTTTAAATTATGATCAGAGAAACGATGATGCCAAATGGCATCACTGGGACTGAAAGGGTTGACCCATTCATAACGATTTTCAAGGAAATGCGCCTTGCGAAAATGATCTGTCTACCAAAGTATATCTAAAAATACAAAATTTTGTATACAGATCATAGTTCCGATTAATTTATGTTCGCAAATTAAGTTTCACGAAAAACAAATGTTAAAATAAAACTTTATTTGGGAATGAAAGTGTTAATGGTACATTCACAATATCGTCGTTAATGGATTAGAGAAAATGAAATTTATGAAATTTCCTGATTATCTTATTTTAAAGAAATATTCCCTTTCAGCTTGTTTCAAACTTCCCTAACTAAGGTATGTAAATGTTCTACTGAGAGAAGCGCCTTAAGCCCTAAAAATACAAAAAAATTTGTGCTATAAATACAAAAAAACTATCACTTATTTATAGTTAACAGTTTATTTTAACATTGTTTTTTAAAGTAAACAAATTCCTTTAAAAATTAACTACTAAAAGAACTTTTTGAGAAGTTTGAGAAAAAAATGAATTAATTTTTTAAAGAACTCATCGTTTCGACCCTCGTTCAACTTCATTTTTTATAGAAATAAATGACTGATACCTGTAATCAAAGCCTGAAAACTGATATTTGGATCATCTTCTATCGGACTAGGTCAATTTCGGAACTAGTTAACATGTTACTTGTTTGTGGGGAGGTTTTAAAAAATGTCCCCAAATGAGGACGCCAGGTCGCAAGAGGTTAAACGTATGTTTAGCAGCATAAGTAATGAACAGATATATTTATTTTTCCTTCAGATTTTTAATCGGGAGCTCCGAGAAGAAAAATTTCCGTCTCGTAGGCCCAAATACAATCCGCTAAACTAGATTACTTCTAATTCCGACGCAAAAACATTTAGTCCAATAAATTTCAAACATTTAACACTTTCCTTTAGAACGAAGGTTATCTAGGTTATCACTTAGTAGACCCATTTAAATAATTCATGAAGTGGATATGCAAATTTTCCACACATGTATAACAACGTGCAAATTACATTCTAACACTTTTAAATATACTTGGAACATTTAGTTTATATTCTTGTTGACAACATTCTGATGCTAATGAATTTTTATTATGTAATGTTTTTTCTTTCGGAAAACCATAATTTACTTGTGTATATATTTTCGAATGCGTTTGTAATAAATGAGTGTTTCAAAGTAAGCAAGAAGTTAGAAAAGAACTAAAATTGCTTATTTATTTATTTCTAGACTAACAGAAAGTCATACCGCACTGACAGACGGACGGACTAAAACAATTAAAGATAGTAGTCTTATACTCGCATACAAAGAAGAAAAAATAATTTTGAAAATAAGACAGTCAGATAAGTTAACAGGTATGGACAGACTCACTAGTAAAAAATCTTAACGTCAACATCCAATTTTAATTTTTTAATTCTTTTAAGAAAAATTTAAATAAATTCATTGAAAAAGGCCAAATTAAAAGTTAAAGAGTATTTTTAATTTATGTCTCATTCTTTTTTAGTATATTAATATGGGGAGATTATGGAAATTTTGTGAATATTCCAATCAACCTCGGATTGAAATGACATGTTCAATTGAAAATCAAATAAACAAAAATTACCTTTTAGTTACGTCTTTCCTAAAACTTAAAGTTCCGACACTTTAAAATTTAAACACATCAAAATTTAATAAATAAATAACAATTATTTCAAACACAATGGGCTTTAAACTACTCTTTGGCAGCACAATTTAAAACTAGATTGACTATCCCGAACTGTATCAATGTTCATTTATATAAATATCCAATAACTTTGAACAGACACTATTTCTACCACACTAATGCTTATTAAACAGATGACGTCGAAACTATCACAGCGCATGTGACGTAGAACCCACATCGGATTTAAAATAGTGACGTTAATATAAACAATTAAACGTCATAGTACAAGGTTGTGTTAACATTAGAGCGTGCGGGTTTAATTTGATGTTTCCGTTGTTACTTAAAATACTCTTAATGCTTGCGCACGCAATCGTTCACAATACTTTAGCTTTATGTATTTTTCTATTTTTGCTAAAAATAAGTTTAAATGGACTATTTCTATATTCGAATAAATTGGTAACATTTATGTACCAATGTTTTGTTATGTGTAATGTATAGTAAAATACTTTTAAAGCTTGTACACGCAGCTTCAAAAGTATTGTTATACAGCTACCACAATTTTACCACAGCGTTTTATTACTATTGTTGCTAAAAATAATTTTAAATGCATCTGATAAATTTATTACATTCATGAACCACAGCTTTACAACACGAATATGTCATAATATTCAAATTAAAAAAAAAAGTATACTTAAGTTACATAACAAAATATTCTTGTGCACGCAAAAGTCCGGAATAGCTTTCGTTTAATATTTTATTACCACTGTTGCTAAAAATACTTTTTAATACTTACATTCAACTTTTTTTTTTTAAGAAATAAATGACTGATGCCTGTATCAAAGGCTGAAAACCGATATTTGAATCTCCTTTTATCGGACCAAGTCAATTTTGGAACTAATAAACGTGTTAATTGTGGAGAGGTTTTAAAAAAATGTCCCCAAATGGGAACGCCAGGTCGTAAAAGGTGAAGAGTCAGTGCCCGTGCCGTGGAGCAGAGCTAATTAACTAATAAAACAACTTAACTATTAAACTATTAACTTAAAAAAATAAAGAACACTAATTAGACGTGTGGAGCAGAGCTAACGTGGAGCAGAGCTAATTAACTAATAAAACAACTTAACTATTAAACTATTAACTTAAAAAAATAAAGAACACTAATTACTATTATTGAAGTTAATTATAAGACAAAATGTAAAACAAATTTTCATTTTCACACTTGAGCAAGGACGGTCATGTAGTTAAGCTTCAAGTGATAATCACTAAAAAAAGTAATAAGTACCAGGTTAAAAAAGACGGATCAATGCAGAAGCTAATGTTAGAAAATTGAGTGACCGTATTTTTTTTTAAGTTTCTGTTTTGGGTAGTTCAACTGCCATATCTCCAAATAAATTGGACAGTTTCTTACACTCTTAAAACAAAAGACTGAAATCCATTCATATATAGGGGAAGTGTATTTCGACACTGGAAAGGAGTGAAAACTAACTCAGACTGAGTTAAAATCACTCGTTTGGAGTGATCCTGTCTGAGTTTTAACTAAACAAAAGAGCGAAATCCACTCCAATAGGTCAAGTGCATTTTCGACACTGAAAAGAGTGAAAATTAACAGAGACTAAGTTAAAATCAATCTTTTGTTTTAAGAGTGTACTGCCATATAATTACAATACCCAAAAGTAGTTTTTAACTATTAATTTCTAATTTTTGAAATTTCATATTTTTAAAAATTTAATGGTAGAATCACAATGGGGTTGTTTCACGGAGTATCTGGCAACAGCTTCGCAGTCTTGTTTTCCTTTTTCTCGAATTACTTTTGTTTTGGTAGGTTGGTTGGTAGATTTATTCAGGTTTGTGTGCTGACCAAGCACACAAACCTGAATATATGTCTACCAACCAATCAAAACAAAAGTAATTCGGGAAAAATCAGAGATCTTAATAAAAGTATTAGAGTGGAGATCACGTGACCTATCTATGCTAACGACGGGACGAGCCTGGGGGCCGCCATCTTGAGTCCGAGACCAACATTTTAAAGTCGAAATTGCTTAGAAAAAAATAAATTTAATTCTAAAATATTAAAAAATACCATAAAAATACTAGCTGCATTTTGGAATATTTTTAGTGACTTTAAAAGAACTTTTAACGCTTTTTCTAGTATTTTTATAATATTTATTTTGTAACTTTAGAATTAAATTTTATTTTTCACGTATTCTTCTTCTTAATGTGACGGCGATGGCTGCAAGTTGCCAGTGTCGCCATCACATAAAGAAAAAGAATGCTAGGCAAAAAGGAAGATTTAATTCTAAAATTACAAAATAAATATTATAAAAATACTAGAAAAGCGTTAAAAGTTCTTTTAAAGTCACTAAAAATATTTCAAAATGCAGCTAGTATTTTTTTAATATTTTAGAATTAAATTTATTTTTTTCTAAGCGTTTTCCACTTAAAAAAATTGGTCTCGGACTCAAGATGGCGGCCCCCAGGTTCGTCCCGTCGTTAGCATAGATAGGTCACGTGATCTCCACTCTAATACTTTTATTAAGATCTCTGTGAGAAAAATGAAGACAAGACTGCGAAGCTGTTGCCAGATCCTCCGTGAAACAACCCCATTAGTTATTACACTAAAATCGCGTGTAAAATATTTCTGACGGCTAACGCGAAATTCAAGAACCTAAACAATTTTGACGCTCCCTTTCCTAAAGGAAATCCAACTTCACTAAAACGGAAATATTACATTCACAGCCCATTAAATTTATTTTTTTTATCAAATTTAGCTCTTTCTCTCTAAGAAATATTTTTCTCTAACAGAACGGAAACAAGAATACAATGCGTATAATAAATTATTGTTTGACTTTGACACGCAAATAATCTAATAAGCTTGTTTTCGAATGTGGTAGAAACAAAAACAATTTCCCATAGTATTTTTTTTAGTTTTGTTTGAATTATCGTCGCACTAGAGCTACACGAGGGCTATTGGTGAAGGGCGTCCATAATTAAGAACCAAAGTCAAGTGACGAGCCGACACCCGAGTAGGCACCCAACGCAACCGTTAAGGACGGCATCGTACTCAGCGTTGAGACTTTGGAGGATATTTAACGTGCACCCCCTCTGCACGGGGTATTATTCGTCGGACGTTTTTGGCTGCACGGGCCATTTATAGGTCGTCAGTTATTTTGGCGAAGCCCGGACCCGAACCTGAGACCTTTCACATGCTAGGCGGATGCCTAACCAACTTGGCTTCCCAGCCTCATTTACTTTTTTAGTGAAATTGAAAAATAATTTATTTGTATTTGAAAAGCACAAAAATTAAGTCGGACGCTTAAAATTTATTTGTGAAAATTTAATTTTATGTTCTTCGTCAGATTATTCGAAAAATAAGTTATTTAAAAACAGATGGAAGTATAGCAAGTGTAAACATAACACTTTCGATTATAAGGTAACTTCTTTTTTAAAAAAAACTTTCCTTGAAGGTTATAAAATATGCATTCAAAAAATAACGCATGCTGGAAAATAAAAAAGGGAACATACTCATATTATAGAGGAAAAACTATAATAAACTATAATTATAATGTGTTTCAAAGTCTCCTATAATTAATACCGTGTCGATCACTAAGTTCCATCTTCTACTATAATGTTAAAATATAGCAAATGATTTTTTTTGTGCTTATTTGAGGGCGCTTTTGTCTGTCTTTTTCAGCACGAGAGCTAACTATCGACTTTCTGCTCTCGTAGCTATCAAATAGACATTCGTTCAGAGCGGCCGGTTAAAAAAAAAACGAATTTCGTTACAAAATTTAGGTTTAGTTTAGTATGAATTATCGTCGCACTAGCTACATGAGGGCTATTGGCGACGGGAGTCACATTTTAGAACCACAGTCAAGTGACTAGTCGGCGCCTGAGTAGGCTCCCAACGCAACCGTTAAGGGCAACATCGTAAGCAGCGTCATGACTTTGAAGGACGTGCACTCCCTCCGCAATGGGAATCATTCGTATAAGGACATTTTTGGCTGCACGGGCCGTTAATAGGTCGGCAGTTATTATGGCGATACCCGGACCCAAACCTGGGACCTTTCGCATGCTAGGCGAATGCCTAACCGACTGGGCTCCCCACTCCCCAGTCCAGCGCTGAAGAGAAAAAACTATACTTATGTGAAAGGAGAGATTTTTTCACCTTGTTTGAAAATAATAAAAAAAAGGACAACAATATTTGATTACTGTAATAATTACTAAAATTTAAATATATGGTGTCAACATCTGTCATAATATTTAACCATTTAGAAACTCCTAAATAATTAAATAGCCAGATGATTTTTTTTTCTTTCAAATCGTTAAATTATATATCAAGACCATTAGAAAACTTCCTACTTTCTCTTCTTCGTTTCAACCCTTTATGTACTGACAGTACTAATGTTGATGTATTCAATGTTGATTTGGAGTAACTGGGGGCAAGGTGGAACTTTTTGATTGAATTGTGCGGAGTTAGCACATTAAAGTCTACAAAGGTCAAATTCTTAAAGGTCTTTCTCTCTCTTTTGCTTACATTTTTTTAATTCTTCAAAAGAAAATTAACTTGCCTGCGCCAATTCGTTATCAACTGCCAGTACTTTATTCAGTTTTCGAAAGATTAAAGGCAAAAATGGCAAATCATTTTTTTTAAAATCGTTGTTCAGCGCATATTTTATCGTGCCCATGGACAATTAATATGGCCTCGTATGTATTTGAAATCACATCCGCTGTTTTAATCTGTTCTGAATAGGATCTCTCGAAGTTCTGATGCCAGTGTCACCGTACAATAGGTATAAGGTAATTGCTGGGAACACTCGAAAATGTGTTCCGGTGTAAAATGGACATCGGTGCAGTTCTTGCAGCGAATATAAGTTCTCGTTTCTTCGAGAAGAATTTTCATCTCTTGATAGGGATTTGTAAGTCTTTTATTTGTTGATCTTAATATTCTGGATCAATCAAAGTCGGCAAAATTTAGTTATTATAAATAAAAAGGATAAAAAACGAACTTAAATATTGTATTCAGCGCCCTCTAGGGCCACTTATTGAGCGCCCTCTAGGGGCCACTTATTGAGCGCCCTCTAGGGGCCACTTATTGAAACTCTGCTCTTAACCGCCATCTTTTTGTCACCATAGTAAGGTGGTAGGGGTTGAGAGAGGATGTAATTCTTCATCAGCTTCACTTTATTAAATAGATATTTTTACTAAAAGAGTTGCTGTCTTCTTTGCTGCCCCACCTCCTTTCTAGACATAAATTCATCATAAAGCATATTATATATGACCAACTAATATTTTTACCGTAATATATTATGAACTGCTCAGATAGCTTTAAAATAGGCACATAAACAAAACTAAATGTTTATTCAGTGCATTAAGGGTTAATAAATGATAAGCTATGCGGAAAACTTTGTATAAACTTGACCACATTTAACATTTAATGATTCATGTATATTTCTCGACGAAGTCCAACGACAAACAAGTTTGAATGATTATTCACGAAGCCGGGTATTTCCGTAATGGTTTGGTAATTATGTCGATCATTAAATTAGAGGAAATTATTACTGAACTATTTCCTGAATTGATTAGACTATGAATATCGGTTCGATATCGTTTTTTGACATGGATTTGGCTTGATTTAGCGTTGACGTACTCAGGATTTGCATGATTTTTACCGACCCCAGTATAAACCCTAGTAAAAACTGACAACCAGAATACAACGATGATGTAAACAAATAAGAATAACTGAAGAGCTCAAGTGCAAAACCAGTTAAATCACTTCTTGGAAAAAATTGAGCTGGTTAGCTTTTCCTACAGGATACAGGTATTTTAGGAAGGGATCCACCTAACATTTTAATTTGCACAAAAAAAAAGTTAAATCGTATGTATCTTTTTTTTATATAAATATCTCTATATAATATAAAATTGTAATTGTCGGATGCTTGAAAGCCACGTGACTTACGCGGCTTCAGCCAATCAGAAACGCTGAAAGTGCGGCGATGTGTTTGTTTTGTGCCGGGGCTGCTTCAGGTTGCGTCCCGGCTTTGGTAGAGATCGTTGCTTAGCGCTAGAGCTACGTGATATCCTGGAGCAGTCCCACGGAAACTAGCTTATTTTTCAACTGTTGGCATCGGACTTGAGTTTCCGGACACGACAAGCATCGTAAAAACAGCCGAAGCCGATACATCTTCCCTTTTTTGTCTTGCGCACTCTCCCCGCTGGTCGGGACCTCTTAACTAAAATATTTTAGTCTTGTATGTTTGTTTGCGGAGCAAACAAAGAGGAATTGCGTAGCAATTCTAAGGGGTTGGCGAGCGCTAGAGAGCAGGGGCTTTGCCCCCTAGTATATACATACGATTATAATCACTCATAATTCATCAGTACGTATATAATCTGTATGAAAAGCTAACCTAACTCAATTTTTTCCAAACATTGATTTAACTTGTTTTGCACTTAACGTCTTCAACTAAGGTTTATTTATTTTTTAAATTCTTTAATTAAAAGGAATTTTCCTCGATGAGGTACATTCCAAAAAGAAAAGTATTTACTAGTTTTTCCCTGTATTTACCAGTTTTCCCACTGGCATGGGAAACAGTTTTGCACGGAAAAACCCAACCTTAGTTGTACGTACTAGAGATAAACGCGTATTATAGTATTACCGATGCTCAGTGGATTCAAAAGTTGTTTTTGATGTCGTTTCTAACCTATTGAGATCTGACATCGATTTAAATGGATGTTTTGTCAAACGTTCTTGTTTCGACCAAGTTAGTTTCTTTGCGCTCTTTTGCAAGATAGGAACGTAAAGAATATTTTTAATGAAAGAAGCTTTTTCTACCTAAAATTTAAAAACAAAAATGAAATATCTTGCTTCGAGTTTTTGTAAATTTTGTATGATGATATCGTTAAAATTGTAATAATATTATTTGTTCTAAGATCAGGGACCTAATTATATTTATAAACAAAGGGAACAACATCATTGATACTGCCCATATACAGTGGTGGAAATTGATTTATGAACTAACATTCTTTTCACCAGATATCGCTTTGTATTAAGTGCTAACAATTCAAATTTTATGTGTTGGATATTCAGAGCACAATAAAGGAATTTCATACATAATTTTTTTTCAAAAAATGATATTAAATAAAAATATATATAATTTTAGTTTTTAAGCATGTCAAATGATGGAAATTGATTTATGAACTCAAATTTATTTTGAACCCAGGTACCAAATATTTTAACTAGTTCTTCATTCGAACTTCAGAGGAGCTTACTATCAGTGTTTATAAATAAGATTAAGGCCAAATTTGTTGAAATTTATCTGTTTTATTCCCATTTTACTAAATAGGAAAGCTTGCGGGACTGCCTGAAACCAAAAAGGTAAAAAATGACCCTTATATAATATTGTAACAAATCTCTAAGAGAAATTAGCATATTAATTAAGATCAATAAATATAATTCATAAATATTTGAAGAATCATTCTGACTTCGGCAAAAACCATCATTAAAAAAGGTGCAACCCTCGTGGGACGAGGGACAAAAGCAGGATTATTGGACTGGTATCCCAAAAAGTTACCATTTGTGTCAGCATTTGTGCATTACAGGGCGAATTTGTTATGAACAATCACTTCCTGTAACTCCCAGAAGAGTAGGACAAATATTGATATCGTCGTCGAACTTGAAATGTTCCAAAATGAAGGCTGGTCCAAAGCTTACTCTTCACCATAAGAACAGGCTATTAAAATGTAGTCGTAACTACATGAAAATGGATTGGGTGGGGGGTGGAGGGAGAGAAATAGGAAAAAAGTGAACTTTGCTGATGAAAAATGTTCAATTTGGATGGACGTGATGGTTTAAAATGTTATTGAAAGGATCTTCGGAAATAACCAAGATCTGTCTTCTGCAGAAATGTTAGTGGTGGAAGTTTGATGGTTTGGGCCCCGATATCTTATGATTGAAGAAACAAGGTTATGTTTCTGAATTGCTGACAAACATAACTTTATTGCAGATTAGTTCAAGAAAATTCTTTAATTCCTTTTTGCGTTGCAAAACTATGCTTTTGATTAGATTTTTATGCATGATAATGCAAGTATCCACATTTCAAACGAAATTAAAGACTGTTTAATGAACTAAGTGTTGTTCATTTAGATCACCCTGCCAATAGCCATGACTTAAACCCCAAGAATAATGTCTGAGATCAATTGGTTTGAATAATTTACTCAAATGGAGTATGGTTTTAATGAAGTGTGCATCAGTTATGGAATAGAAGGACTTAATCATTAAAAACTGCAAATTGCTTGACCAAAACTTGACCCAAAGTTGTGTGTTGTCTATGAAAAACAAAATCAAAGAAGCATTAGCGACAAAAAATAGTTTTAGCAATTATTAATTGAGATTGAATGCAAAAGTTCATAAATCAATTTCCCTATGCTAAAACTAAAATGTCAAAAAAATAAATTGTTTACGAATTTATATAAAATTTTATTTACGTGTATAGTTTATAATGCAAAGCATGTATAGTATATAAAATTTAAATCGATAAAAATGCATTTAATAAAGAAATACTGTTAAAAAACTGTCAGTTCATAAATCAATTTCCACCACTGTAGTAAGAAACATTAATTTTCAGACGAAACTTTTTATGTAGAGGTATGCAAGTTTTTTGAAAAAGTGTCAGTTCGTAAAAGAAACAGGTAAATTATCATTAGTTTGTGAAACGTGTTTATACAGTACATCTTAATTAAATCTCATTTTAAAATCTTACCATTTTTTGTGTAATCCAATGTCAAAATGCAACTGTTAAAAATGAGCGAAAATCCCACAAAACCACACAAAATTCCAATCTTTGTTCCACAGAAAATATTATATCCATAAACATTCAACCAAGCGCGGAATCAACACGAATTTCTCGTAAAACATTCCAAACAGCAGCGAAACATTTCAACTCCGCTATCGTCTGCGTTCGCCGGCTGACTGAACGGGACTTTTTCTCTGCGTCAACTGGCAACGCCAACGAAGCCTTTCAAATCTTTGTTTTTGTTTGGGTTCGACCTCCGAAGCAAATGAAGCCAATGCTACAGGAAGTGTTTTGTTAAACTAATGGGTAATTGTATTCATAAAAAAGGGTAGAGTTATATTAGTTGTGGGTTTCTGTTCATTAATTTTCTTTTGTTTAAAAATTGTATTTGGTTATTTTTTTATGAAGGGGTTAAGGGGAAATAGGCGCGTTGGACCGCGGGTTTCCAAACTTAAGTGCCTCAGTGTTAATCCAATGGGGGAAAAAAAACTATTTTCTCTACCACATTACTCCGGCTGTATTGAATATTTTAACAAACTGTTTTTTTTAGTAATAAATGTAGATAACTTACAGGTCCCCATCTTCCCACTTTTAGAAATTGCTTCGAATATTTTGTTTAAAATTATTCATTGAAAATTTAAAAAAAATATTCGAACCAAATGCAAAAAGTGGGATTGTAGGGACCTGTAAGCCACCTGCATTTATCACATAAAAAATACTCTTGCAGAAATATTCAATACAGCCGGAGAAATGTGGCAGAGAAATTTTTTTTTCTCCATGGGATTAACACTGATGCCCTTTGCTTTGGAGATCTCCGGTCCAGCGCGCCCATTCCCCCTTAAGGGGGTCTGGCACCTCCATAGAAGCCCATGTTAAATTGTCCAACTTTGGGGGCATCTCAAGAATTAACTAATTAATATATCCATTTCAAATTTTCACAGTTTCATCTATAGACATTTTAAAGTATTTTAACACAAGATTATTTTGAAAAACTAAAAACTAGATTAAATATGATTTTTTTTAAAATATCGTTGAAGAATGTCAATATTTTTAACCTAAAAGATTTAAAAAAAAAAAAAAGTAAAAACTTTACAGACTATTCCCTGCGTTAAAATGTTTAAATATACTTGTGAATTACACATAAAAAAATTCAAGTATTTAAATGAATAACATTTTTAGTTATGTGCCCCCAAACATTCACATGATTCAAAAATTGTAAAACCGAGAAAAACCAATTTAAAGTTTTTATTGTTAACTCATTTCCTTACGAAGGATTTTTGCTTCCTCGTAATATTTGATTGGAATAACATTATCGGATCCTTAGTCGTTCGGCCGATCTGGGCAGTTTCACTAAAGAAAGGGTAAAATAAAATTGCCTTTAATGTCAAAAATATTTTTCCAATCATCTTAAAACTTTGTGACATTATTAATAAAGGTTGATATAGTATTTTAAGCCACTAATTTTTTTTTTTTAATTTTTTCAATGATTTTGAGGTGCCAGACCCCCTTAAGAATAAGTTGAATTATCGTCACTCTAAATCTCCGCGAGGGCTATTGGTGACTGGCTTCGTAATTTAGAACCAAAATCAAGTGACGAGCTGACAATGAGTAGGTAACCAACGCAACATTTAAGGGCTACATCGTACGAAGCGTTGGTTCTTTGAAGCATATTTAAAGTGCACATCCTCCACATGGATTATTATTCGTCGACATTCTGGCGGACAGACCGTTCATAGTTCTGCAATTATTTTTGTCGATAAGCCCGGGTGTCCAAACCTGTTACCTTTTAAGTTGAAAAGCATGCGCCTTACACTCTTAAACAAACGAGTGAATTTAACTCAGTCTGAGTTAATTTTCACTCTTTTCAGTCTCGAAAATGCACTTATCCTATTGGAGTGGATTTCACTCTTTTGTTTAGTTAAAACTCTGACAGGATCACTCCAAACGAGTGATTTTAACTCAGTCTGAGTCAATTTTCACTCATTTCCAGTGTCGAAAAATGAAAATTCACTTATCCTATATGAGTGGATTTCACTCTTTTGTTTTAAGAGTGTACCGATTGGAGATCCTAATCCCATAGATGAAGGGGATAATTGAATATTTAAGAAATACGAATAAGTTTTTTGAAAGGCAACAGAAATGTCAATGGATTTTTTTTCGAGATTCCATTATTTGGGGATACCATGTCTCGTGGGGGCAGAATACCAATCGGAGAAAACCGATCACGAGAAGAAATTTTGTCATCTAATACAACCAAATCCAAATTAGAGTAAGGGTACGAAACTACAATAATATTTTAAAAATTTATGTTTTCCCACAAGTTCCGAGACGAAATACAACAAATATTCTACATCATTCTAGAAAAAAAAATTATAACTTTTTTAATGCTTATTTTACTATAGTAACTATATTTTTAAAAAAATCGGTAACAAATTAAATATTCTTTGTTACCGAACGCAAAATTTGACCTCACTTTTTACGTAACTTTCAGTTTAAAACTCCATTTAACCTACTCCAAAAATCAAACACGTATCAAATATTTTATAAGAAAGTAACAAAACAAAAAAAAAAAACTCTCCTTATCTCCTAAATTAGCACAACAAGATGTTAGAAGGTCACTGTGTTCGGACATGCCTACTTATTAAAATCGGCCACGGAAACTTAAGTTCCTGCTATTTGCGTTGTTTATGGGAAGGTTTATTTTTCAAAAGCATAAATGTAAAGATAATAAATTCTGTATGTTTTAATAAATGTGACAGGGTTACTTATAGAGGAAGGAATCGGGATAACCTAATGAACGAGATTTCCTTATTTTTGTAATCTTAGGAAATACACTCTTAAAACGAACGAGCGATTTTAACTCGGTCTGAGTTAATTTCACTAACCCAGTCTAGAAAATGCACTTCTCCTAGAGGAGTGGATCCTTTGTGTGTTAAACTTCCGACAGGATCACTCCAAACGAGTGATTTCAACTCAGTCTGAGTTAATATTCACTCCTTTCCATTGTCGAAAATGCACTTCTCCTACTGGAGTGAATTTCACTCCTATGTTTTAAGAGTGTAGTTGAATTAGACATTCGTTGTCGAATCGTGTATTTAATTAAAAAAAATTGGCCGAAAATATTCTTATGACAAAAATACACTGCTCAAAACAATTAGGGGAGCACTTTGCTTACTTTTGTTAACCTTTCAGCTTCAGCGCTTTGTTTTTCATTCTAAAAATTTAAAATTTGTGAAATAGATTCATTATGCATCCAGAATGAAATGGTAAAAAACAGGCGGAAAAATATAAATTTTTTTAATTAAAATTTAAGAGGGGAAAATTGGAATAAAAAATTAAGAATAAATTACAACAATAATTTTTTCAAATTTTATTTGCAAAAAAGAGGTAAAATCAATTTTTAAACATCTGAGAATGCAAGAATGAAGAATTCAGGGTCAGTTTATTTCATAAAATTTTTTGGGAGTGAATTTTATTTTACCATGTTTTCATATTTTCATTTGATTAAAACAAACATTATTTACATTCTCAAAAAACATGATTCTTCCATCTAACGATAAATTAGTACAAGCTTAACTTGGTAAGAAAAAAATCAAAAGCTCATGATTCCAAATGGAAACTTTGGGGTTGAAAGATTTTGAACCATGCGCTCCCCTAATTGTTGTGAGCAGTGTATTAGACCAGTACTTTTTCGTTTCAAATATCCCATAAAAAGTGTAAAAAATGAATTTTAAAATTAGGCCGAAAATTACGCCCGAAAACGCTTTGTGGCTGTCACGTGGTATCTATGACGTCACTAGTAACTATACACAAACTTTGAAACACCATTTGGGAATCTACTTCAAGCAATTTTGAACTATCTGCTTCTGTTAAACCTCATTCCATTATAATTTTTTTTGCAAGAGTAAATTGGATTCAATTTAGCTTAACTGCAAGCAAAAAAAAACAACATCACACCTGTATGTTTATTTACAAGTGACGTCAGACAAATTGACGTGTTTGTGATCACGTGACGTACCATGCTACCTAACCTTCCTAAGTACCTCGTCTACATTAAAGAAATAATTATTAAAATGCATAATATAACATTTCGACAAAATTAACAATTACAGCACCCCCTCCTGCTTTAAGGGGTCTAAGGAGTCTTAAAAATGTGCAAAGAAGGAACTACAAAGCATAGTTTGATCTTTCATGTAATTTTTTAACTACTCAATATACAAGTATAATTTTTTTATATGTAATTCTACCAGATTTATTTAATATGAAACAAATTTTAAAATTTATGATACTTTAGCCAAAACTAAAATAAATGATATTAAACATAAAGCTATTTGAACACATTGTGATTAGGCTTGCGCGGCAAATTGTGAGGTCAAAATTGAAGACATGACCAAGAAAATGACTTTATATTGTACAAATATGTACAAACTAGAACTTATACCTAAATTCTCAGCTCAATTTTAATTAGAAATAATTTTTTAAAATTTTTTAAATCAAAATTCAAAAATTTTTATAAATTTTTTTAGAAAAAAGTTCTTAAAATAAATTCTAATTAAAATTGAGCTGAGAATTTAGGTATAAGTCTTTGTTTGTACATATTTGTACAATATAAAGTCATTTTCTTGGTCATGTCTTCAATTTTGACCTCACAATTTGCCGCGCAAGCCTAATCACAATGTGTTCAAATAGCTTTATGTTTAATATCACTTATTTTAGTTTTGGTTAAAGTTTCATAAATTTTAAAATTTGTTTCATATTAAATAAATCTTGTAGAACTACATATAAAAAAATTATACTTGTATATTGATTAGTTAAAAAATTACATGAAAGATCAAACTATGCTTTGTAGTTTCTTCTTTGCACATTTTTAAGACTCCTTAGACCCCTTAAATCGCCTGCATAAAGTCCTAATTGTTAAAAAAAATCCCTCATTTTCACAATCCAAAAATTCTTCCAAGATTCCTTTGAATTTTAATTTACATTTTGAAATAGTTTTGAAATAAATCTCAAACCGGAAGTCTATAAAGACGCAGACAGTGTCTCGATTTGCAAATAAATTGGCGGTACTTTCGTTGAAAGTGTTGAAAGTTGGCGAAGTTGAGAGTTTACGTCACGATCTTTTGAAACAGCAACTCGCGTGTGGTTTTAAATTATTTTAAAAAGTTATAGAAAAATATAACTAAACATACGTATTTTTTAACAGAACTTCTAACCTAATGTGAATCCTTCTAATCATAAGAATTTTGCTCAAATATACATATTAGCAGTATTTATAATATTAGGATAGATTTCTCTATAAAATATTAATTAAATAGAAATTAAATCCCCGATTTAACTCTCTAACTCTAAGCTATACGAAATTTCGTTGAAGATATATATTTATATTTACTTCATGAGATTAAAATACTAAAAATGTAATTTGTTTCCCTTTACTTTTTAATTTCGTTGATGTAGCTCAATAATACAAATGACGCACTGTTCCAAACAAAATTTTAAAATGTTGCACAAAGAAAAAAATATTATCCATTTGTAAAATATGCGTATTGGTGGAAAACCTGACAGTCCAGGGAAAAGTTTATACGTCTGTCTACTCAGAGGTAAAAAATGAGCATAATTTGTAAGAAATTTCAAAAGCAATTTATCAAATGCATTTTTTTCTCCAACAGGGCTACAATATTGGTAGTCAAGCCGTTGCACACTCGGCATATTCCCCAGAACTGAGAGCCATTTTTTGTGGCACCATCTAGGTTAAGTTAGGTTTTGAATTATCGTCGCACTATAGCTACACGAGGGCTAATTGACGACGGGCGTCGTATTTTACAACCACATTCAAGTGACGAGGCACCATCAAGGAGGCTCTCGCTACCAATTTTGACGCGTAGATTACAATGAATCTGAGCTCTCTGTGCGGATGTTAAAGTATGCCGAGATTTAATTTTTCCGAGAACCCAAGCCAAATGGGCCCTCCAGGGATCTTTTACATGCCACATAATCATATGACATGCCGTGCCCAGGATTTTCCCATCAAGAAAATCGAGACGACTCAGCCAGGGCTCGAACCTACGATTTTGGGCTTACTAGCGGACACGTTAAACCTCTCAGCCACTGGTCAAATATTTCAAGGGCGGATAAGTACCAAAACAATATGGCTATTTACGATTTACCAGCCCCAAGACCTCATTCCCATATGATGACTCATTCTATACAAGAAATGAACCCAACAAAAACGAACTTGTGTCCAAAGAATAAAGCAGTAAGTTAATAAAAACTTTTTTCGGAAGGCCAATGTGTCAATAAAGGAAGCCGGACAGGTAAAAAAAATCGTGCATGTTTTTAAGAGGAGGTTATGAAGGCTAAGTTAGGAAAAATAGTGGTTTGTTATTTTGTTAGTTTTGAAAAGTTATCAAGGAACAATAAGTTATTTCCATTCGATATCCTCGCTGCCCGAGAGGTACACACTTGGACTCTTGTACTATCAATTCACTTCACAATTTTAGTTCAGAATCTATAATAATAAAAGAAAGAGTCTGTCTGTGTGTCTGTCTGTGTGTATGTCTGTGGATCGCAAAAGCCCTACTTAGACTGCTCTAAAAAATTCGAAATTTTTAATATAGATTCCTTTTCATACCTACGTGTGCACCTGAGGCTTAGATTTTTCATATTTGATTGAAATTTTTTAATTAATATAATTAGTTTCAAAAAAACGTCATCCACGTGGGATTGCGGGACCATAACAGGGCTTGAAAATACATGGACCGGGCCGAAACGGGAGCTTGACGCCATATCCTCTATTAGTTTGATTGATATATGCGCTCGCCCTAGGGCTGCTTCATCCTCTATTAGTTTGATTGAGATATGCGCTCGCCCTAGGGCTGCTTCATCCTCTATTAGTGTTTGCTCTTTTAGGTGAGCATGCGCCAACACGAATTTAATTTTGTTTTAATTTTCAGTGTATTTTCACAAGGTAAGTTTGCCTCTAAAAGGAAGCAATGCGAAGTTAACGGGTTCCCAGTTAGGCGGGACCATACTGCTAGTTTTACATAATACTAACTTATTATAATTTAGAATGTTCAACCCTACTGAATATACCGATACCGAAGCCGTTGATCTATTACTTGTACTGAAGAATTCAGCGGTTAATTTATTGGACATTTTGGATTAAAACAAAACTTTAAAAAAATGTAGTTAATCGTAAAAAAAAACCTGACAGGTAGGTAGCTAGGTTTGAATTATCGTCGCACTAGAACTAGACGAAAAAAACTGACAGAGCTTATTTGTATATTCCTAGAGGTTCAAAAAAATACACATTTTTTGTGTGCTAAGTCCACCAAATTGACGTAATTGACGTGTCCCTCAGCAAACGTTTAAAGCGCATTTTTGCAAAATATACTTTGAAATACATAATTGTTTGAATTTTTTTATAACCTCTTGTTTTAACCATTAAAACACTTAATCCACGAAACCTTAAAAAAAAAAAGCTTCAACGCAATAGCATTTTTTTAAAATTTCTATTATTATTTTTAAAAATAAAGCTATGTAAAACAGTTCCCACATAATCCCTACAACCTTCTCTTCATTCTAACATCCATTCATTAATATACATTTTCTTTTTCTTTTCAGGTAACCGGTTGGCCGGTCTTTGTTTACTACGGTCATCAGTCGGTCAGGTCTGCTCATTTGAATGGAAAATACCAACAAAAGGAGGAAGTAGGCTTCCTACGATTATTCAAGAATGACCGGCCTTGGATTTGGGTGGATGAGAGAAAAAAAAAAGCTTATTGGTCCGGATTCGAATCTTTGTTTTACTATTTTGAAATATAATTGTGTGTTGGTTTTGCATTTCTATCATTTCATATTTAGTTTAGATTGTCCGCCTAGTAAGCCCAAGATCGCGGGTTCGAGCCCCCGCTGAGTCGTCAGATTTCCTGGATTGGAAATCTTGAACACGCATGTCATATGATTATGTGGTGTGTACACTCTTAAAACGAAAGAGTGAAATCCACTCCAGTAGGAGAAGTGCATTTTCGACACTGAAAAGGAGTGAATATTAACTCAGACTGAGTTAAAACCACTCGTTTGGAGTGATCCTGTCAGAGGTTTAACACACAAAAGATCCACTCCATTAGGAGAAGTGCATTTTCTAGACTGGAGGAGTGAAAATTAACTCAGACTGAGTTAAAATCGCTCGTTCGCTTTAAGAGTGTAAAAGATCCCTGGAGGGTATCCCTTTGGGTTGGGTTCTCTCGGCAAAATTAAATCTCGGCATACTTTAACATCCACAGATACCTCCAGATTCATTGAAATATGGCCGTCAAAATTGGTAGAGAGAGTCGGCTATATGGTGCTACAAAGAAATGGCTCTCAGTTCTGGGGAATATGCCGAGTCTGCAAAAGGCTTGACCGCCAATATTGCGGCCCCATTACAGAAAAACAAATATTTAGTTTAGATTGGCTGGTCTCAGTGACTATTTTGTATGACTTCTCCTCCTCTTTCTTCCAAGATCGCGGGTTCGGGCCGGGATATTTTCAGGGTGTGAAAATCGTCGACACGCTTGGCATGCCAATTATGGGGAAATTAGAAGATACCCTGAATACTCATTTGGCTTGGGTTCTCTCAGCAAAATTAAATTTCGGTATACTTTACATCCACATAGAGCTCAGATTCATTGTAATCAGCATGGTCAAAATTAGTAGCGAGAGCCGCTTAGATCAATACCACCTAGATTAGAAGGCCGAAGCACAACGACACACTAGTAGACCAATTTCGATTTGTTGACCAATAACGTCGTATCTTAAGATGACGTTGCATCTTGATTCCTCTCATCTTAAAAATTTATTCAAGTACAAGATCTAGTCACGAATGATCATTGGTCAAAACCACAGAATCGGTCCACTAATTTGACGTCAAGCATTTAATTCGCCGGCCTTCTAATCTAGGTGGCATTGCTTAGATGCGATGCCACCAAAAATGGCTCTCAGCTCTGGGGAACAAGCAGCAGATTTTTCAAAAGGCCTGATGTTCCAAAATCCCCTCAAAAGCAGCCCCATTTAGAAAAAAAAACATGGTTTGGCATTAACATCAAACATTAACCCTCTAATGCATACTGTTACCGTTTGGTAACAAGTTACATAATCCACTTTATTCTATTAAAGTAGACCTCAATCTTGACAAATTTGTGTTTTTTTCATATATTACATTCCATTCTGAAGTTTTAGTTAATAATAAAACTCATAAATGACAGTAGTAAAAGTGTATTCAAAATTAAAGAGGGAGGTTATTAACTGTTGTGAAATTACGTTTTCTGGCGTAAGTCAAAGTATAATAATTTTAGTACTAAATACAAATAAATTGTTTTGAAAAAATATATATAGTTAAAAAGGGTTATTTTAAAATATATTTAGTAGTTTTCTAGTCATTATTATCAAAATTTGAATTTTTTAGTTGGTTTTTGTTACATGGAAATTTTTTTAAAAATTGAAATTATTTAAAATCTAATGCAGTTAAATTTTTTTCAGTATTTTTCCCATAATGTATGAGCATTGAAGATACAGATATATTTTTTTGGGATGAAAATAAAAATTCATGCATTAGAGGGTTAAAGACAAAAACCACTAAGAGCTTGACATCTCAATCCACCAAAGAGTTCTATAGAAGGGTAGAGGAACGACTCGTACTGAGCTTTAACGGTTGCGTTAGGTGCCTATTCAGATGCAATTAACAATTAATTAATTGTTAATTGCAGTTTCCAGAATTACAATTGATTAACTGTTAATTAGAGTTTTCCACAATTACAATTGGCTAATTGCAGTCGTAACGAACAATTAATTGTTAATCATTAATTCTTTTTGCAATTAAAGTTTGCCCAACACTGACTACAAATGTCCAGATTTCTCTACGAATCGCTGAAATCCATGCAGCTCGTTTTATAGTCCGACCACGCTAAGTTGGCAATCAAAATATTTACATTGTGGACCAGTCCACTTCGAAAAAAGGAAAGGAAGGTTTTGGGCAAGAGTTACTATGTTTGGCGATTCATTGCTTTTGGGCGCAAGTTTCTTTAAGGTTAAGAAACAGATTATTAATTGAAGGGTGGTAGATCGTACTTGCATCGGGTTCACTCTTGTACAGGGTGGTAATAAAATAACGCTCACTATTCGGAGTGGTCTGTAGATTGAATGAATAATCTAAATGCTTCAAACATAGAGTTACTAATCAAGAAGGGGGAAAAAGAATGGAATCATAAAAAAGAATAATCATAAAAAAATAAACTCGTCTCTTGACCAGGGTTCTAAATTACGAGGCATGGTCAATTATGGCAAGTTACGACCAACACAGCTAATTACGCCTCGTAATTTAGAGCCCTGGTCAAGAGACGAGTTTTTTTTTTTCGAAAAATAATGTAATCATTAATAAGAAACTTGGCTTTTGACCAAGATCTAAATTACAAGGCGTAGCCAATTACTGCCAACACAGCCAATTACGCCTCGTAATTTAGAACCCTGGTCAAGAGACGAGTTTGTTTTTTAATGTGCAATCGTTAACCGCTACTAGCAATCAACAACAATCCTCTATCGCCGATAACTGATGTGTAGCTCTAGTGTGATAGATTGAACTAGACCAACAATCTCGTCTTCTCGCCAAACGCCTTGAGCTGGCAACCCTTTTTTCTTCTGCTTAAAAACCTCAATTCAAAGTGGAATCGTCCACAATGTAAATATTTTGATTGCCAACTTAGCGTGGTCGGACTATACCATATCTTGGGAGATCTTAATACCCTAAGTTTAGATAAATCCTTCGTTCCAGATCGCATGGAACATTGTGGAACAAAACAACAACTCCTCTCTTTTTTTATTTGTATAAATTGCTCATTTAAAAAAATGAAAAGCTGTAATTTCTTTGAGGGGTCTAAGGAGTCTTAAAAATGTGCAAAGAAGGAACTACAAAGTATAGTTTGATCTGTCATGTAATTTTTTAACTACTCAATATACAAGTATAATTTTTTTATATGTAATTCTACAAGATTTATTTATAATAAAACAAATTTTAAAATTTATGAAACTGTAGCCAAAACAAAAATAAATGATATTAAACATAAAGCTATTTTAACACATTGTGATTAGGCTTGCGCGGCAAATTTTGAGGGCAAAATTGAAAAAATGACCCAGAAAATGACTTTATATTGTACAAATATGTACAAACTAGGACTTATACCTACATTCTATGCTCAATTTTAATTAGAAATTATTTAAAAATGAATTCAAAATCAAAATTTAAAAAATTTTATTACTTTTTTTAGAAAAAAAGTTCTTAGAATAGTTTCTAATTAAAATTGAGCTGAGAATTTAGGTATAAGTCCTAGTTTGTACATATTTGTACAATATAAAGTCATTTTCTTGGTCATTTTTTCAATTTTGACCTCAAAATTTGCCGCGCAAGCCTAATCACAATGTGTTAAAATAGCTTTATGTTTAATATCATTTTTTTAAGTTTTGTTAGTAAGTTGTAGAATTACATATAAAAAAATTATACTTGTATATTGAGTAGTTAAAAAATTACATGACAGATCAAACTATACTTGTATATTGAGTAGTTAAAAAATTACATGACAGATCAAACTATACTTTGTAGTTCCTT
This sequence comes from Hylyphantes graminicola, assembly GCA_023701765.1. Classification (NCBI taxonomy): domain Eukaryota; kingdom Metazoa; phylum Arthropoda; class Arachnida; order Araneae; family Linyphiidae; genus Hylyphantes; species Hylyphantes graminicola. The sequence goes on from CM043112.1 coordinate 45,722,850, forward strand.
CTTTGCACATTTTTAAGACTCCTTAGACCCCTTAAACGAAACCGATCATACACACGCTATATAACAACAACTGTACGACCGGAAGTACCTTGGAGTACAGACCGAACATCCGATTAACAGCGCCCTCTACTCAATACTTCAACCAGCGAAGAACCACATTCTAATAAGGAGTCGACACCTGAGTGGGCACGCAACGCAACTTTTAAAGGCGATTACGTATGAGGCGTTGGTATTGGGAACGTGAGGAAGGAACATTGCGCATAATTCTTTTACCAATTAACGTTTCTGGGTAGAAACTTTATATATTCCATAAAATGGAAAAATTATGAATATGAAAATGAGTTAATATAAATTTTATATTCATTAAATGAAATACAAAATAGTGGTAGGCAACAAAAAAAATATATTAGTCATAGTTAGGATTTTGAATAATTAAACTTCTCCCCCTCTATGGACTTTAGCTAGAGCAACACAAGAGCATTTGACAATGGTCCTCGTTTTTTATAATCATGGTCAAGTGACGAGGCCGACACCAAGCACCTGTAGATAAAACATTTTCAGAAAAATTAGAAACAATACAGGGTATCCGAAAACAATTTACCTTAGCATTTAAATAAGCTACTTATAAAAAAAATGGTGTTGGCTTTTCTTAGACAACTGTTTAATTTTACAAAAGAAATTCCTTCAAATACAGGGTGGTTATAAAAAAACGCTCACTATTCGGTGTGGTCAGTAGCTTGAATGAATAATCCAAATGCATCAAAAATTGAGAAACCTACTAATCAAGAAGGGGGGGAGAATGGAATCATAAAAAATATACTCGTCTTTTGACCAAGGTTCTAAATTACTAGGCGTAATTGAATGTGTTGGCCGTAATTGGGTAAGCCTCGTAATTTAGAACACTGGTCAAGAGACGAGTCTCTGTTCTATGATTCCATTATTTTTTGAAAAAAAAGAAACTCGTCTCTTAACCAGTGTTCTAAATTACGAGGCGTAATTAGCTGTGTTGGCCGAAATTGGCCATAATTGACTACGCCTCAAAATTAAGAACCCTGGTAAAGAGACGTAAGTGTATCAATTTTTGTTGCATTTGGATTATTCATTCAAGCTACAGACCGCTCCGAATAGCGAGCGTAATTTTATAACCACCCTGTATTTAAAATGACCGTCCTGCCTTTAGAAACTATACGTATGCAACGTGCAAGGGAAAAATTTACCAAAGTTTTGTTTGTCCTTGAAAAAAAAACTACAACTGTGAAATATCAAAGAAAATTAATTGGTCACTTGGTACTAACTACCTGAACTAATTAAAACTTATTTTTTTTAATTTGTTTCTATGGAAGAAACTTAATAATATAATTTTTAAACACGTATTTTATTAACTTACGATTAGTAAAATAGAAAGGCCCTCGCCAGATAAGACGGTGAAAAATGCCCCCACTCCAATCGGGCTAATTTGTTTTCTGAATATACCTCATAGTATGGACAACTTCTCAGCCAAGTTTCAGCTCTAAAATAGGACGCGTTTTTGAGTAAAAAATAAAAGTTTTTTTATTTTTAAATTGAATTTTCTCTGAATCTATTTGATAATATCCAAAAAACTGCTCATAAGTTTTTAGATATCATTGAGTAGTATTCTCAGAAAAATCCGCTCATAAATCTGATCGAGGGATCATTGTAAAAAATGCGATTTTTTCCAAAAAAATTTTTTTATGCCAAAATCGTTAGTCACACCTTAAATTTTTGTCTCTACATGTTTCTCTAACATCAATCTACAATATATATTTTTTTCAGATTTTTAAAAACATTGGACGATAGTTAAAAAAATAAAATATCATTAAAACCTGATTTTTTGCACTAAAATCCTTTAGTAAAGTCACATAATTTTTTTCTACATCATCCTCTTGTCTCAGTTTACAATATATGTTTTTATATTTTCATATATTTTTGAAAATGTTAGGCAATTGTAAAAAATATTTAATTTGATTTTAAATCAATTTTTTAAACTCTTATTATCTGTATTTGGAATAAGTAACGTTATTAATAACATTTTATTTTTACTATACAGTTGAAATAAACTTGCTAAAAGGGAAAAAATAAACTGAATCAAAATTAACTTTCATCCATTGCAGGGCTCCTCAACATATTCTACCGTATATTTCAATACTTCACTCTTCCCCTCAGATGAACCTATAGACACGCTTGTCATCTTAGAAATGGTCCCCCAAAGGATATCAAGAGATTCGATTAAATAATTCGTCAAATACTCATCCGAATGTAACAAAAACTTAGATTTAGGGGTTTTCGAGGGTTCTAAACATTTCTAGGTTATTAAATATGGGTGTTGCTATTGGAAATTTTAAAGTTAGTAACATTTTTAATTTGAAGACGGCCCCTTTTTCAAATTTTGTGTCATGCGATTAACTCAGTATATTATATTTTCATAAAGTCAAAAAGGTTCGATTCCTTAGGATGACTAACGTACGAAATAATCACTAGTGGGTACTTTTTTTTGGTCCACAGTTGTACCAGTTTGAATTTCCCCGCTTATGTTAGGGGTGTCATCTGCCGAGTAAGGTCCTCAACTTGCGTGATAATTATTTACTTTAGGTTTATCCACCTGTTAAGTCTCCAAAAGTTTTCAGTAGCGTCTAATACGATTTACGTCAATCACTGTGCTATTATTGTAAATGTTTATACAAAAATACTTATTGTCTATCCGGTTATTGTTATCATTGTTGTGGTCACCATTAATGTTAGTGCTACTATTTTAAGAAGAATAATAACCTATATATCGCAATCACTATGTCTTCTAAGCATGTTAAGGGGTCACAGGAGTCTTAAAAATGTGCAAAGAAGGTACTACAAAACATAGTTTGATCTTTCATGTCATTTTTGAACTACTCAATGTATGAGTATAATTTTTTTATATGTAATTCTACATGATTTATTTATTATAAAACAAGTTTTAAAATTTATGAAACTTTAGCCAAAACTAAAATAAATGATATTAAACATAAAGCTATTTGAACACATTGGGATTAGGCTTGCGCGGCAAATTGTGAGGTCAAAATTGAAGACATGACCAAGAAAATGACTTTATATTGTACAAATATGTACAAACTAGGACTTATACCTAAATTCTCAGCTCAATTTTAGTTAGAAATTATTTTTTTAAAAAATTTAAAATCAAAATTTAAAAAATTTTATTAATTTTTTTAGAAAAAAGCTCTTAAAATAATTTCTAACTAAAATTGAGCTGAGACTTTAGGTATAAGTCCTAGTTTGTACATATTTGTACAATATAAAGTCATTTTCTTGGTCATTTTTTCAATTTTGACCTCACAATTTGCCGCGCAAGCCTAATCCCAATGTGTTCAAATAGCTTTATGTTTAATATCATTTATTTTAGTTTTGGCTAAAGTTTCATAAATTTTAAAATTTGTTTTAAAATAAATAAATCATGTAGAATTACATATAAAAAAATTATACTCATTTATTGAGTAGTTCAAAAATGACATGAAAGATCAAACTATGTTTTGTAGTACCTTTTTTGCACATTTTTAAGACTCCTGTGACCCCTTAAATGTGCCGGATGTAAGAAATGGATTTATTCTGTTCAGAAGATGAAAAAAATTACAGATGCTGATGAAGTGATTTTCTTCTCAAAAAATATCGATACTTCATTAAACATCAATGACATTATTTGTAAAAAGTGTCGATTACATGCTTATTATAAACGAAGAAAAATCGATCGCTCCTTGGATCAAGACGAAGTAAGTGATTCTGAACAATTAGACCCGACCTGTTCTATTGGTTTAAAAGAAGATTCGAATGATAGTAATGAGGTTGAGCATGTAGAGTTACCAATACCGAGGACTGTTTCAACACATAAATATTGCTGTGTCTGTTATAGTAAAGATACTTTAATTCAAGTTCCTCAAGAAGCACAGTTGCAGTCGTATATTAAACGTAACATTTATATTCCAGCTGGCAACCGATGTTGTCGAAGCCATTTAATAAAAAAACGATTATATGATGAAGACTTAAATAGATTAAAAGTCTTCTCAAATTATTCGTCTATGACAGCTCATGAAATACAGAATATACTTAACAGCGTGACATCAGAATGCAATGAAACTGTTTTGGATAAATGTGAAAACCAAAGGCTTTCTGAAGATCAAATTAAAATATACACTGGCTTGAGTTGGGATAATGTAACGAACTTGCGTGATATGATGGTGTCGATGAGAAAAAGTTCTTCTCGGACGGTTGTACAAGCGCTAATTGTGTTTCTAATAAAACTAAGAACAGGATGCTCAAATAAAATGATTGCTTCCATACTGCAGCTCAGTAATGAACAACTAGTGTCCTCCTACTCAGATTCAATAGTACATTCATTTGAGAAAGATATTCTTCCTGTACATTTTGGATTATCTTCTGTTAGCCGAGAGATACTGATTAATAATCATACCACAGAAATAGCCAAGAAACTGTATAATGCGTATGATAAATTGATGTTGATATGTGACGGTACGTATGCACGACATCAAAAGAGTACAAACAATGAATATCAACGGATATCTTATTCTGGTCAGAAAAAAACTCACCTGTGTAAGCCTTTTACTATTTGTACTACTGATGGATTTGTCGTTGATATGTTGGGTCCTTTTCTTGCAAATGAAAATGATGCTCAGATAATGAGACATATTATTGACGACCCAAATGGTTTACTGTGTCAGCTAATGAGGCCCGGAGACATTTTCATTTTGGATCGTGGATTTCGAGACGTCAAGGAATATTTAGAATCTAAACAGTTTACAGTACTAATGCCGGCTCTGAAAGGCAAGCAAAAACAACTCACTACTCAGGAATCTAATGATTCTCGCTTTGTGACGAAGTTGAGATGGGCAGTTGAATCGGTTCATGGCATGATAAAACAGAAAAATGCCCTTTTAGATCATATTTTTGATAATAAAATGATTCCGAAGATCGGACCATATTATCGCACAGCTGCTTTTCTACATAATCAGTTTAGCAAACGGCTGGTTTCTGATGTTGGTATGACCGATGACATTCTGCAGAGAATGATTGAGCGGAAAAATACTGAGAATACTTTGGCTGATGAAGTTGAATCAAGAGGATGGTTTCGAAAAAAACTTCCTTTTGAAGATATTTCGGACACTGACGTACTTGATTTTCCAGAGCTAACAGAAAACCAACTGAAAATATTGTTCACCGGCACTTACCAATACTGTCAAGCGATATCTTATCTAGCTGAAGTCATTGATGAAGATGGTCATTTGAATTTGAAATTCGTGAAAGGAAAATCAAATATTTTAAAAATGCAAGTACAATCACGCCACATGAACAGAAAAATATATCGATGTTTCATTGAATACGTGCGAAACAGTATAGGAGTTTCAGGAATAAAACGTTACTTTTGCGAGTGTGCAAATGGTCGCAGAACAGTTGGGTGCTGCTCTCATATTGCTGCAATTATTTATCACTTATCATATGGCCGATACCTGTCAAAAATTCCTAGACCTGCAGAAAAATTAAGCCACTTATTCAGCACAGAAAGCATTACCTCTGTAGTTCATGAAGACAGTGATGAAGATAATTAATTCGTTGTTGATTTGTTGTTCTTGTCAAATAACGTTTAAATTTTTTTAAATGTTAAAAAATGTATAAAATAAACGTTGACTATTAATAAATATTTGCTTGAAAAATAAAAAAAAAATAACATAAGAGTTAAGAGTTAGTACAGCTGTGGAAAAAAAAGTACCCACTAGTGATTATTTCGGCTGTTAGATATCCTAAGTAATCGAACCTTTTTGACTTTATGAAAATATAATATTCTGAGTTAATCGCATGACACAAAATTTGCAAAAGGGGCCGTCTTCAAATTAAAAATGTTACTAACTTTAAAATTTCCAATAGCAACACCCATATTTAATAACCTAGAAATGTTAAGAACCCTCGAAAACCCCTAAATCTAAGTTTTTGTTACATTCGGATGAGTATTTGACGAATTATTTAATCGAATCTCTTGATATCCTTTGGGGGACCATTTCTAAGATGACAAGCGTGTCTATAGGTTCATCTGAGGGGAAGAGTGAAGTATTGAAATATACGGTAGAATATGTTGAGGAGCCCTGCAATGGATGAAAGTTAATTTTGATTCAGTTTATTTTTTCCCTTTTAGCAAGTTTATTTCAACTGTATAGTAAAAATAAAATGTTATTAATAACGTTACTTATTCCAAATACAGATAATAAGAGTTAAAAAAATTGATTTAAAATCAAATTAAATATTTTTTACAATTGCCTAACATTTTCAAAAATATATGAAAATATATATACATATATTGTAAACTGAGACAAGAGGATGTAGAAAAAAATTATGTGACTTTACTAAAGGATTTTAGTGCAAAAAATCAGGTTTTAATGATATTTTATTTTTTTAACTATCGTCCAATGTTTTTAAAAATCTGAAAAAAAATATATATTGTAGATTGATGTTAGAGAAACATGTAGAGACAAAAATTTAAGGTGTGACTAACGATTTTGGCATAAAAAAAATTTTTTGAAAAAAAAATCGCATTTTTTACAATGATCCCTCGATCAGATTTATGAGCGGATTTTTCTGAGAATACTACTCAATGATATCTAAAAACTTATGAGCAGTTTTTTGGATATTATCAAATAGATTCAGAGAAAATTCAATTTAAAAATAAAAAAACTTTTATTTTTTACTCAAAAACGCGTCCTATTTTAGAGCTGAAACTTGGCTGAGAAGTTGTCCATACTATGAGGTATATTCAGAAAAAAAATTAGCCCGATTGGAGTGGGGGCATTTTTCACCGTCTTATCTGGCGAGGGCCTTTTAAATACATTATGCGTTTTAAAAATTAGTGGTAGACATAACAAGACAAAATAAAAACTCTAAAGAAAACTGTGTCAAACTATATTGAGAGTATGTGTTGAATTAACACACACATATATATATACGAATAGCTAATTCTTCACAAATTCGAGCTGCAGTCAAGTGACGAGGCCAATACCTGAGCTTGGCACTTATAACACACAGCGGCGTTAGAGCTTCCGTCTGCGACAGATTTTCTAAGAACTATCTACACATACACGGCATTTTTTTTATGTCATTTCCTTGTCCTGATTAAACTTGAATAATTTTCCACAAAGTAATTTAGGGATAGCTAACACATATATTAAGGCTTGTGTGCTTGATCAGTTTTTGGTTTGGCTTGAAATATCGTCGCACTAGAGCTACACGACGGCTATTGGCGACGTTCGTCGTATTTTAGAACCACATTCAAGTGACGAGCCACACCTGAATAGGCACCCAACGCAACCGTTAATTGCGACATCGTTAGGAAATTGAAGGATATTTAATGTTCATCCCTTACACGGGGTATAATTTGTCGGACATTTTTGGCTGCACGGGCCGTTTATAGGTCGGCAGGTATTTTGTCGATGTCCGGCCCCGAACTTGGGACCTTTCTCAAGCTAGGCGAGTGCCTAACCGACTGGGCTCCCCAGCCCCGCTTTATGTTTGATGCATTTGGATTATTCATTCAAGCTGCAGACCACTCCGACGAGCGAGTGACGAGGCCAATACCTGAGCGGGGCATTTAATAACACACGACGACGTTAGAGATTTCGACTGGAACAGATTTTATATGAACTATCTACACATACACGTTTTTTTTTTTTTTGTCATTTCCTTGTCTTGATTCAACTTTAATGATTTTCGACAAAGTAATTTAGGTGGTAAGGGACAGCTTACAACTATATTCCGGCTCTTGTGCTTGATCAGAGACACGTTTATAAGCCCTCGTCAAGTAAGACAGACACAGAAAGAATTTTTACTGTCATAGAGAAAGGAAAGTACACCCAGGGCGAAGGCGGGAATCGAACTCGCACCCTTACAACGCGCAGACTGCTAGCGTAATGATCCAAACCACTCATCCATCCGCGCCCAAAATTAATGTTGCAGTTTTTTTTTATTCAGCAATTACTTTTGAAATGCAAAAACTGGAAGGAACTGGTTACCAAAGCTTCTTCTAGCCGTCTGATCACAGAGAACATTTTAAAACTAAATTACGATTGTGGAATATCATGCAGTGAAATATGACAAATTTGTGGTCTTGCCCTATCAGTACAAATAAACGTTTCTAAAGAGAAACATTTTTTATGTAGCAATTTAAATAAAAATCGACGGAGTCAAAGCGACAAACAGTAATGAATTTTATACAATTATTTAAGGGGTCACAGGAGTCTTAAAAATGTGCAAAGAAGATACTACGAAGCATAGTTTGATCTTTCATGTCATTTTTGAACTACTCAATGTATAAGTATAATTTTTTTATATGTAATTCTACAAGATTTATTTATTATAAAACGAATTTTAAAATTTATGAAACTTCAGCCAAAACTAAATTAAATGATATTAAACATGAAGCTATTTGAACACATTGTGATTAGGCTTGCGCGGCAAATTGTGAGGTCAAAATTGAAAAAATGACCAAGAAAATGACTTTATATTGTACAAATATGTACAAACAAAGACTTATACCTAAATTCTCACCTCAATGTTAATTAGAAATTATCTTTTAAATTTTTTAAAATCAAAAATTTTAAATTTTTATTAATTTTTTTAGAAAAAAGTTCATAAAATAATTTCTAATTAAAATTGAGCTGAGAATTTAGGTATAAGTCCCAGTTTGTACATATTTGTACAATATAAAGTCATTTTCTTGGTCATTTTTTCAATTTTGACCTCACAATTTGCCGCGCAAGCCTAATCACAATGTGTTAAAATAGCTTCCTCTTTAACATCATTTATTTTAGTTTTGGCTAAAGTTTCATAAATTTTAAAACTTGTTTTATAATAAATAAATCCTGTAGAATTGCATATAAAAAAATTATAGTCATTTATTGAGTAGTTAAAAAATGACATGAAAGATCAAACTATGCTTTGTAGTATCTTCTTTGCACATTTTTAAGACTCCTGTGACGCCTTAAGGGTTAGAAATATTGGTAGGCATAAATTCAAAACTATGCAAATTATTTGCCATTATTAGTTGGCTAGGATCTCTATAGAGTTGTTAACAGATAATAGCTGGATAATGCTGAATTAAAAAGTATCGCTTTATAAAGCGATGGGGTGATGGTTTAGTTAAAATAATGTCACTAGAACAACAAAAGGAGTTTGGCAACGAGCATCGTGAACCGCGGTCAAGTAACGAGTCTGTGGAGGCGTACTTCGTAATTTTGATGTGCGGTCAAATGAAGATAAGCCATCCATATAAATAAGTTTTGACATTCTAAACTGGGTTAGTTTGAATTACCGTCGCACTAGATCTATTGGCGACGGGGGTCATAATTTAGAACCATAATCAAGTGACGAGACGACACCTGAGTAGGCACCCAACGCAACTTTTAAAACACATCGTATGCTGCTTCAGTGCTGGAGCATGAGGCTGTATTCTGGAATTTGGCCAGATAAGCTCCCCTAAAGGCAACTGAAGAAATTAATCAACATCAATAAAAATTTGCACACGCTCTAAGGAGTAATGTGGCAATTATTCGGCACTGGTAAGACTTAAAAATTCAATTTATTAATTTTTAAAAAAAATACATTGAAAAAACGATAAAATTAGCGAATTTTACATAATTAATGGTCTCAAGAGGCAACTAAAGATATTAACTCATATCAACAAAATTTTGCACGCATACTAACAATAATATAAGGTAACTTTTCCGCACTATTAAAATTAAAGATTCCAATTTCATAATTTTTAAGAAAAAAAAATGAAATTAGCGAATTTTGCATAATTAATGGTCTCAGAAGCAACTGAAGATATTAACTCAGATCAATAAAACTTTGCACATGTACTAACAATAACATAAGGCAACTTTTCCGCACTATAACAAATTTGATATCAAAAACTTGGTTTTTTCGATACACCCTAATGAGGAACGTACACAGAACATAATATTATACAATTACCGTTTCAAGGTAGACACTTTATATTTGATACTGGAGGGGGGGGGGGGCTGGGGGGCCCAGTCGGCTAGCACGACAAATATCCTTCAACGCCCTAACGCTGCGTACGATGTCGCCCTGAACAGTGCCTACTCAGGTGTCGGCTCGTCACTTGACTGTGTTTCTAAAATACGAAGTCCGTCGCCAATAGTCCTTGTAGGTCTGGTGTGACGATAATTCAAACTACACTCCTTGACAACCTAAGTTGGGTAAATAGAAATATGCTATGGAGAAGATCTTACCGCGCATGTAAAGAGTTCCATAAACTACTTGTGAACCCATCAAGAAGACATGTTTAAAAAATTAATTTAATTTCGTTTAAAGTTTAAAGTCTAACATATTTGAATATTATTTGAGAATATTTGGCAATTTTGTCAGAATAGTGTACTTTTGTTAAGTTGTATTCGGATAATTTTTTATGTAAATATTACCTTACAGTAGTTTCCAACTAACGGACCAACCGCGCTTTTCCGTCTGCCCTTTTTACTCTTTGTTTTTACCCAAGTTTGGTTGGCACGGAGTGTAAACTATATTTGATACGTTGAAGTATGGAAATACAGGGTGAGGCAAACAAAACCGTCCCCGAGGTGGAGATAAGAATACGACAGAAATGTTGCCAAGTCAAAAACTAATACAAAAACAGGTTTACTTACTGAAGCTATTGATCGCTTCAATATTAAGCCCAAACAAACGTTGGCGACTACGCTACGGCAACTACGCTTCGAAAGTTAGAAGAAATGGAATGTAAACAAGGTTTGTAGAGCTGATGCGAGAAAAGTTCCCACTAGTGATTATTTGATTGTTTCGGTCGTTATTTATCCTAGAGAATCGGACCTTTTTGTTTTTGGTAATAAAAAACATTCTAAATTGATTTCAAGACACACAATTTGCATTATGGGATGTCTTCATACAATACGAACTAAGATCTGAACTCGCCACTAGTCTATGAGTAGCTCTAATGTGAAGCTAATCTGATCCAACCAATGCAAAAACAGGTTTCAGGCGGCTTCAAGAGTTTTTCTCGCCAAGCATTTTAACGTATTCCCATCTCTAGATCGGGGCCGGTTTTGTTTGCCTCACCCTGTACTAGTTATAAAAATTGGCGTTAGCTTTTCTTAGACAACTGTTTAATTTCACATAAGAATTCCTTTCAAATATTTAAAGTGACTTCCCTACCTTCAGCAACAACACGTATGCAATGTGAGAGGGGAAAATTTACCAAAGCTTTGTAATACGAATCCCGTCTTCAATAGCCCTCGTGTAGGTTTAGTGCGACGATAATTCAAACCAAAGCTTTGTCGATAAATTACATAAAAAAAACAAATGTGAAGTATAAAACAAAATTTATTCGACACACTATAATCTACCTGAATTAATTAAAACTTATTTTAACGATTGAAGTTTCTATTGAAGAAACTTTATAATATAAATCTATATCGAAATTTGTTTTTTAGTTAACTAGTCAAATAAGAAATTCATATATTTTGCGTGTTAAAAAAATTAGTGGTAGACATAAAAATACAAAACTAAAACATTCTAAAGGACACCCCTGACAACTTATATTCAGTGTGCGTTGAATTACCATACAAATATACCTTATACAAATAGCTATTGGTTGCGTGTTTTACAAATTCGAGCTGTGGTCAAGTGACGAGGCCTATACCTGAACGAGACATAATAGCACGACGCAACGTATGTGGCGTTAGAGTTTTCTACTATGCGACAGATTTTCTTTGCACTATCTCCACTGACACGGCATTGTTTGATGCCATATATATTTGTCTTGATTCAACTTGAATAATTTCCCACAAATTAATTTAAGGGGGTTCAGTACCCCAAAATCGGTGAAAAAATCAAAACAAAAATTATTGGCTTAAAATACTATTACAACCTTTATTAACAATGTCAAAAACTATGCTATGTTTTCTCGTAAACTTTTTTTATATGATGTAATACATAGTATAGATTAATCTGAGGTTATAAATTTTAATAAAACTAAAGTGTACAAAATTTTATGGGGCAAAAAAGTGAAAAATTTCATGATTTTTTTGGGTACTTTTAAACTTATTTTATTTATAAAAAATCTAACAGTTATTCAAAAAATTAATTTCAACCTCAGATTAATATCTAAGGTTGGTATAATACACACAGAAATTTTTAAGATTATCTGATCAGTAGTTATTGTGAAAAGGTACAGCTGCGGAAATAAAAAAAGTACCACTAGTGATTATTTCTGCCGTTAGTCACCCGATATAATCGGACCTTTTTGAAATTGTAAGCAATTAACATTCTGAGCTAATTGCATGATACAAATTTTGCATAAGGGGTCATCTTCATATTAAAAATGTTACTAACTTTAAAATTTCCAATAGTAACACCCCTTTTTGAGTACATATTTCAAATCTATGACCTATGTTAATACGAAATGCCAAATTTTGTTAGTTTTTAAGCATTATTAGGGGAGTTAAAGACGTGCAAAGTTTAGGTCCCATAATGTTAAATGAGTTGCACATAAAAAACTATCCCAATCTATAAATATTTAATATAATTAAACGAATTTTTTACTGAAAAGAAATTATAATAACCCAAACAAAATACATTCAATATTGGGGTATTTAAAACATTTTTTATATTTTTTAATAATTATTATATTAATTTTTAAAAAAAATATGAATAGAAACCCCTTAATATTTTTACAGAAATAAATTCATGACAGGAAGTTTAAGCGAATTCCCAATTTTTGAAAATTTTTATTCATAATTTGCTGAGTAAATCCCAAAATAATTTTTAATTACCCTTTAGGGGACTGCGTATAAGATTACATGTGTGATTGATAAATAAAGACGGCCATACATGCATGCTTGCTTGTCATTTAGAGATGATCCCCAAAAGATCCACAAGTGATTCGATTGAATAACTCATCTAATATTCATTCAAATGTAACAAAAACTTAGATTTAAGGGTTTTCGAGAGTGCTTAACATTTCTAGATTATTAAAATTGGGTGTTGCTATTGGAAATTTCAAAGTTCGTGACATTTTTAATATGAAGACGACCCCCTATGCAAATTTTGTGTCATGCAATTAACTCAGAACGATAATTGTTCACAATCTCAAAAAGGTCCGATTCAATAGGGTGACTAATGGCTGAAATAATCACTAGTGGTACTTTTTTTATTTCCGCAGCTGTACATTGAAATTGGCCAATTTAACATTACCGATATACAACATATTGAACCCCCTTAAAGGGGATTTATTTTATTCAGCAATACCTTTTGAAATGCAAAAAGTGGAGCGGATACAAAAGCTTCTTCTTAGCGTGAAACCATAGAGATTATGCTCATTCAAAACTACCAATGTGGTATATCATACAGTGAAATGTGACCAAAGTCAAATTTTTAGCGTGGCTTTATCATTACAAATAAACGTTTCCGAGTGGAAACATTTTTTTACTTAAGTTGAAGACGAATACTTCTTGAGGGAGAAGTGACCAATGAATTTTATATAACTATTTATAAATTAAAAATATTGGTAGGCAAAAATTCAAAACTATGGCAATTATTTGTAACAATAGTTATCTAGGATCTTTAAGTGTTTTAGAAATATTAGCTGGCTTAATCTAAATAAAAACATGTCATTATAGAGCCATGTGGTGACGGCTTGGTTTACAAAACATCACATTAGAGCTACAAAAGGAGTTTATCAACAGGATTCATATTTGAAGAGTACACGGGAATAACCGATTGATTTATCAGGCGGACGCCCGCAATTGTCTGCTTGGCGGCAGAAAACCAGTTTCTCTCCTTCTTTGCTTGGTCCAAGCGTTGGGATTGCCAATCGCCTGAATCTTGGTAGCTAGGATAGGAACCACAGAGATAGTAGTTAAAGTATTAGCGTGGCATATCACGTGACCTACAACACTGACTTCATTGGGGCTCGCCTGGGAGCTTCTTGCGCGTCCCGTCGTTAGCATTGGAGGTCACGTGTTCTGCCACTCTATTACTTTAACTATGGTATCTATGGTAGAAACTGGTTTCCTTACACAAGTTTTGGCGATCACTCGCTATCATCGCCAAAGTGGCCTGCTAAGGAAACTTCTTTGCCAAATCAATCGGTTTTTTTCCAGTGTACTCTTCATTTATGAAACACGGTCAAGTAACGAGTCTATGATGGCGTACTACGTGATTTTGAAATGCGGTCAAATGCGAAGATGGGCCATCCCAAAAAAACTTATTTTGATATTATACACGGTACTCGGACTTTTCACCCAATTTTAGCTTTCACACTACGTTTATAACGTAAAAAGTGGAAGGTTTTATAATCGTTCTGTCCGTCTGTCTGTCTGTCACCCACTTTCACAGAACGAACCGCAAGTCTCACAAACAAGTGGGATACGTCATTTTGAAGCAAAAAACCAGTTAAGGCTACATTCCAAATTTCATTAAAAAAATTAATTAGAAGTTTATTTAAAATTTAAATAACTAAAAATTTAATCTACATTGAAATAACATGCGAATTCCATTTTTATTCAATATTTTCACTGTTGCCATGACATCAAACGTACGAGAAACATTATTTAAAATAAAAATAAAATTCTTGAAAAAAATAGATATTTATGCAACTTGTGCGAAAAGTAATGCTTTTTAAAACAAGTGGATTTTATTTCACGAGCGAGGTACGAGCGAGTGAAATAAAGACACGTGTTTTAAAAAGTTTACTTTTCGCACGTGTTTCATACACTATTTTTTATAATTGCGTGAAAAAAAATCAAATCTCATTGGTTCAAAAATAATTCACGTGCTAATTAGACTGAAATAGACTAAGAGATGTCAAGGAAAACAACCAATGATCTCGCAATTCGGAGCGCGTGACGCTATAAAAAAACCAATAAGAGTGTTTCGACATTTTGTCAAAGAAAGCAACCAATGAACTCGCAGTTCGAAGGGCGTGACTTAAGAAATATTCCCATCGCGAGAAAAAAAATTCATTGATTCAAAAATAATTTACGCGCATAATATTTTTAAATACAGCAGATTGATAAATCTTTGGATTTTATGAGTATTATCAAATCGAAATTTTACTTGAAATGTTGGCATCTTATAAAAAGAGTGCGACAAAGTCTTTTTTTCACTGCTTTTGGGTGAAAAAAAGTACTTTTTTTCACTGTTTCAAAAAGTCTAGCTTTGCGCACGCGTCTGATATTGAAATTATAATGTAAAAGTCGGCTTTTTTTCACGCAATTATAAAAAAATATTTATTTTTGTGTAATAATTCAATTTGGATTGTTATAATAGCACAATAAAGTTATTTTGATGGTTCGTTATATTTTTGGGAAGAAAGATGCATGAAAAATTCGAAATTTGCATAAAAAATATGCAAATTTTCGCTTTTATTTTTAAAGCAACAATTTTACTAATTTATTTTTCGAAATGTAAACTTGTGACTGCAAAAAGATATTTATTAAAAAAATTCATCACTATTCTTCTAAGTTCAAAAAAATTAGCAAACGATAAAGATTAATTATCAAATCTGCAAAAGAAGATTAAAGAAAATTATATTAGTTTTTGCTTATAAAAGTTTGAATTAGAACTAGCCAAAGGCCCTGTTTGGCGAATTTCTTTTTGAGGTGTTAGTGTGTTTCCTGTTGAGCGAAAATTTTGTGTGGAAGCGATGTAAGTGACAGATTCTGTAACAAGCCAACTTGTTTTTTTTCTAACGGGGATGTTAGATTGACGCTCAGTTTACAATGATTGTGAGCTCCCTGTGGATGTTTAGTTTAGTTTGAACAATCGTCGCACTAGAGCTACACGCAGGTTATTGGCGGCGGGCGTCATATTTTGGAACCACATAGGACTTTGAGGGGTATTTAACGTGCACTCCCTCCACACGGGGTATTATTCGTCGGACATTTTGGCTGCACGAGCCGTTTTATAGGTCGGCAGTTATTTTGACGATACCCGGACCCGAACCTGGGACTTCCTCATGCTAGGCGAATGCCTAACCAACTTGGCTAATTTAGATTTCAAAGAATGAGTATGTAATATTCCTCGTTTTTAAATGGAAGCAAGCATTTCATATTAAAATACAATATAAGGGAGTCTCGTGGGAAATATATTAGACGTCATTTCAAACTGATTAATTTCGCAAAAAGTTTGTTATTTAACCCTTTCAGTCCCAAAAATTTACTACACTACAGAAACATCTGATATTCACAAAATAAGCTTATTTTAGGTCAAATATACGAATTCCATAAGAAAAAAAATTCATTTAAATTTTTTATATGGTTTTTGAAACAATGCCAAAATTTTTTTAATGTGGAAAACAACAAAATAATATATATATATATATATATATATATATATATATATATATATATATATATATATATATATATATATATATATATACATATATATATATATATATATATATATATATATATATATATATATATATATATATATATATTACCTAAAAACACTTCGAGTTATATATTTTAAGGTATCGGACCATATTATTAAAAAAAATGTAGTAAATATTTTAACCGAAATAGTTTAAATTGTGTTTTAAATATGTGGAACTGGAGTGAACTTATCAAAAAGCAGGTGAAACGCTTGTTGACTATTTTCTAAATAAAAAAAATAGTAGTTCTGGCTTCTATTGAGATTAATATAAAATATTGTCTGATAGAACAAAGTATGAAGAATCGAATGATGTGTGTTTGGATGTCATAACGGGACATAAAAATTTTGAAAAAAATATTGAAAGTGATGATGCCAAATGGCATCACTGGGACTGAAAGGGTTAAAATAAAGTTTCTCGAGCGATTGTTGTAAATGACAATTGTGATTTAATCCTAATAGAAAAGGCTTCTCATGCTTTTTTAATGAGCATTAAATTTTGTTGCTTTTTAAGAAAATGCAAATACTTCGAATTTGAATTTTTTTCGAAAATTTTCAAATGTCTTCTAATTTCGATGCGCTGAATTTTGCGACCTATGACATTTTCTAGTTTGAGTACCTAGTTTCTTTTGTAGTTTGAGCTATAAAAGTTGGTGACTGACAGACGGACAGACTGAAAGATTATAATACCTTTCACTTTTTATGTTAAACTTAATGTGGCATCTAAAAATTAGGGCATTCACTCCACTTTAATCCCCTGACCATAATAATATATCAAGAGCAGGAACCTCTTATACAATTTTTGAATTAAAAACGAGGACAATCTTCCATAAAACGTCAACACACACACAAAACACTTTTTAAGAGATGTAACAGTTCTATCCTGTTCCCGATACAAAAATCACGACATAAAACTTCTGACAGGGGGAAACGTAACAAAAGGGGACGACCCCAAAAATCAAGTTCAGGGTCAGATTTTACTTCCTGCTAGTGGCAACGCCGACATCGCCAGACGATATCTTGGAAATGGCAGATGTGGGCGAAAAGAACCAGCTGGTGTTTATGGTGATTATGGTGTGATATGGTGTTATTTAATTATTATTTGCAACTCTTTTATTAAGTTTGTCTACAGGTATTGACCACAGTCTAAAAATTAAAAACCTTTAAAAATAAATTAACCAGGTAAACTTCAAATATTTCTAAAAAAATATTTTTGGAGATTCGTCATCCTCTTAGTGTTATATATAAATGCATTTTTTAAATGTAGTTTGTCGGTGAATTAAAATATCAAATTAACGTGCAAAAAAACCCCTTCAAAATAAATTTCAAGTATCAAGTTTAGGCCGCTCCAAAACGAATTATCTATAACCCTTTCAGTCCCAGTGATTCCTTTTGGCATCACCATGTTTCTGGTCATAATTATAAATAATAGGGCTGACATCTATTGGAATTAATACAAATATTTTCTAATGGAAAAAGTATAAAGAATCGAATTATGTGCTTTTTGATATCATAAATGGCTATAGACGACCAGAAAATAAAAATTCTAAAATGATGCCAAATTGTCATTGGGACTGAAAGGGGCCTTGTGATAAATTATTTTAGTATTAACAAACAGATAAAAAGAACAACGGCAGATTTTGCGTATTTAACACATTCGCTGCCACTAAATCATCGATAGAGTCTTCATCGATAGAGGCTGATGAAGTAGAAAAACATCCTGTTTTTTAAACCCGTTCGTTACAATGGAAATAAACTAACTGTTCATTTTTGAACAAGTACAAATCTTAGTTCGAGATCGTAAAATAGCAAGGTAAGGTTGAATTAACGTCACTAACTAAAACTACACGATAGCTACCTAGTCGTAAAAATACAAGGAAATGTTCCTGGCCTTTTCCAACCGGATAACTCATCATTTGTCACTAATAATTGAATTGAAAGCCAATTACCAGATTTGCTTCAGTGATTAACTTTTCGACTTAGAAATAATCATTAAATTTTCCTAATTCTTATTTTTGGGTAGTTTTTGTTTGAAAAAAATAAAAAATAAATAAAACAGACTATTTGCAATTTTTTTTATAGCTGGATTGTTGAATAACAAACTGAATCACTTTACGAAATGCAGTATGTCATGTGTCTGGTCGCCCTACACTTGAGACGAAGGATTTCATTTCCTCGTAATTTTAAATAGAATGCCCTCTTTCAAATCACCAAGTATTATTCCAAGCACAGAAGGATCGGTTGCAAAAGTTACAAACGAACTTGAACTCATAAGAACGGTTGGCGAAATGGTACTATGAATTTCCTCAGAATGTGCTGTTATCGGTGAATCGGAACCACGCGACTCCTTAAGGAGTCAGTGGCATCCAACGTGTTAAAGAACATGTAACGGCGTACTACCACGCGCCTCCAAACTTAAGTGCCTGTATTAATCCAAGGTCAAAATATTCTAAGCAGATTTCAACGGCTGCATTTAATAATTTTACAAACGGTATTTTTAGAATGCTATGTCCACACTACGACAATAAAAATGAATGCATATACAATTTGTACTATTCGAGATAGGTGCGCGCGCATGCCTGACCAAATTGTATACGCATTTCTATGCGCGTGCAATTTCTTGTCATTTTTATTGTGGTAGTGTGGACATAGCAGAAGAAAAATGTGGCTGACTTATGGGGATTTATAATCCAACGTTTTGAAATTGGTTAGAATATTTATGTAAAATTATTTATTGGAAATTAAAAAATATATATTCGAACAAACATCAAAAAGTTGAATTATAAACATCCACCTAAAAAAGTCCGCTACATTTACAGAAAAATTATTTTTTAAAAATTATTCAAACCAATATTAAAGAGTGAAATTACAGAGCCCTATGAGTAGTTACATTTAGCCGACCCAGCAGCGCAACGGTTAGGGAGCCTTTGGAGCTTATGGGTTCGAATTTCGGTGAGGCATGGACGTTTGTGTTTGTCCCGAGTATATGCGGAGTACGTGCTCGGTAAATCTGCTGGGTCCGAAAGTCCTGTGGGCGGTCATTGCGCAGTTTCCCACGGGTACAGGTCCCTGAAGACTTTTCCCCTCCCCTTCAGGGACATGTGTAAATTGTGGAGGTGGCGCGCGACAGATGGCAGCATCTTGTGTGAGTATGTTGTGCCTGTCTTACTTGACGAAAGTTTATAAGCAGTTTTTGACTGAGCATTCAAGCCGGAAAATATGTCTACCAGCCGGAGAATTGTGGTCTAGAATTTTTTCTGTTGGATTAACACAGAGGCACTTGATTTAGAGACCCACCACTCTTCTGTCTCATTCGCTCTAAAAACAGCTCTCTAAGAAGAACCTGTCACAGCTCCTATTATAAAAACACTCCTAATACCCCCTAGAAGGGTGCGTAACACTGACATAAATAAAAACGAGTTATAATTCCGCTTTCACCGACTTCTGGCCTTGGCCCTCAATATCAGCTAGCGAAAAAAAAATTACTAATACATACGAGGATGAGTTTTAAGCACTTTCATTTCATGATGAAAGGTGTACTTTTTACGTGAAAAGAATAGACAAATGAATAAAGCTTTTTTTTTAATTGTATAATCGTCATAAAATATGTTTTTGTGCTGGTTAGTTGATGATATTACTAGGAAATAAATTATGTGTTAACTGTATAACACTATTTGAACTTAATGAGATGGGATAGTAAGTAAATACATACTTAAATGTTTCGCGTCATTTCAATAAACCTTATTATTATACGCTTCGTATAATAATGAATATTCGGGTTAATGAATATTCGGGTAATGATGAATATTCGGGGTGGTTGGAATATATTGAAGAATATTCGGGGAGGCTTGCTTATTTTGCTACAAGAGGGCTAATTAGATCATATATTAATCTATAAAACTATTATACTGTTAAAAAATTCGGTGATTGGTTTCACCAAAAATGTGGTTCCTGGTAGTCTGCAAAGGGTGTGTGGTGAAATTCCCCCATATATTCGGTATTCGGTTGAACCATTTCTCAAATGTTTGTTTCAGAACCTGAAAAATGGTTCAACCAAATAACGAAAATATGGTGAAGCATTTCACCTCACAGTCGTTGCACAAGGTAAAAACAATTATTATGGTAAGACCAAGCAACATTTTTTAGCAGAGAGTCACAAAGGGTTCAATTATAATAATGAGTGCATTACAAATGCAAGTGCATGTATATTGCATAACATTAACTGTAGATTGTATTTTAGTAAAATAATCTGTAGGTTAGGTTAGTTTTGAATTATCGTCGCCCTAGAGCTACACGAGGCTATTGGTGACCGACAGGTGACGAACCGACACCTGAGTTGGCATCCAACTCAACCGTTAAGGGCTACGTCGTACGCAGCGTTGAGACTTTGAAGCATTTTCAACGTTCACTTCCTCTACACGGGGTATTACTCGTCGGATATTTTGGCTGCACGGGCCGTTTGGGTCGGCAGATATTTTGGCTATGTCCGGTCCCGAACCTGGGACCATCCGCATGCAAGGCGAATGTCTATCCGACTAGGCACCCCAGCCCTGGCGATTTTTTTTTTGGCTCCAATGAATCGAGTTTTTCTTAAACAATTTTGAGCAAAAAAAAAAGAATTATTAACATCCTGATCAAATAGCTCTTCGGTTTGCCCTATAGTTTGGTTAACGTCCTGAATTAATCATTTTTATTTTATTCATATTAACTATGACTTTATAATTCTTTTAGAGTACTAACCTATGTAAAGTAAGCATAAGCATGCAAAGTTCACAAAACGTATTGTATCATTACGCAAACGTATAACGAGCATCTTTACTGGAGTCTTTAGCGCCGGGCCACCGTGCATAGAATACATATTGACTTTAACTTTATGAAATAACTTAATCACAATTTTTTTTAATTAATGCTGCTTTATTTTAATATTGACTAAATAAAAAATTTATTTCATAAATCTTTTAATAATACCAATGCAAAACTTTTTAAACATATCTTATTCGCAATTAATCTTTCTCTTTAAAATGCAATTGAATTCAGTCTTGTTAGCATCACATTCCCAATCGCGTTACTGAATAAATTTTTCTACATACTAGTTGAAATTTTGATTAATGGAATTTTAAATATTGCAATAATCAATAACTCATTTTTTAGTTATAGGGAGTAATCTCTGGTTAAAATTGCCGGAAACACTGCAATAAAAAAACATTCCAAAATTTGAAAAAAAAAGAACATTAAAATCACAAACTCACCTATATATTCCTTTAGTGGCTAAAACCAAGCTCCAACGGCACTAATCCAAAGAAAATCGAACAAAAAACCCGAACAATTTTGAGTCATCCACCGAACACACAACACTTTACCTGGTGATCCCGTTTTCAGGTATGATTCAAAAAACCGTCTGCTTTTCGAACGAACCGCTTCCGCTACCCTATCCATGACGTAACAAAACAAACAGTCACGTGACCCCGAGTTTTCCGGAAATGTCGTCCCGTTTTCGTTCTATTTGCCTTCGGTTTTTCTTCTCTTTTTCCATTCGATTTATCTGTGCGCATCATATTGTGCTACAAGGTCATCGGCCTTTTTTTGTTCGTCCACAGAAGAAAAAAATCTCATAAATGATGGCGGAAGAAACTGTAACCGCATTGATAAAAAAAAAAGTTCTATTATCGGAATATATTTGAATAACGGTTGCGGTTAATCCCCTGTAGGTGAAATAAAAGTAAAGTTGTTCGATTTGAAATGATTGCTATTATTATTACATATCGATTGCTGTGTTCGTGGAATTTACTTCGAATGGAATACATTACAATAAATAACCTATTACTAACATGATATTTGTATTACGCGATAGCGGTTAATGCCTGGTAGGGATAATAAAAGTAAACTTTTATTGGTCATTTTTTTTTTTAATTATGATTATTATATACTTCAATTTGTGTATTACTGGAATCTGTAAAATGGAATTTGATATAAAATCAGATAAATTTCAATGTACACCAATTTCGGCCTTTCACTGGCTGCTGAGAAATAAGTGATCTTAAGGACTTACGCAGGTAATCAAAGGTATTCGTACGTGTAACATAAATTAAAATATCCCAGATATACGAATACTTTTGACTGCCACTGTACTACAAGTATGTTTGCTTGCTTGTGACTCATCACGCCCTATAGACGCATGAGGCCGCAATTGTTGAAATCCATGTCCTCCGGTTCAGTGCGGCCTCCCTGGCAATTGCCCAGCTTGGCCAACCAAGATGGTCTCGCTCCTTCAAGATGCTACTTCGCCACGTCAGTCTTGGTCGTCCCCTCCTCCTTTTACCGTCTGGCGACCAAGTTAAAGATATCCGTTCATTAGAATCGGGACTCATTCTTAGTACGTGGCCGACCCAATGCCATCTCTTTATCTTTATATATATATATATATTGTCAAGGGTTTGTCAGGTGTTTTAATATATAGATTATGGTTTGAAATTTTTTCTGGCCAATACATTTTTAGGATCTTTCTTAAACATTTGTATGAAACGCGTTGAGTTTATTTTCCTGTTGTTTTGTAATTTTCCAAGTTTAACTGCCATAAAGTAGTATAGATTTTATAATTGCGTTATAGATTTTTATTTTAAGAGAAATGTTTAAGTCCGAGCCAGCTAGTCACTATATATTTTGTCTCTTGCAAATGGTTATCCCGTTGAGAGGGTTCAGTACCCTAAAATCGTTGAAAAAATCAAAAAAAAATTATTGGCTTAAAATACTATTACAACCTTTATTAATAATGTCACAAAGTATCAAGACGATTGGAAAAATATTTTTGACATTAAAAGCCATTTTAATGTCATGGCTTCGTAAGGAAATGGTTTAACAATAAAAACTTTAAACGCGTTTTTCTCAGAACTTGATTTTTTGAACTTCGATGTACCCTTTCTCAAAAACTATGCTATGTTTTCTCGTGAAATTTTTTTATATGATGTAATACATAGTATAGATTAATCTGAGGTTATAAATTTTAATAAAACGAAATAAAAAAAAAAATATGTGGCTAAAAAGTGAAAAATTTCATGATTTTTTGGGTACTTTAAAACTTATTTTATTTTAAAAAATCTAACAGTAATTTACAAAAAACTTTTAACCTCAGATTAACATATTAGGTTGGTATAACACACACAGAAAATTTTAAGATGATCTGATCAGTAGTTATTGTGAAAAGGTAGATTGCAAATGGCCAATTTAACATCACCGATATACAACATACTGAACCCCCTTTACCCTTATATAAGCGATTGGCGACCATGGCTTGAAATACGTCGAAACAACATAATTCCCTTCAGAATAAGTACCTGTGTACCCAAGGCCGGATTTCTAAATAGGCTAAGTAGGCTGTAGCCTGGAGCGGCGAATTTTTGGAGGCGGCACATTTTACAACCAATCAAACCGTCGGCATAAAAAAAATAAAGATATGAATATTTTTAGGAAAGAAAACCAATAATTTACATTAATGCGTTAATTAAATATTGTTCCTATTAAATCGCAAAAGTATATATAATATTAGTAGTAAACATAGCACTGGTTGCGAGAGCAATTGCAACCCTTCTCCCGGATTTCGAAGTTAAAAGAAAAAAAGTCGAACAGTTAAAGAAAATTGCTTTTTTCGCTTTTGATTTAGTGTGCAAATGCACATAAATAATTATCGTACGTGTATCTATTTTAAACAACACATGCCACCCTTATTTGCAGCAAACCAGCTAAATTTTCCTGAAGGGGAAGAATATTGTGGTAGGGGCGGCAAATCAATCGTAGCCTACCGGCGGCAAATCTTTAAATCCGGCCCTGTGTGTACCGGGAGACTTCACCCAAAATCACGAAGCGGAACTATCTATCAGCGAAATCGCGCAATATCCGACGGAGTAGTAGGTCACTTCTGCAATAAATTCGACCCAGCCTTATTCCACGCTGCGAACAAAGGATGAAAGGGGGACCTTTTCTTTATGGACAGCGAGCGATTTAAATGAAATGTAGTTTATATAAAAGTTTTGTCAGGGCCGTCGCGTAGTTACGAGATTTTTACATAAAAGATAAAGGAATCTTGGCATGTAAATTTTCTTTGTTCAAACATACCCTTCAAGACCGAGCTCGTGCGATCGTGCTCGATCGATTTTGTACCAGCTCGAACGATCGTGTAAAGAAATGACTTTGTTTTTAAGGAGTTACTGGCATTGATGCTGTTTAAGGGGTCATAGGACTCTTAAAAATGTGCAAAGAAGGTACTACAAAGTTTTGTTTGATCTTTCATGTAATTGTTTAACTACTCAATATATAAGTGTAATTTTTTTATATGTAATTCTACACGATTTACTCAATATAAAACAAGTTTTAAAATTTATGAAACTTTAGCCAAAACTAAAATAAATGATATTAAACATGAAGCTATTTGAACACATTGTGATTAGGCTTGCGCGGCAAATTGTCAGGTCAAAATTGAAAAAATGACCAAGAAAATGACTTTATATTGTACAAATATGTACAAACAAAGACTTATACCTAAATTCTCAGCTCAATTTTAATTAGAAATTATCTTAAAAACTTTTTTTCTAAAAAAATTAATAAAAATTTTAAAATTTTGATTTTAAAGTTTTTTAAAAATAATTTCTAATTAAAATTGAGCTGAGAATTTAGGTATAAGTCTTTGTTTGTACATATTTGTACAATATAAAGTCATTTTCTTGGTCATTTTTTCAATTTTGACCTGACAATTTGCCGCGCAAGCCTAATCACAATGCGTTCAAATAGCTTCATGTTTAATATCATTTATTTTAGTTTTGGCTAAAGTTTCATAAATTTTAAAACTTGTTTTATATTGAGTAAATCGTGTAGAATTACATAAAAAAAAATTACACTTATATATTGAGTAGTTAAACAATTACATGAAAGATCAAACAAAACTTTGTAGTACCTTCTTTGCACATTTTTAAGAGTCCTATGACCCCTTAAGGCATTTTTTTCGATAAAACTCCAAAATTTAGTCTCATAAACTTAAATCAGCGCCATCTGATAGCCGGTTTTTGAGGGTTAATAATGGTTTCATCTGACTGACAGATGAACCAAGTAGCTTCTGACGATTTCCTTTCTGCATGCGTGATATTTTCGAAGACCTTATGGCTTCCGACTGGTGCTTGAAACTCTTGCACCGAATTTCAAGTCCATAGCTCTTTTAGTTCGAGCTGTATAGTGGTTTCAGACGAATGGACCAATGTTCGAAAACTATTTTTCTAAAAAAAAAGCACCCTCTAAAACGCATAGAAAACACAAAATCTTCAATTAGGATTTGCGACGACCACATCGCAATACTTAAATTACATTGCATTTCTTATTTGATAATTGAAAGAAATAATTTTTATTCATAATGTTACACAATTACAAATGTAGTAAGATCCGGAAAGATAACTATATATTCTTTGTCTAAACATTAAAAAAAATCCTTTTTGGCTACATACAGACTCTTTTAAGTATAAGTTCCACTAACCTATAAATATAGTACAGTGAATCGGCGAAATGTTTGAGAATGAATACGTAAGTTATTGTGAAACTGTCATCAGAAACCGACTGAAATTCAGTTATTTTAGCACATATAAAGATGTGTGTCTCTTACTACATCGTACTCCATTATTAAATTGAGGCCAATGATTAAGTATTTTTTTTTCTATATATTAATTGGCATGATTGGCAGATATTCTTTTCATGCATTCGTTCAATGCTCTTTAAAAAATCTAAAAGTTGAAGATACCATTATGTGGGGATAATTCGCATCCATTGCACGTCAATCACAAAATAAAAAAAAAAAACCTTTCTAATCAATGATCCATAACCAAAAAGATGAACTCTACTAATGGGAATGTTTCAGATGACGTAACACTTTTGTTTTCATTTTTCTTTGTACAACGATTTTATTGGTTGCTTCGGTTTCATGTTCAAAATAACCCGATAAACAGATTTTTTCCATGCAAGTTTTCTTTAACAAATGTTTTGAACAACCAACAACACAGCAAGAAGTTGGTATTTAAAAAATGAACATTTAATAAGTAAAACTTTCTTAGAAAACTCATTTTCGAATACCAAAACAAAAGTAGTAATTACAGGCAAGAAATGGAAACAAACCGAGGGCTGGGGAGCGAAGTCGGTTAAGCACTCGCTTAGCATGCGGAAGGTCCCAGGCTCGGGTCCGGGCATCGCCGAAATAGCTGCCGACCTATAAACGGCCCGTGCAGCCAAAAATGTCCGACGAATAATACCCCGTATGGAGGGAGTGCACGTTAAATATCCTTCAAAGTCCTAACGCTGCGTACGATGTCGCCCTTAACGGTTGCGTTGGGTGCCTATTCAGGTGTTGGCTCGTCACCTGACTGTGGTTCTAAAATACGACGCCCGTCGCCAATAGCCCTCGTGTAGCTCCAGTGCGACGATAATTCAAACCAAAAGAAAACAAACCGTTGGAGCTGTTGCTATCTGCGAAATCAAACAACTCCATTATAATTTTTGCGTAGAAATTCTTATAATTTTGTTTGGAAATAATAATTTTACCGAACAATGAAAATGGAAAATAACTCTTTGAAAAAACATGCTCCCCCCCCCCAAAAAAAAAAAAACTGATTTGACTTACAAGTAAAGTCCATTGTTCCTTAAATAATAACATAAAATGCAGATGGACCTTAGTTGGAATTCGGTAGCGTGCAGACGACTTTTCATTATATATATCCCAGTGGCTGGGATAACCTTTCTTTTGTTTGAGAACGCTTCCGGCTGCTTATTTCAAAACTCATTATAGAGCTTTATCACAGCCACCATATGCTTCGTCAAAAAGTTTTATTGCATGTCTGTATTTTGTTTTGAATCTTTTGGTTTATAAAATTGGTTTTTAGAAGATCAGAATTAGATTAATATTCGGAAAAAAAATTATGTATGTATAATTTTTTCCCCGGCCATTAAGACGTCATAGTAATATCTAAGAAGCCCTAAAAATAGAACACCGACCGACAAAAATTACCATTCTAGCAGTGGAAACGTTTTGCATTTTAGCCAATAAAAAAAATAATAATAAAAAAACATAGAATATTTGAAACACTTTTTTGCTTTTGTATATCTTTGTTTTTTCAAGTGAATTTTTTATTACATTAGTACTTCTTTTATATCATAATTATAATTACTTTTTCTAATTATAACTTTAATACACATTTTTAATTAATTTTTTTTTTCGAAATGGTACTTAAGCACTATCCTTAACATTTAAAACTAAATTCCATTTTAGCTTTGAATAAACTTATGCATAGATTCTACAAACTTATTATGATTCAAATATTCTCAATAGCAATTTTCATCGCAATTTCTTCCACCATACTGTGCAATGCAACAGCCTATTCTTCTAAATATGCACCATTATATTAAGAAACTGTTTCCTATGTCCTTAGGATGTCGGACATAAATTTCCTATTTAATATTTGACAATTCATTTTGGACTTTCAAGGGCAGGTCTGATGTAATTTTTAAACAGAAATATTTTATTATTCATTACTATGTTTGGACCTATGTTGGGGCAATAAGAAGGTCAATGATTTTTTTTTTATTTCTACAACTTAGGTTTATTGTTCTTTGGAATTTTTTTTAAGTATTTTTTTTATTGGCAATGATTTTATGTACAAATGAGATAGTCTGGTTCAAGGTCTCAGTGTCTGCCTTGAAGCCAAATAGGGGGGTTTGGAAACCAATATTGGTTTATTGGAAACAAAAACATGGGATGATTGGTTGGTTGGACGACATATATTTTTAGACTTGTGTGCTTGGCCATATACCCACTTATAAACCTTCGCCAAGTTTGACAGACACAACACACACACGTACGTGACATATGCTGTCATCTATCACCAACTCCACAATTTAGACAAGTCCCTGAAGGAGAGGGAAATAGTCTCCAGGGACCTACCCGTGGGAAACTGCGCAATGACCTCCCACAGGACGTTCGGACCCACATATCTAACGAGCACGTACGCCGCATATACTCGGTGGGTCTTCAGTGGCTTCGGTAACTCGATCGCGGGACCTTCCAATTTCGAGACCGATACACTAACCACTAGGCTCCCCACAGCCCCTCAAAACATGAGAACCGAATGCCGAAAATATTGTGAAACATTTCAGCACAAGGAAAGCCTTGTACGAAATCAATCGGTTCTTCCCGTGTACTCTTCAGTTGAAATGAAATATAAACAAGGTTTGTAGAGCTGATCAAGAAAAGTTCCCACCAGTGATTATTTGATTGTTTCGGTCGTTATTTATCCTAGAGAATCGGACCTTTTTGTTTTTGTTAATACAAAACATTCTAAATTGATTGCAAGCCACAAAATTTGCATTATGGGACGTCTTCATACAATACGAACTAAGATCTGAACTCGCCACTAGTCTATGAGTAGCTCTAATGTGATGCTAATCCGATCCAACCAATGCAAAAACAGGTTTTAGGCTGCTTCAAGAGTTTTTCTCTCCAAGCATTTTAACGTATTCCTATCTCTAGGCCGGGGCCACTTTTGTTTGCCTCACCCTGTATATTGCAAAACAAAACATTATCCAAATATTTTTACGCAATAGCATTATAAGACCTTTATTAAAAAAAGCTCACTTGGAAGCAAAAAAAAAAAAAAACAACTTATAACATTTATAATAATAACAACTAATAAACAAGTTTAATATTACTCAAACAGCAAGTTCCAAAATGTGCCTACACGTGGCTTTTACACGTGAGCCCACATTGCTTCGAAACATCACACTTATACAAGATCACAACCAACACAACAATACTGTCCAAAATTAACCGAAAATTATTCTAATGATTTCATAAGATTCTATAAAAAATTCGCTGCACACTGTTATAGAAGATTCGAAATCATTCTATTCTAAATTCGAATGTCCATTCCGAGTTTTTTTTTTTCAACAGTGCAGGTGAAGGCGAGAGTGACCTTTAGTAGTAAGTTCGAGATACGTTTTTAGTGTCGAAGATCGGTGGCGCCGAATTGAAGAATTTACATTAAAGATTGATTTTGATTTTTTTTCGATTTTTATGTGAATTTTATGGTGGTAATAAATGAAACAGGTGAATTCAATGTAAACATATGGTGTTTTGAAAGCTATATCCCCGATAAAGTAATTAATCAGTCTAGAAAGTTTATAAGCAAGTTTTTAACCAAATCAGTGATGATCAAGTTTATTTATTACTATATTATGTATATTTGGAATATATAATAAAAAATTTATTTCATTAAAAAAAACATTCTGGGGTTTTTCGAAGTTACCATACATAATTATTAAAACAAGCTAGCTTACTTGGCAGCAAAATACAACTAAAACTTCAAAAATAAATAACAATTAATAAACAAGTTTAATATCAGGCATACAACAATTTTTAAAATGTATCTGCACGTGGATTTTACTCGTGAGTACACATTGCTTCGAAACTTCACTTTCCACCTATAAATTATTCTGTTATTTCTTAAGATTTCATAAAATTCCCGGCACACTTTATAGAAGATTCGAAATCGTTCTATTCATGATTTACATTGAATGATTAATTTTGATGTTTTTCGATTTTTATGTGAATTTTATGGTGGTAATAAATGGAACTGGCGAATTCAATGCAAACATATGGTGTTTTAAGAGTTATATTCACGTCCTTCTTACATTAACAACTCTTTCTAGAATGTTCTCAAAAAGAACTTTTATTAAAACAATTCAGTGAAAAAAACGTTTATTTTTTACCCGAATATCTAATAAATTATTTATTTCGGAAGTATATTTTCTGACTAACAATATTAAATCATTCTAGATTCTAGAACATTAGAATATTTTTCAAAATAGGGGAAAACGAAATTTTCATGTGAAAATATTTAGATAAAAATTGCTTACGAAAAATATATTTGTAATTTATAAGTATTCAGATACGGAATACATATTTAGTGCTAAACATCAGTATTAGTGCCTACGAATTTTTTTCAATAAAATATAAGTTTCAGAACAAAATAAAAATGAAAATTGGAAAGATCTTTTGGTATTTTGTCCCCTTAAAAATGATAAAATCTAATAAAATTTACGGAGTATAAGCTTAAGCGACACTCACGAATCAAAAGCAATGTTGTTCAACATACGGTTTAATTAAACTATATTTGAAAATTAAATTAAAATAACTATCAACAATATATGTATAGCTGAAAAGTCACACACATACACACAAAGCATGATATTTTAGGAATAATATAGTAAAGTGTAACTCAGAAGAGATGTCAACTCCTTATGTTGTCTTAGAGAAAGGAATAACGTTTCTTTCTGTTGATCTTTCAATATATTGAAAAATACATTATATAGCTCTATCGGCGGAAAAATATTGACGAAGTTGACATTTTCAAATTAATACTTTAACCTACCCTCCTTGCCAACCTAAGTTAGGTAAATAGAAATATACCATGGAGAAGATCCTTCCGCGGATGTAAAGAGTTCCATAAAGTATTTGTGAATATATCCAGAAATTTTTTTAAAACATTAATTTTATGAAAATTTCCGAAAGATTTAACTAAAGGGCCAACCATGCTTTTTCCTCTTCCTTTTTACTCTTTGTTTTTACCCAAGTCAGGTTGGCACGGAGTGTATGCGATTTTGTTTGATAAAAAAGGTTACTAGGATTTGTAGAACAATTGATGACAAATAGATATAAAAGTTCAAGCCTATTTTATACCGATGTCCAATAGGTGAATAATAAATGTTATGTGTAAAGTTTCATTTTTCAGGAAATTATAAAGATAAACTTTGAAGAAGGTCTCAAGAAAATATTCTGTAACTGTATCTTTCCAAAAAAGATAAGGAACATTAACCCTAATTTATTATTTGTACCATTGACGATAAGAAAATTGTGTTAGTAGGGGAAGTTTCAGAATTCATATCACAGTTATCTTTTTAGAATAATAATAAAATAATATTATTGCATATTTGTAATAAACACGTTTCGCAACTTGAAACTTTTTTTCACAAATCAAAAGCGTTTAGAAAAGGTTTTTTAGACTAGTTTTTTTAGAAGCTTAGTATACGGTAAGGAAGTTAGGGTTGCAATAAAAATGTAACGACCAAAAACTTCTTTGACTGACTTTTTTTTAAATTTTAAATTGATGGTAGGTCAAATCAGTTTAAAATGAAGTTCAGATTAGCAAGTTGGAATGTAACGTTATTTGGACCAAATTTTGTTTTTGATATGTTTTAGTGTGTGGCGGAAGGCTGAACACTTAATGTTACGCTTACTGGAAGCTCTCGGAACACTTACTGTTACATGCATATTTTATATCTCAATTGAGTCCTTTTGCTCGTCGATTTTTATGTAAAAAATATTTTTTAAAGATTTGTGCAAAATTGGTGCAGACCTATACTTAGAATGAATACTATAGATTTAGGATGGTCAGGTGACTGGTAGGGTAGGTTGGGATTGATACATATATATTAAAGCTTGTGAGCTTGATCAGAGAACCACTTATAAGCCTTCGCCAAGTAGGACATACACAGAAAGAGTTTTTACTGTCACAGAGAAAGGAAAGTACATCCAGGGCGAAGGCGGGAATCGAAACCTCACCCGTTACAGAGCACAGACTGCTGGCATATGCGATCTTAACCACTCGGCCATCCGGGCCCCGGATAGTCAGGTGACTGGTTTATACATCTGTATGCCTCATAGGCTATTTAATAGATTTGTGCCAAATTTAAATCGACTTCAACAACGCCATAGATATTTAGAGCCTATTCAATTGGTTGGTTGATATACATATATTTTCAGGCTTGTGTGCTTGCTCAGAGAGTCGCTTATAAACCTTCGTCAAGTAAGATAGTCACAACACACACACATACACACACACACACATGCACACATATACGTGACAGATGCTGCCATCTATCTCGCGCCTCCTCCACAATTTAGACATGTCCCTGAAGGGGAGGGAAATAGTCTCCAGGAACCTGTACCCGTGGGAAACTGCGCAATGACCGCCCACAGGATTTTCGGACCCAACAGATTTAACGAGTACGTACTTCACATATACTCGGTGAGGTTTCAGCGACCCGGACTCGATCGCGGGACCTTCCGATCCGTAGATCAAGACACCGACCACAGGGCGCCTCACAGCCCTCTATTCCATTGAAAACTTCGAACAAAGCTTTGTAATGCGTTCCTTTGTCCTGAAATTAGAACAAATATATCTTATGTCAAATGTACAGAAAGAGATATAGATAGCTCTTTATTTCTACTAAAAGTTTTATGGCATCAGGGCATTGTTTAAGAAATGAATTTATGAGTTTCATATTAATAAACAATTGGGATATAAAAAAACGGATGCAATTGATTCCAACTTTTTTAAATTTTACCTTGACATACATATCAATATGCATTCTTTGTTTTGGTAATAGTTTATTTCATTTAAAAAGGAATATAATGATCAGATTCTAATTTTTTAATCAAAGTATCAAGAGACAGTTCATGATTCAGTAATTTGTTATTTTTTTTAAACACATTTGGGTTAGAAATTTCAAACTTTCGATTTTTTGACTACTTTTACTTGACACAAAGCGAACTTTTATTTGCAATAAACAGAAAATTTAAAATTATCTACCTAAAATTGATTTTTTCTATTGCATTTTTCAAGAATGCATATAGAAAATATAAATATTATAGCTTTGTAACATTTTTAATCAAACAACACAAATAAAACATCCTATTTTTGCATAAAATTTTAATTTTTAGTCTATATCAAACTTTCATAAATTCAATTGAATAAACTGAACCCCCATAACTCCGTTTCCTTTGAACATCAAAACCACGATATAACCGAATTTTCCAAAATATCATCTCGCAGCACGCGAAATCCGTTCAGAACAAAGAGAAAAATCAACTGCATTGTAGTGTGGAACGAACGAACCGCAAAGGTTCATTCACTTCCTGTGAACTTTTACTACTTTTTATTTTTGAGAGAAAGTTCGCCGGAGCATCCTGACAATTAGCTTGGAACACGGGAACTTTTCTCAGAACAATAAAGGGCGCGAATTTTGTTCCGAGAGAACGGTTTCGTTCGAAAGTTCGTTCGAAAGTCAGAACGATATTTGGATGAGTTGAGTTGTTTTTGTTCTTTTTTTTGTAATGAAGAGAGAGTTTAATGAATTCCTTATTTTTGTTCATTGTTGAATGGATGTTATAAGGGTCAAGATATATCTGAAATTAACGTAAAATAAAAAAAACCCAAGAAGTATATTATTGTTTTCCTGTCTAAGTGTGTAGTTTAATAAATATTTATGGAAATTGGAAGTTGTGAATATTGTCTATATTTATGTGCTTTGGGAAAAAATAATATTGTTTTCCAAACTACACTCCTTGCAAACCTAAGTTGGGTAAATATAAATATGCTATGGAGAAGATCCTTACATGCATGTAAAGAGTTCCATAAATTATTTGTGAATTCATCTAGAAAACATGTTTAAAACAATAATTTCGTTTAAGGTCTAACAGATTTGAATATTATTTGAGAAAATTTGGCAATTTTATCAGAATGAAAAGTGCATTTTGGTTAAATTGTATTCAGATCATTTTGTATGCAAATATTACTTTACAAGAGTTTCCACTTAACGGCCAATCGCGCTTTTCCCTTTGCCTTTATACTCTTTGTTTTTTACCCAAGTTAGGTTAGCACGGAGTGTAGGGTTTTTAACGTTACACGAATTTCATTTACCACTCAATAAATCAATGCACATTTAAAAATAATTATTTGTCCCATTAAATTAATTTCAATACCTTTACCATCAAAAAATTTCAATGTAAGCTGCCCTTTGTCCATAAGCGATTTTTTATAAATTATAAATTTTTTGAATTGTCGTCTCAGAGCTGCACGAGAGCTATTGACGACGGGCGTCGTATTTTAGAACCACGGTCAGGTGACGAGCCATCACCTGAGTAGGCCCCCAACGCAACCGTTAAGGGCGACATCGTACGCAGCGTTAGGACTTTGAAATATATTTAACGTGCACTCCCTTACACGGGGTATTATTCGTCGGACATTTTTGGCTGCACGGGCAGCTGTACGGGCAGGTGCACGGGCAGCTGCACGGCTGTAGGTCGGCAGCTATTTTGGCGATGCTTTACCCGAACCTGCTAAGCGAGTGCTTGCTTAACCGACTGGGCTCCCCAGCCCCCATAAGCGATTTTTTAAACAAAACCTTATTATGAAGTCTGGCAGGTCCAAGGAACTCGTAATAGGTGATCTGGCTTGGATGATCTTACTTTGTATGTTTTTTTTTTGTTGTTCATATCTATTTTATTCCTCTTCGTTTAGTTTCGGAGGCGTCAGGGTCTGTGGACTGCCGTTTCTAAAATGCCTCTGGAGATCTTGGCTGTCTAGACCTCCTGATGAAAATTTCAGTCGGGATCTCCATTCTTCATCTTTTCTTTTCTTTTTGTATTTCTGGTAATAGGTCCAAAGACCCAAATTCGAAGTATATTTAGTTCGAGCTTTAGAGGGATTTCAGGCAGACCATTATTAAAAAATATATATTTTTAAAAAGAATCAGCACCGTTCAAAACGTGCAATTTCTTCAGTTCAGATTTTCGCCCCCATCTCTATACATTAACCAATAACCATCTTGTAGGAAATTGAAAAGTAATAAATTAGTCAAAGAAAAAAAATATCTAACCGTTCAAAATTCTAAAATAAAACGGTTTTAATTTGCCAAAATCAATCGTTTTAAATAGTCTTAAAACGTTTATTGTTGTTCTTTTTTTGCTGCATCTTCAAAAATCGCCAGATAAAACCACCAAAATCCAATATCGCAAGCAGGTGCTTGAAACTATACCTTTAATATCAACCACACTTGTTTAATGTCAATTTGCTTATGATGCCTACGCAGTTCGAAACACCAAATCGCAGTTAAGTTCGCTGAACTTGCTGTTTTATTCGCAGACGATATCATACTCTCGCTCGCGTGTTGCCACGGTCATGTTACAAAAGGTCGACGATTCGCAGAAGATTTTCAGCTGTTTGCCATGGTCACCAACACGCACTCATCAGCACGTAACAATCGAACACAATAACAATACCCATCAGGCTGATTCGAATAGGAAATGGTCTGATTATTTATAGATATTAAATAAAGCCAATATGCGTCGCTCAGTTTTTGAGTTATTGTCTGATGACAAGGCTGCAAAAAGTAAATTGAATAAATGATTATGATTCTCACGATGCACAGAAAAGTAATTATCCCAACTCCAATGGCATCAACATCATTCATACCCATTCGTGGCCCCCCTGTGGCCGAGAGGTGTAAGCGCCGAGCCTCACACCGAGAAGGTTCTTGGTTCTGTCTTTGTCCCAGCCATATACTATAGACGTATTCATGCTGGTGGAAAAAATCATCTAAAATTCACCGGGGTGCCCGAGTACACTGCGATATACGTGTTCGTTAAATCTGTGGAGTCCAAAGTTCCGACGGCGTCAGCGTACGATGTCGCTCGAAGTTCCGTTGGGTGCCCGCTCAGGTGTCGACCTCGTCACTTGACCAGGGTTCTAAATTACGAGGCTTTGTTGGCTGTGTTAAAGTTCCGAAAGGATCGAGGCTAGAAATATGCAGCCGGAATCGATTACATTACATTACCTTTACTTCATTTTAATTGAATTTGCTCCTCAACATTATCTTCGCAAAATAAAAAAAATAATTTTCTTAATAGTCAAATTGCTGATATCAAAGTGATTTGAAAAGCAGCATAATCTTAGAGGTAAATATTTAACACAGTTTGTAGTTTAAAGATTAAAAAAAAAAGTTTGTATTTATCGGGTTCATATATAGAAGTGTGATGTCTTATACATTTAATTGTCTTTTCTTTAATTTATTTACACTTTTTCAAATTACAGTATGAAATTTAAGTATATACTTTTTCGGTAGCGTCACTAATTTTGTTTTTTATGAACAAGATGTGGGGTCAATAAGCCGTAGACAGACAATATAACTGGAGGGTTCAGAAAACAAGTGAACCAAGTAAACAGTTTGCCTTCAATAAAGCGTTATGTAGCTCATATTTTTTTCGATATGATTAACACAGGGGGACTTTAGTTTGGAAACCCGCGTCCATGACCCTTTTAACATGTAAATACCATAGCAGGGGCCGCAACGGTGGCGCAATCGTTAGGAAGCTAGCCTTTGGAGCTGCTGGGGTCGGGTTCGAATCCCGGCCAAGCATGGGTGTTTGTGACCGTCAATAAATGTTGTTATTTGTCTATGTGATTGTGTTTTTTTTCTTTGTGTGTCTCTTGTGCTTGTAAAAAACTCTTCCTGTGTCTGTCCCACTTGACGAAAGCTTATAGGCGGTTCTCTGAACAAGCACACAAGCTGGAATACATATGTACCTACCATACCATACCATACCATAGCAGGGGTTCCCAATGTTTTTGAACCTGCGTGTACCACTTGACTTTTAGAGAAATTTTAGCGTACCACCAGGCCTAAATATTTTAATAAACATATAATACTATTTACTCTTCTGTAAGTGTTTAAAGTATTTTTGAATTAAATTCCTTAGAAAACTTCAAACTTAATGGTTAGATATTTTTTAATTTATAACTTCCTTATAACGAAGGAGAAATAAAAAGATTAAAATTGTACTTATTTTTTAGTTTTATTTATTTCTCAAATGTCTAAAAACAAACAAATAAAAATAGTATTAGCTCAGCAAAAAAATTATCATACAAAATATACTTTTATAGTCTTTAGTGAAAAATAGCAGAGCTTGCTGGCATATCAAAGGGTACTAGGTTTTACATCCGAACCAGAAGTTAATTAAAGATTTCCTCTTTAAAGCATGTTAAAGATTAAATTAATGAGTAATGTCCCCTGCCATAGATTGTAAGAGTGTTGGAAAGTATTTTGAAATTAAAAACGTTTTGAAAAAAGGTGATTTTTTAAAATATTCTTTTCGCTTTTAGTTAAGTTTAATTGTTCATATTATTTGTTTTTGAAATATGCAAGCACATACACGCAAAGATTTGGAAGTACGGTATTTGGTAATAGTCAGGTCGCCAAACCCCGATTTTGGGCCGAACCCTGCACTGAGATGTTAAGTTTTTTTTATTGATGATTCTTATAGATTCGAGGGTGTAGATTACGAATCTGGAAGGTACTTTTTTGGTACCCTTGAGCATTTTTAGTTATTCAAGATGGCGTCTCAGCCATCTTGAATTTTGTAATCTTAATATTTGACGATCTAATCGACAAAAGTGAATAGTTTTTGTCTTTATAGATACATTTAATAATAAAGATTCACAATTATCAAGAAAATTTCAAAAATAAAAAATTCAAAATGGCGGAATCCGCCATATTGGATTTTTTCACTTTTAATACTTTTGCTTTATATTTAACCCAACATATATTTATATTTTAACTATATTTTTTATACCTAGTTACTATAGAACTATACTTTGAAGAAAATATATAAAATCAAGATGGCGGCATCCGCCATATTGGATTTTTTCACCGTTTATACAAAGCGATCCATAGGTAGTAAATTAAAAATTCTTTTTATTTTAGTTATATCTTAATTTTAGTTTCTATTTCAGTTTTAATGTGTAGATTATGAATCTAGAAGATATTTTTTCGCTGGATTTGAGTATTTTTTTTATATTTAAAATGGCGTCTTCCGCCATATTGGATTTTTTTTCTTAATTCAATTTTTCGGGTTATTTTAGGCCAAAGTTAATAATTTTTTCTTTTATATGTGCATTTTGTCGTAAATAATTACTTATAAACTCAAAAAATCCAAAATCAAGATGGCGGCTTCCGCCATCTTGGATTTTTCAGATTCTAATATTTCGTGATCCACTGGCTCGACGTTAAAAATTCTTTCAGTTTTACTTGCATATTTTATTATAAAATGCATTAAAATTATCATAAAGTTTTATTTTAACACTTAAAAAAACAAATTCAAGATGGCGGCATCCGCCTTCTTGGATTTTTTGCCTTTTAATATTACGTAATCCCATTGGAGTGAAATTAAAAATTCTTTCAGTTTTTTTGCGTATTGTGTTTAAAATACTTTAAAACCATGATTGTTGAAGGAAAAATATTGAAGATGTTTTCCACCATATTAAAGTAAGTATTTTAAATATTTTGTTATTCATCCGGCAAAATTACTACCACAAGCTCTTTTAACAGCTCTACTCCGTATAAAATGCTTCCTCGTTTCAAACAAGAATACTCTTAAGTAATGGCAGGAGGAGTTTATAAAGCGTATATAGAGAGTTAGTAGACAAGAGTTAGTAAACACTCAGAAGACTCTGGAAGAAATAATGTATTCAACCAGAAGAAGTGGTAATCTATTTATTAGAAAACTAGAGGGATACAATTTCAACAATACAAAAAAATAAGAAATGTCAAAATCCCTATACCTTACAAACTAAAGATCGTTCATGTAATCTTGAAAATAAACCGCCTGACTCTTGAATGTTCTTTAATATAACAGAGTTACCGCTTAGACTATTATGTGATGGAAAAGTTTCTCTTTACAATGCTATAGAGATAAAGATTTCAAATTATTCAAAGACATTCACAGAACGTTATCCAGAGTTGAATAAATACTTAAATTGGCTGAAAATATGAATTTCAGATTCAGCCAGGAACTGCTGTAAAGTATCAACCACTGTTAGACACGATACGTGATTCATATCGAAAATACAGATACAACCATGACATCTTTAGCAGGAGCCCAGGTACTCACTAAATGAGCTGGTCAAGAGTTTACCATTTACTTGGGATCATCAGTTTTGTAGGATGGCTTTGCAAATCATCATGTTGATAAGTTTTATAGGTTGTGTGTGGGGTTAATATTGGGTAGTGGTCTATCCAAAGTTATGCCTAGTGTGTTTGTAGGAGTCCAACAGATGCAGAAAGGGAAGAAGTTTCCAAAACTTCAGGACTTCAAGAATGCTTGCAAAATAAGTCATGCGGGATTTATATGAAGAATCTCAGCCAAACTGCAGCGGAGATCTTCGGTCAGTTTTAAAAATAAAGGGTTTTGACGAATTGCAACACTAGCAGAGTATCGGAGAACTGTTAATTGAAACCAGTTTTCTTCAAGGGATGTGGGAGCTGGAAGGGCAAGATATTGGTCCCTTCATATTGAAGTTGCTCGCCAATTCTACCCAATTTATTTGCATCTGGTTATCAAAACTATGAACGATATGCATTTTATTTAAGAGAAATGAAAAAAAAAATACCGGAAAATGTGTTAAAGAACTTTTTAAAACTCGGATCTCGTTATATGAGACACATGCCGGAGTTTGGAATGAATTAATAGTGGATTGAAACTACATAAAAGCATAGGCCATTGTCCAAAAAGGATTGTCAGAAAAACTTTAAAGCCAGCAACTCTAAGGGACTTGGCAACTCTAAGCAACTTGGTCCTTGAGTTTACATATTTGTACTCAGTTAGAAAGAAGCATGGCGATAATTCTGTAGTAAAAATACACCTAACACAGAAAGAATTTTTAATTTCTAGCTAACAGATCGCCTAATACTAATGTTAAAAAAAGTAAAAATGAGGAAGATTCCATCTTGAATGGCCATAAATTCAGATATTTTGCAGTTGTGTTCCCCATTTATGTAGTTTAAACCATTTGTTACTAAAAATAGAACTAAAGAAGAAAGAATTTTTAACTTCGAGCCAGTGGATCACGAAATATTAGAAGGTGAAAAATCCAAGATGGCGGAAGCCGCCATCTTGGATTTTTTCTTGGGATTTTGTGAGCTTTTAAGCAATTATTTACGACAAAATGCACCTATAAAAGAAAAAATTATTAAATTTGGCCTAAAAGAACCCGAAAAATTGAATTAGGAAAAAAATCCAATATGGCGGAAGACGCCATTTTAAATATAAAAAAAATACTCAAATCTAGCGAAAAAATATCTTCTAGATTCATAATCTACACATTAAAACTAAAATAGAAACTAATATCAAGATATAACTAAAATAAAAAGAATTTTTAATTTAGGACCTATGGATCGCTTTATATAAACGGTGAAAAAATCCAATATGGCGGATGCCGCCATCTTGAATTTTTATATTTTCTTCAGAGTAATGTTCTGTAACTAGGTATAAAAAATATAGTTAAAATATAAATATTTTGTGGGTTAAATATAAAGCAAAAGTATTAAAAGTGAAAAAATCCAATATGGCGGATTCCGCCATTTTGAATTTTTTATTTTTGAAATTTTCTTGATAATTGTGAATCTTTATTATTAAATGCATCTATAAAGACAAAAACTATTCACTTTTGTCGATTAGATCGTCAAATATTAAGATTACAAAATTCAAGATGGCGGAGACGCCATCTTGAATAACTAAAAATGCTCAAGGGTACCAAAAAAGTACCTTCCAGATTCGTAATCTACACCCTCGAATCTATAAGAATCATCAATAAAAAAAACTTAACCTCTCAGTGCAGGGTTCCC
Organism: Hylyphantes graminicola; assembly: GCA_023701765.1. NCBI lineage: Eukaryota > Metazoa > Arthropoda > Arachnida > Araneae > Linyphiidae > Hylyphantes > Hylyphantes graminicola. The sequence goes on from CM043112.1 coordinate 45,763,860, forward strand.
CCCCTTGGCGACCTGACTATAACCATGCTTCGAATATTCTTTTTAAGAAGAGATATCATGGTTTTTCTAGATGGGAAGGAGTCAAATCACTGGTTCCCAACCTGGGGGCGATCGCCCCCAAGTGGGCGATTTGTGTTATCAAGGGGACACTAAATGGTTTGGGGAAGATAGGGGAAAGAACAAACGATAAAAAAAGTTTTCAACATTAATTTTTTTCTTTAATTTTTAATTGTCAACTCTCTTAAAGTTTGCAGAATCCAGTCCAAAGATCTTAGTTAATTATTTCACTTTTGTTCTTTAAAAAAATCTGTTAAACATTTTCTTTTTTCTTTTTTACTTAACAGTGCCCGGATAAAGCTGTTTTAGTTGTTTTTATATATGGTAATTAGTGTTAAAAATGATAAAATTGCTTTATTAGTTGCACTTTAACTTAAATTATAATTGAACAAAACATGAAACTTAAAAGGGGGCGATATGTGTTAGTCAAACTAACAAAAGGGGCGATGGTCCAGAAAAGGTTGGGAACCACTGGAGTAGATGCTAGGAATTATGAGTGGTCCAGGATACAGATTAGATCATTTAACCTAAAAAGGTTTATTAATACATATTATTATTAGTACCAGCTTTTAGTTTAATATTAATTACTTACAAATTATTGTTTTACCAATATTAAGTTTATTAAATAGTACAGGTTTAAATATACACTTTATTATTAGTACCAGTTTTTGATTTAAAATTAATTACTTAAAAAATATTATTTACAGATACTTGTTAACCTCATGAATTATGATTTCATTCTTAAAAAAGCATCTTAATATAGTTGCTTTTATAAGTAAAAATAGTTTTAAGCATTTGTTTGTGGAGGAGTTGCTAGGAAGGATGAGTGGTCCAGGATACAGATCAGATCATTTAACCTTTAAGGTTTATTAATTAAAATAGCAATGTAGCAAATATAGCACTGTTCATTGTCCAAATCGTAGGAATAAACTCACAAAGTCAACGTTTAACTTTTTAATGGACGAGTTAACCTTTTTACACATGTTAAGCAAATCGAAATATCATTTAAAACAAAACATTCAAACGTCTCGCGAAAAAAGAACAACAAACACAGTCTTAAAGTTTTTAGTCTCTCTCTCGGAATGGCGAAAGGGGAAAAATCCCGTTCTTCGTTCTTTCGCCTGCCGTCAGTATTGGCGTGATGATCGCTGCTTTTGGCGAAGTGATCAGTCTGTTACACTCCCCCTCTGGTTCCGAAAACGTCCCGGTGAGGAACCAGAAGATGTTTTTTTAGGTCGACCTCTCTTTCTGAGGGGAGCCACGGGCACAGTGTCTCTGTCTGGGCCAGCCTCACAGTATTCTTTGAGGGCTGACACGTGATAAGTCCCAAGTACTTGGTCGGGAGTGGCTGGGTCGGCAACCTCGTACGTTGTTGGAGATCTCAAGGTGAGAATGAGATATGGACCTTCCCTCCTTGGCATGAACTTCTTACTTTTCTTATTTCGACTAATGGGATGTATGGTCACCCAAACTTTGTCTCCAGGTTTGAAGTATTTTCGTCTTCTTCGTTGGTCGAAATATTCCTTCTGACGGTCTTGCTTTTGTTCAACTCTATCTTTGACATCGAGAATTGAGTTGGCAAACCTCTTGAGATATGGTGTGATCTCGGGTACAAAGTTATCGTTATCTATCACTTGTCTTATATCATGTCTGATGTCGTCTGTCGTGCGCAACTGTCTTCCAAATTGGAGATATGCAGCCGTGTGACCGGTGGTGTCACACACTGATGTATTCATGGAGAATCTTATGAGGGGTAACTTGTCTTCCCATGCGGTGTGTTCTTCTCCAACTAGAATTGCCAATCTACGTTTTAAGTCACGGTTTTTGCGTTCTGATGGGTTAGCTTGTGGATGGTAAACTGGGATGAGGTCTTGTGTAATCCCTAACAAGTTACAAGTCAATTGCATGACAGCACTGACGAACTGTGGGCCATTGTCACTAATTAGTCGTCTTGGGATTCCATAACGTAGAAATACTTCTTCAATTAGTATTTTTTCGCAGTTTGCAGCAGAAGCTTCAGCAAGAGCAAACAGTTCGACCCATTTGGTACTTGTATCTTCAACGAGAAAGATCCACTTCTTGCCAGTGGGGGTCTCGGGCAGAGGTCCAAAAAGATCAATGGCAAGAGTTTCAAACCTTTGTGCATACGCCGGTGCTCGTAAGAGTCCTGCTGGTTTCTGGTTAGTTGGTTTGTAACGATTGCATTCGGGACAGGTCTTAATGTAATCCGAAATAAACTTCTTCATTCCTCGAAAGTAATATCTTGATGCAATCTTCTTGTATGTGTTTTCGACACCATAGTGTCCAGCAGTTGGGGCGTCGTGGTGTTCTTGAAGGATTCTCTCCCTCTCCTGGACAGGCACCACGAGTTGAGCCTCTTCCTCATCTTCTTCGTGCTCTGGTGAATACCGGTACAGGACACCTTGGTTCATAAGGTATCCACGACTGGTGTAGTTAGCAAAGTTCTCATCTTTTTCATCGCTCTCAAATGATTTAATTATTGTTCTAAGTTCTTCATCCTCCATCTGTCCTTTCCGAATATCACTGGACTTCCTGGATGGCATGTCTAGAGTGATGGCGCAAACATCAGGGGTTTCGTTATCGGCATACGTTGGACGTGACAGCATGTCAGCGACAACGTTGGCTTTACCTGGGGTATATTCAATTTTCAAGTTGTATGATTGAATTTTCAACGCCCATCTTGCCAGACGACCTGAAGGGGATTTAATACTCAAAAGCCATTTGAGAGGTTGATGGTCTGATGCAAGGAGGATTTCTTGATTTTCAACATATCCTCGAAATTTCTCCAAGGCCCAAACCACCGCCAAAGCTTCCCGCTCGGTTGTAGAGTAGTTTCGCTCTGCTGGGATCAACAGCCTGCTTGCATATTCTATAACATGTTCATCAGGGCCTTTTCCTTGGAGAAGGACTGCTCCAAGGGCATAGTTACTTGCATCTGTACGGATGGTGAAAGGCTTTGAACCATCAGCTTGCTTCAATATTGGAGAAGTCATCAATTGATTCTTTAAGGTTTCAAAAGATTCTTGTTGTTCAGTACCCCATTGCCAATGCACTTTCTTCTTAGTAAGGTTACTAAGTGGCCGGGCTATGTCAGCAAAGTTGGGGACATATCGCCGAAACCAAGAGCAGGTTTGTAGAAAGGACTGTACTTCTTTCACGTTGGTAGGGACTGGAATTCTTTGAATAGAAGCAATTTTGTCTTTATCGGCTTCAATTCCATCTTTGGTAATCCAAAATCCTAGATATTTCACTCGGTCGCATGCAAAGCGACACTTCTCTCGATTGGCATGGAGTTTGAAGATGGACAGTCTTGCGAATACCTCTTCAAGATCAACCAGATGTTTTTCAAAAGTCTCTGACAGGATTATGATGTCATCCAGATAAGATAAGGCAAAAACATCTTTCAAGCCACTTCGAAATTTGTCAATTAATCTCTGAAAGGTAGCAGGGGCATTTCGTAATCCAAACGGCATCCGCAGATAACGGTATGTACCAAAAGGACAAATGAAAGCAGTTTTGTCCTGGTCAGGTTTAGCAACTTTTATTTGATGATAACCTGATTGAAGATCTATGGTAGACATATAGGATGTCGGGGTAGCTTCATTCAAAAGGTCATCCATTCTGGGCAAGGGATAGGTATCAACCTTTGTCACAGAGTTTAGCTTTCTGTAATCGATGCAGAGACGTACTTTTCCATTAGGTTTAGGAACAAGTACAACAGGAGCAGCGTACGGGGACTCGCACTCTTCAATTATGTTCTGCTTCAGCAGCTCCTCAATCTCTTGCTTCAAAATTTCTTTCTTCATAGGATTCATTCTATAAGGTGACGTTGCTACCGGAGGGTGATCTCCTGTATCGATGCGGTGTTCGATAAACGGTGTGGGCTCTCCCCCTGGCTGGAAGATATCTTCAAATTCTTCTATCAAACCATTCAGTTCAGCTTTCTGGATTTCTGTAAGATGTTGGCCTTCATCTATTCTCAAATGGATTGAGTGGTAATCAGCTGTTGCATTTGAAATTTTTGGAAAAGGGTCTTCCACGAATGGGTAATGTTCTCCAGGTTTATTGATAAAGTACCAGTTGTGATGTGGTACATTTAGAACAATACCAGCTTTTTGCAAAAAGTCAGTTCCAAGAAGAGTTCGATTGTCTTTAGCTGATGGTAAAGCAAAAATCTTGGTCTTGAAAATGTTTCCTTCGACGTCGATGTCAACTTCGGTGTGGTGTGCCTCGGTTTCTTTTTCAATGCCATCAGCCAGTGTTACATTTAGGACTGTAGTTTGGAATGCTGTCCCATTTTCTTTCAGTAGGTTGTACAACATCTCACCAGCTATTGTATTACTTGCTCCGGTGTCGGCACATGCAACACCATTGATTCCGTTTATTGAAACTTTCAACAAAGTTTGATGGGTACTTTTAAGTGAAAGGGACTTAAAATGTAAAGAACTCAGTTCCGTTGTTTCAATTCTTGAAGTTCCAGGTGGGTTTTCATCGAAACTGGTAAATTGAACGGCTCCAAAACTCGTAGATGGCGAGTTTCTTGCAGGATTGCAAACTCTACACTTCGATCTGATGATTCCGGGAGCTCCACAACCATAGCAGTTAATCACTGGTCTTTCTTCCGAATGATTTTCAATTCTGTTTTCTCTGGGTATTGCAGCTGTAACCTGTGCTCGGTTAGGATAAGCGTTGTTTCTCGCATTTTGAATGGGGATCCACGGTTCTCGGGATTCTCTTTGGACATCCAAGTTTCTGGAACCAAAATTTCCTCTTCTGGGATGTGGAGTACCTCGTTTGACTTCTTGAGTTTGGTAACTTTTTGGTTGAACCATTTTCTTCTGTGCTCCGAGCGTTGTTGGTCGAAGTCCTTCATAACTATCCAGTTTTTCAGCTAGTTCTGACGGGTTGTTCAGATTTTCCCACACATCCAGATAGTGCTGACGACATTCTGGGGAGCTTCTTCTTTTCATTTGGTCACAAATGATAAGATCCTTGAGTTGGGTGAAATTTGAAATCTGGAGTTCTTCCAACCAGCCTTCGAAAAAGGTGCGGAGTTCAAAGAAAAAATCTTTCCATGTCATCTCAGGATTCTTTTTTGTTTGGGAGAACCGTTTTCTAAACTTCTCGGCAGTCAACCGGAAACGCTGCAGAAGAATTCCTTTTATGTAGTCATAGTCTTGGGACTGTTCCTCTGGTTCACGTGCGATTAGTTGTGCAACATCAGTGGGCAGTACTCCCAGCAAATATGCTACCCAGTTTGACTTTTCAACTTTGAAGAACTTTAGTTGGCGTTCAAATAAATTGAGGTATAAAGACATGTCGTCTTCTTTCACATCAAATTCTGGAATAAGATTTTTCAGTTGTAACTGTGGTTGAGCAGGGAACGCAACACTTGCAATATTAGATGGTTGAACCATTCTTTGTGCTTCGATTTGCAGTCGGAGTTTTTCCAACTCAAAATTATTCTGCCTTTCTTGTTCTTTAAATAGTCGTTCCTGTTCTTCGGCTTTCTGTTTCTCGGAAGCTTGTAAGGCTTCATTTTCTTTCCGCTCATCAATTATCCTCAAGAATGCACCACGTGTGAATTCTTCGTCATATGAGGCCGATTTAGTTATCGCATCCTTAATATCAAGAACTCTGGAATTTTCATCAACTGGTATATCAAGTTCACGAGCTAACTCAATAATATCTTGTTTTTTCCCTTTAGATAGGTACGCCATTGTGACAGTTCGGTATTTATTAGGATAAATAACAATTTATTACTCAAAGATATTTGGTTATCTTTTCAATTCCACCAAAAAAAAGTCACTTTTGATTTCTAAACTTAATACTCGTAGTGGTAACGAACGTATTTACGTGCACAATGTTATTGACGACAACCAATAAAGCCTGTATAACCACTTGAATTTACGATAAAACAAATTTTATATACAACCAGAAGTACGATTTTTCTTCCCAGTGTATTAATAGGCCATTATATACACTTTATTTCTAGATGAAATAATAAATTTTAAATACAACCAGAATTAGTTGATTAATTCCTTGCATTTTTCTACCATATCACTTTTCTAGACGAAAATAATCTAAACTGAATTATGATAATTCTTGAAAACTATATAATTGCACTTTTTATTTCAGGGTGAAATATTTACTCAATTCATAAAGATATCAAAAAGATTCGACAGGTACTACAAAAGGAATGGTATGCGAAAATAGATTTCCAGAAAATAGTTCTGTGTACACGACAGAAAATTTCAATTCTTGTTTTCGAAATAGCGAAGGCTATTCTTCAGCTGTATAGAAACAGTAATTATCTTCGTATTAGCGACCGCTAACACAATTTCTGAATATTTTTCCTTTAGTAGTTCTTGTCTATAAGAAAGTTTGTACTTATCTGGGCATGAGGAAAGCGAGAACCTGGTCTTGGTTATATCCTTTCAGGTCTACACCACGTTGTGTCGATTCGCATGCCGCCATTCGCCATTTTTCATCAGCCATGCTAGCACTCGTAAAGAGCTTACAGAGTTCGTAGTTCGTGCTTATCTAGTTGGGCGTCAATTGTAGCAAATATAGCACTGTTCATTGTCCAAATCGTAGGAATAAACTCACAAAGTCAACGTTTAACTTTTTAATGGACGAGTTAACCTTTTTACACATGTTAAGCAAATCGAAATATCATTTAAAACAAAACATTCAAACGTCTCGCGAAAAAAGAACAACAAACACAGTCTTAAAGTTTTTAGTCTCTCTCTCGGAATGGCGAAAGGGGAAAAATCCCGTTCTTCGTTCTTTCGCCTGCCGTCAGTATTGGCGTGATGATCGCTGCTTTTGGCGAAGTGATCAGTCTGTTACAGCAAGACATTGTACAAATAATACCGATTTAAATATACATTTTATTATTAGTACCAGTTTTTAATTTAAAATTTATTACTTACAAAATATTATTTACAGATTGATAACCTCTTCCATTTTGACTTCATTCTTAAAAAAGCATCTTAATATAGTTGCTTTATAAGTAAACTAGCGTTATACCCGATGTTGCACGGGTAGAGGTGAAAAAATAGTTTTATAGTCAATTTAACTATTTTTTCTTTCATTTGAGTTACATAAGATATGAAGATTACCCAGTAATTTTTTCCATTTAATTACCCATCTTGGATATAGTAATAATTAATATTAATTTCAAAAATACCTTTGATAAGAAGCTCAAATTAAAGAGAATACATATTTAAGTAAAAAAATAATCAGTAAGAATTAAAAATAAGCTACTCCAGCAAACAGCAAACGATTTGCATTTTTTTATAAGTTTATTTGCTTTTTAATAAGCTTATGTTGCTGATACCGTTCGTTATTAAAGTACAAAATCCAGCTACTTATATTACATTAAAAAATTCAAAATTTAAAAATGCTATAAAATTAACAGATAATGTAGTAGTAGTTTTCCGAATAAAAACATTTTAGCTCATTTGGCGCATTTGAAAAATTTGGCGAGGAAAATATATAGCTACCATTACACCCATTCAGCTCTAGCGCAAAGACCATCGCACAACCAACCAGCTATTTAAAAAAAAATGCTCTTTTGCACGTTCTTTGTAATAATTTGGTGAGTTTGGCAAAGTAATTGGCGAAAGAAGGAAGACATGAAACCCTAATATGCATCTGTAGTGCAACGGTCTTCAAAAAACAACATAATTCAGTAAAAGCTTAAGTATGCTTTTAAAAAATTCATAATTAAAATCATATATACAAAATAAAATAATATAATTTAGACTGGTAGGATAACGTAACTTAAAACATATCCAACTTTTTTTTTCAAATTATTAATTTTGTTTCTGAAGGCAATGAACAAATATTAAATAAATTAAACATTTTCAATTTCAATTGTTTTCTAAAAAGTTTTATTTAAATTTTTCTGCCTGATGGCATCACGAAAGAGAAAAAATGATCGGATTTGAGCGAAAGTGGTGTATTTTTTCCCTTAAAACGTTCGAAAACGATAGAAGGAATGGTCCGATTTGAAAAATTCTTAGCCTATGTTTGTTCTGGAGATAAGATGAATTTTTGTGCCAAATTTCGTGACAATCTGTTGCGTGGTTGTTAAGTTTTTGCGTCCTATACAAACAGACAAACAGAAGTCGCCTTTTATGTATATAGATATAGTTTTAAGCATTTATTTGTGGAGGAGATGCTAGGAAGGATGAGTGGTCCAGAATACAGATCAGATCATTTAACCTTTAAAGGTTTATTAATTAAAATATCAAGACATTGTATAAATAGTACCGGTTTAAATATACATTTTATTATTAGTACCAGTTTTTAGCCTACTTTTCTTTTTTTTTAATTCGAAGAATTAAAAAAAATGAAAAAGTAGGTATTGACATGCGGTCGATGTCCGTCCGTCCGTCCGTCCGTCTGTCCGTCCGTCTGTCCGTCCGTCCGTCTGTCCGTCCGTACCCCCCTTCCAAAATCAGTTCTATCAATCCGATCTTAAAAATTCTTTTTTTATTAGAAAGGTATAATCTCAGACACCCAACTTTCATACTTTTTGTTCGTCTGTCTGTACGATAGGACGGACATAAATCGACTATTTGACGACGAATTTCCCATTGAATTAGCATTGAAATTCAATTTCGATTCATTTAAATCGCTGAATTTAACTACAAATGCTACGGACAAGTGAGATACGTCAAAAAATTCAGCGCATCGAATTTAGAATACATTGAAAATTTCAGAAAAGAATTCGAATTCGAAGTACTTCAATTATTAAAAAAACATCAACATTTAATGCTCATTTAAAAAGCATAGGAAGCCATTTTTATTAGAATTATATCGCCGTTGCCATCGCAACAATTGCTTGAGAAACTTTAATTCTTTTAGACAATAAATTAAAATAAATTTATTTTTGAGACATCGATCAATTTCAGATGACGTCAAATATATTTTTCATTACGAGATCTTTGTATTTTGATATAAATTGTTTTCATTCTATCTAAAAGCGAGGAGTATTGCAAACAAACAAAAAAACAACAAACACTTTATTAATTTAGAAATTTTGCTTATTTATTCTTTGAAATATAAATTTTTGCAAACGATTAAGTAATAATTATTTAATTTTCGAAATAAAATAAATGAAACTAGCCGAATTTAGCAAGTAAATGTTTATTGAGGAGTAGTTTTTTGGTTTTTGTTCTACGAAAAATCAAATATTACTTATGACTGCAAATCAAGCTGTGTTTAGTGAAAGATGCTGTGTTTAGTTAGATGCTGCGTTTAGTGAAATTTATTTTAAATTTAAGGTGGAAAAACGGTTCTTGATGTCACTTACTGTTACGAACCTAGTTTTTTCAAGATAAGAATTTTAGTAAGTATTTAAGTAACAGGAAAGTAAGCTATTTTAGTTCTTTAAGAACTTCTTGTTAATTTAAAATTACTTACGTACAAAATATTATTTTTTACAGATAATTGTTAACCTCTTCATTTTTGAATATCATTCTTAAAAAAGCATCTTAATATAGTTGCTTTATAAGTAAATATAGTTTTAAGCATTTATTTGTGGAGGAGGTGCTAGGAAGGATGAGTGGTCCAGGATACAGATCAAATCATTTAACCTTTAAAGGTTTATTAATTACAATATCAAGACATGTTATTAAATAGTACCGGTTTAAATATACACTTTTTTATTAGTACCAGTTTTAATTTAATATTAATTACTTACAAAATATTATTTACAAATTTGTTTTTTAGTATTTCAAGTTATTTTAAAGTGTCTTTCTTAAAAAAGCATCTTAATATAGTCGCTTTATAAGTAAATATAGTTTTAAGCATTTATTTCTGCTGAAGATTGGTTTGTAAATTGAGATGCTGTTGTAATCATTGAAAAAAAGAACCATTTGAAAATATACTTAAAAGAATAATTTTTAAGCTTTAATACTACATGAATACAACCAATAATGCAGTCCTCTAATATTAAGAAACCAAATGTGTGCAAATATTATACCACTATAGTTAGGTTTATTACGCAGCTCTGAAGCTATTTTTATGCATAGGAACCAAGCACAAAATGCAATATGCGTGTTAGAGCGGGCAAGTGGCAAAAAGTTAACGAATTGAGATTTCAAGCGGTCTTTCACGCATACATAGTACACTACGCACAAGCACAAAAAGAAGGTTCACAGAAATACGCACAGGGGCGGACTGGCCCGGGCGGCTAGTCGGCGATCGCCGAGTGGGCCAATTGCTAAATGGGCTAAAAGAAATATTATAATTTTCGTTTTAGTGGAAAAAATCTACAAATACTTAATTAAGAATGTTCTAAAACATGCAAAATAAGTGAAAACAACTTAATATTTTTGGAATAAATTTAAATTAAGTTTAAAAGGCCAAGGGGCGTACCCACCATTGAGCAGGGGGATGCAGCTGCACCCCCTAGAAAAAGCTAAGTGGGCCCAAGGTCCCACTTATTGGTCCCTGGGCGCCCCTTTATATATTTTATATTAAAGAGGCTGAATTTTTTTTTCAAATCGGGCACAGGAGCATACTTTGCCTCTGAGGCCTCCGATATACATTATATATAAAAAGGGCCAAATGTTTTAAAATTGAGCCCAATGTGGTCCTAATTGGGCCCATTGGTCCACATTGCCTCTGAGCTATACATATTATATGAAATGGGACAAAAAAAAAGTATAATACAAATAAATCTAATGATGGATTTTAAAAGAAATTGATATTTCGCATTAAGCAATACGTACATAAATTACGTCACGCAAAATTGTGACTTTTTTGACCCCTGCCCCTATGTCAAGCTGCGTCACGTTTGGTCGAAACCCTCCCCCTAAAATTACGTCCCGTTGGTCGCACCTCAGCCCCTTTTTTTTCTTTTCAAAAAAGAGTTGATTTTAATATTTCCCATTGTATTTCTGAAATTTGAAAAAAAAATGCATAAATCGATATTTTTTAAAAAATTAACTTGGAAAAAAAGTAAACGTTTTCTAATATATTCTTAAAAAAGTGGTAGGGTTGTAATCGGATCTGTCAAATCACTAGTTCTGGATCTTTTTGGTGTTAGTTCATGTAGAATTGTAGATGCTAGTCCTCTGATTCCTCAAGATAGTAACAATTTTGCGCGTTACTACTAAGTTCCGTTGGGAAACGTCTGTAAAATGTAGAAGATTAATATAATGCTAACGTTGTGGCATAAAATAATCTTCTCAACTACTTTCTGAAATTAGGTGTTTCTTATGATGATCTTATGATAAAAAAAGACTTTAGATTTCTTTCTAAAAAATTTTATCTTATGTAAACAGATTTTCCTTGCAAAATTGGAAATTTTGAATAGTTAAGTAACGCAAGTGATTACCCCCCCTCCCCCTCCATGTCACGATCCGTCACGTTGTCGCAAACCCCATTAATGAAATTCTTTTTAAAAAATCGTTATTTACAAAAAAAATAATTGTGTTCAACAAATTATGGTTAATTGGGTTTATTTCGCACTAGAGGTGGAATTAAAAGTGAGCCATGAACCCATGTGCTTTAACTTGTTAGCGTCAGCGACCAGCGTATAGTATATACATGCATTATGGTATGGTGGGGGCCAAAGTCATGACTGCGGCGAGTGGGCCAAACTTAGCCAGTCCGCCCCTGAATACGCATAATAGAATATCTATAATAATAAAAGAAAGAGTTTGTTTGTTTGTTTGTCTGTCTGTCTGTGTGTATGTCTGTGGATCGCGAGTATGTCTGTGGTGGTCGAATGAATGTTTTTATTTAATTTCCCGAAAACCATGTTTCATGGTTTTGAGGGGTTTCTGAATAAAAAGAAATGATTCATATGTTCCGACAATGGAATATTCAAACTTTTAACACAATCCAAGTGTTGGCGCGTTCGTGTGGTAAAAAGATCGATTTGTGAATTAAAGCAGTTCGTGCTTATAAAATACACGCACATTCAAAAAACAAAATTCAGAGAAATACGCATAATTGAATATCATATATACTCAGCGATTGTGTGCTAACATGTGTTTTCAGTCAAAAGTGACTAATTTTAATGTGGTTGAATGGAAATAGAAGCTTGATCTTGAAAAAGAGTTTTATTCTATGTATTAAATGTCACTTTCCATAAATCTACAATAAGTAAAGTTCACTTTTTGGAAATGCGAACCTAACGCGATTGATTTACGTATGTTTTGGTTGATTAATTTATTTATTAAATTTTATTTTCATTTTTTAAAATTATTTTTACTTTTTTTCTCTAATGGGGCTGCAACATTGGCGGTCAAGCCATTTAAGACTCGGCACATTCCCCAGAAATGAGAGCCATTTTTTTGTAGCACCATCTTGACGACTCTCGCTACCAATTTTGACGCACAGATTCCAATTAATCCGAGCTCTCCGTGGATGTTAAAGTATGCCGAGATTTTAATTTTGCCAAGAGAGCCCAGTCCAAATGGACAATCCAGGGATCTTTTACATGCCACATAATCATATGACGTGCGTGCCCTGAGTTTTCCCATCCAGAAAATCCGACGACTCAGCCGGGGCTCAAACCCGCGATCTTGGGCTTACGAGGCGGACACGTTTAACCTCTCAGCCACTGAGCAGCTATTTTTTTTAAAAAATTATTTAAACTATCATAAATGTTCAATATAACCATGCAACTAAAAAATGCTTATTATACATATATTTATTCGACTTAATTGAACACACGTTTTGAGGGGAAGTTCGCATTTTCTAACCCCCGTTCCCCTTTAATCCACTCCTGTAATATAGAGAAAACATCTAATTAAACTTATAATTTTAACAAACGTTGATAACATTGACAGACAACCGCAAAATTTCCAACGCAACACCCGGTAGGAAACAGGAAATTATGTTCCGCTAACACCCATCCTTCTTCAGTTCATCCTCTTTTATCTTTTGTCAAACTTTTATTACAGATGTGTCATTCGTGAACTAGTTTATTCTGCGAAAAAGATATATTCAAGGTTAAAAACACGATGCTATTCTGAAGATGGAACTGCACAAGTTTCCACGAAAAACAATTGACTATTCTGAAAAGTATTATGTGTGTGAAATAAAGTTTCTGGGGATCCTTATTCGTCATTAGGAATGTGATACATTTTTAAACGATCAGGTTGAAATTGGGTGAAACAAACTAAAAAAAATTCTAATTTTTTTTGTGGAAATTAATAGTTTTGTACTATAACGATAAGAAAATTGTATCAGATGGGTATTTTTTGAATTCATATTACAATTATCTATTTAGAATGAGAATATTATCGCATTTGTAAGAGCACGTTTCCCAAGTACTGCATACTTTTTTTTAAATAGTATATTTTTATATATATATATATTTTAAATCAAAATATTCTATAAAAGTTTTCAAATCATAGTTTTCAGATAAGCTTAAAGTATACGGTAAAAAAGTCAAAATGGTGTGAAAAAATGGTGTGTTGTACAAAAGTAAATTTTGGAACTTGTACAAAAAGTCCCTGTAGTTGCCAAAAAACAGTACATTATGAAACGTAGGATAAAATAAAGTTTTGGGGGCCCGGATGGCCGAGTGGTTAGCATCGCAGGTCAGCAGTCTGCGCTCTGTAACGGGTGCAGGTTCGATTCCCGCCTTCGCCCTGGGAGTATTTTCCTTTCTCTGTGACAGTAAAAACTCTTCCTGTGTCTGTCATACTTGACGAAGGCTTATTAGAGGGTCTCTGATGAAGCACACTAGCCGGGTATCTACCCTATCCTACCCTATAAAGTTTGTGGGGATCCTTATTCTTTATATAGGAATATGATATTTTTAAACGGGGGGCAGGTTATAAATTGTGTTGACAAAAGAAAAATTTTCATAGCAACACCCGGTGGAAAACTTAACATTTTGTCCCGCTGACACCCATCCTTCTTCGGTTCACATTAGGTTAGGTTAGGTTTGAAGTATCGTGGCGCTAGAGCTACACGAGGGCTATTGGCGACGGGCGTCGTATTTTAGAACCACAGTCAGGTGACGAGCCAACACCTGAATAGGCACCCAACGCAACCGTTAAGGATGACATCGTACGCAGCGTTAGGACTTTGAAGGATATTTAACCTGCACTCCCTTCGTCGGATATTTTAAGCTGCACGGGCTGTTTATAGGTCGGCAGCTATTTTGGCGATGCCCGGACCCGAACCTGGGACCTACCCCGTGCTTAACCAACTGGGCTCCCCAGCCCCTCAGTTCACATTATCTTGTGTCAAACTCTTATTATGTACAATGTGTCGTTTGTGAACAATATTATTCTTCGAAAATTTGTTCAAGGTTAAAAAAAAAAAAAAAAAAAAAAAAAAAAAAAAAAAAAATTCGGCGGTAAACCACACGTTTTCATTCTACGAAAAACAATGACTGCTCTGAACGTGGGATGAGATAAAGTTTCTGGAGATCCCTATTCGTCATAGGAATATGATATTCTAAAACGGGCAGATTGTAAATGGCTTGAGTTGATAAGGGCTTTCGGAAAGAATCTCGTGAGTTTCGGTTAATCAATGTGAAAAATATCAATAATAACCGAATAATATATAGAGGCTCAGTAGCTGAGAGGTCACGTCAGCCTCATAAGCCCAAGATCGCGGCTTCGAAACCCGGCTGAGTCACCAGATTTTCTGGATGGGAAAATCTTGGGCGAGCATGTAATATAATTCTGCGGCATATAAAGGATCCCTGGAGTATCCATTTGGCTTTGGTTCTCTCGGCAAAATTAAATCTCGGCATACTTTAGCATCCACAGAGAGCTCAGATTCATTGTAATCTGAGCCACAATTGGTAGCGAGAGTTGCCTAGATGGTGCCACATAAAAATGCTTCTTAGTTCTTGGGAATATGCTGAGTCTGCAAAGGCTTGACCTCTAATATTGCAGTCCCATTAAAGATCACCCCCCTCCCCTCCACGAATAATATATGAATTTTTTTAGTCAGAAAAGCTTCATCTTGATGGGTAGTTTGACTTGAAACTTATATATGAATAAAACAATTTCAGCATACTTTGTAAGGGGAAATTATCTATTTAACGATTAAATATTTTATCAGTTTATAGTGTAAGTGCTAAGGTGCGCAAATAGTTGGTTTTACAACAGAATTTATCATAGAATATTAATTTGATGGGTTATTTATACCATTAGTAAACAGTTTTAACAAAAAGTAAAATAGTTTTAGCTACAATACAAATTATTTAGAGAGTAATATAATGTGTGTTTTACTCAACATTTTATGAAATTCATTTTTAAACGTTTGAAATGAACATTACTTATAGTAACACATATTCAAAAGAAATAGGCTTTCGAAATGGTATTTACCATTTTATCCGTTATAAACCAATACACTATACACATTCCTCATCAAGTTTTTTTAAACATGTTCATCAAAAACAAACAAAAATTCTAAAAGCAACACAAGTCAATCACCCATTCAATCAACAACTTAATTACCACATCCTAAAAAGTAACATTTTATTTACAAAATACTACATTAAGAAACAATCACAATGCAACAAATCATTGACCTACATTTCTTAAGAATAAACCTCTTCAGCTAAGCCTAAATGCAACTAGAATTAGTCTTAACCTTGACATCTAAATCCAGTTCCTTTTTGTCGTTAATTTACTTTGTTCATGTTTCTAAGTTAAGAACACGATCGAAATCAATTGTTCTTTTATTGTTTTTGATGTCAGTTACAGTTGTGATTACTGCTTGATTAATGTCATATGGGTACGAAAATAGATGTAATGACATTTTTTGCATTGTTTTTTTTAGTGGATTGTAAGGTGATGTTTGTTGTTTTTTAATGGAAATTCTTTGTTTAAAAATGAAGCAAGAATTCTTTTACTTAACAATCGACTTTACTTATAGCAAGCATTATTTAACAAAAACCCGGATTTACCAAGGAAAAAAGGAATATGTGGTTGATACAATGTTAAGTCTATGACATCGTTTTTGCAAATAATATTTTTTGGTCTGCAAAATTTTCCATTAACTGCCACTTTTTCGCGAACAATCCAAGTAACCTCATTTTTTTAGAAGAATTATTACTTACAATTTTTTAGTTATTAAAGTTGTTTTATTTAAAAAGTGGTGTCTTTAAAAAATTAAATTCAAACATTAACTTTTTTTTAAAACTTAATTTATTCATTTATCGCTATCGAATAAAACTTTCTCAATAAAATAACTTCTCAAGAATTTTTAGGTTAGTTTATGAAATCTGACTTATTTGTGGTTTATTACATTTTTAGTAAAGTTTAATAAAACTAATTTTGTAAGGAACTCAATATCTGGAATTTCTTTTTTTTTTATTTTTTACACTGAATAACATTATAAAGCATTTATATAACTTTGCGGAGCTATTTTCATTCCCTTAAAAGCAATATCGCCATATTGGCGAATGCTCAATTTTAAAACTTTTTCAGCATAGAATAGTTTAGTATAAATAAATTGAATAATAGTTTTCTTTCTTTTGTCCTGGAAGAAATCTTAATTGCAATTTAGAAAATATTCTGCTGTTCACTTTTTCCCTCTTCGTGAGAATACTTTTTTTTAAATGTTTTTTTTTTTCTTTAGCAGTTTTAAGTAAGTTTTTTTTGTTACGTTTCCATGCTAAGTTAGTTCGCTTTATACAAAACAACTTTCATACGACAGTTTGAAATCAGCAAAGTAATGTCAATTAACTGCAATAGAATATTTAATTAAACCCTTATTAAAATTTAATTAAGTTTCTGTTCAATAACGGATTAAAAATACTTAAAAGATTCACTTTTTGAGCTTCAAAGTCGAAAGAAATATTAAAATGACTAAGATAAACAACAACCTGAATAGAAAATTGAAGCCAGCTATGTGTATGTGGGCGTTCGAAAATATTTTTAAGCGCCTGGGCTTGTAATTGATGTTTGTGCTCGAAAGGCTTCATTTAATTATTTATTAAATTCTAATTCTCGCAAATTAATTCTTATTCTTAGCATGAAATGAAATAGAGCAGCCATATTGTAGTCAAGTATGTATATTTTAATTTACAGTCTTAATTTTGGTAGGGTACAGATATATTCTGGCGTGTGCTTGATCAGAGACCCGCTTATAAGACTTCGTCAAGTAAGACAGACACAGCCGCCTCGGTGGCTGAATGGTTAGTGTACTGGCCTTTGGAGCTGCTGAGGTCGGGTTCGAATCCCGGTCAGGCATGGATATTTGTACTTGTCAATAAATGTTGTTATTTGTCTATGTGTTTATGTCGTCCTTTCTTTGTGTGTCTCATGTGACTGTTCCTTCTGGCGAGCGTGGTAATGGGCTACATAGCCTACGCCCTTCCCTTCTAGAGGGCGCATTTGCATTCCATTCCAAGACAGACACAGAAAGAGTTTTCACTGTCACAGAGAAAGGAAGTACACCCAGGGCGAAGGCGGGAATCGCACCTGCACCCGTTACAGCGCGCGCAGTCTTAATTGTGAGGGAAAACAACGAAGTTTGGCAACATAGTGCAACATTTGATCAAAATATTCACACTAGGCGAGAAAATGAATCATCTTAATGTAGAATGTCGAAATATTTACTTTAGCAATCTGCTTCAATTTTTTTAATCAAAAAAAAGAACGTTAAACAAACTTTAAAACTGCAAGAATTTAATGTGTGTCGAGATAAATTTTTGTCGTTCGTTGTCTTTTGATCAAACATTTTGTCCTTGAAAGCTAAGATTGCTTGATTTACTTGCTGAATTTACGTAATACAATTAAACTAGTGTGAATGAACTTGTTATCAAAGCTATATGGATGGGTCAATAGATGTGTCGAAAATATTTTGAAATCTCTGGAATAAAAAAGTGTGGTTTAGTAGAATATTACCTTCTCCTTTATCTGTTGCTCAAAATTAGGGGACATAAAAAAAATGTTTTATCAGCGAACTTATGCAATGGAAATTATCCTACTATATCCTCTTGATAGTTTTCGATGAGCAAAAAAAAAAAATTAGCTATGAAATTGCATTGCTCATTCTATATAATTACTCGACAGTTGGCCCGTCCGTGGCCGAGTGGTTAAGGCATCCGCTTCAGGAATCAGCCTTCTCAGGAGTGCGGGGTTTCGAATCCCACCTACTGCCAGTTATCCTATAAATCGGATCTCTGAACTGGGAAAGACTAGAAAATCCAACTCGTGGCGGATGTGCCCGAGTAAATTGGGACAGACGTGTTCGTTATATCTGTGGAGACAGTCCAAAGTATCCCGACGGCATCAGCTTACGATGTCGCTCGAAGTTCCGTTGGGGGAAGTTCCGTAGATGTCGACCTCGTCACTTGACCTGGGTTCTAAATTACGAGACGTTATTCGCTGTGTTAAAGATCCTAAAGGAGACTAGAATATGCCTTATTTGTAATCTTACTCCATACCCAACTACCAGTAGTTGGGTATGGAGTAACTACCCAGAGTTGGAACGGGTCACCGGGTCAGTGGGTCATCTGGGTCACTTGGGTCACTTTTTTGGTCTGAGTCACTGGGTCATGGGTCATTCTATCAGACCCGGATTTGACCCAGTGACCCATGACCCGGACTGACCCAGTGACCCGGGCTGACCCACTGACCCGAACTGACCCACTGACCCGGAATGACCCACTGACCCGGAATGACCCATGGACCAAACCATTCTGGGAATATAGACTAACTAGCTGTTATACCCAACGTTGCACAGGTAGAGGTGAAAAATAATTTGGACTGCTATTTTGAGTGTGAAGTGTGATATGGCTGCAGATGTAGTTTGCAAGGATGAGAACCAGCAGTACCATGTTTCACTTGTGTCAAGCCAATACCAATTTTAGTTTTTCGACCTTGAGACAAAGTGATTTTTAACCTCGTCTTTGCATCACTAGAAAAAGTGATTAGTTGGCTCAGTTCAAGTTGTTGTGCTAGTCAGCCAGTCGCAATTACTAGGTTAGTTTGAGTCGATTCATGTTACTGGGTCAGTTCAGAAAACTTTGTCAGTTACTCAGTTCAGGCTTCTGGGTCAGATCAGGTTCCTGGGTCAGTCCGGGTCACTGGGTCAGTCCGGGTCACTGGGTCATTCCGGATCACTGGGTCATTCCGGGTCACTGGGTCAGTCCGGGTCACTGGGTCAGTGGGTCACTGGGTTATGGGTCTCGTATATGAATGGGTCAGTGGGTCATGGGTCACACAGTTTGTGACCCGTTCCAACTCTGATTGTATACCAGCCATTGTATACTAAGCCATTGTAAAGTTACTCCGTGAATCTGGAGTAACGTTCAACCAAGGCTTGAAAGCATATCCCCCTTCATTGTACCAACTTTCTGGCCTTTATCATTCACAGGAGTCTTAAAAATGTGCAAACAAGGTACTAAAAACATAGTTTGATCTTTCATGTCATTTTTGAACAACTCAATGTATAAGTATAATTTTTTTGTGTAATTCTACAAGATTTATTTATTATAAAACAAGTTTTAAAATTTATGAAACTTTAGCCAAAACTAAAATAAATGATACTAAACATGAAGCTATTAGAACACATTGTGATTAGGCTTGCGCGGCAAATTGTGATGTCAAAATTGAAAAAATGACCAAGAAAATGACTTTATATTGTACAAATATGTACAAACAAAGACTTATACCTAAATTCTCAGCTCAATTTTAATTCGAAATTATTTTTAAAAAATTAAAAAAATTTATTAATTTGTTTAGAAAAAAGTTCTTAAAATAATTTCTAATTAAAATTGAGCTGAGAATTTAGGTATAAGTCTTTATTTGTACATATTTGTACAATATAAAGTCATTTTCTTGGTCATTTTTTCAATTTTGACCTCACAATTTGCCGCGCAAGCCTAATCACAATGTGTTCAAATAGCTTCATGTTTAGTATCATTTATTTTAGTTTTGGCTAAAGTTTCATAAATTTTAAAACTCGTTTTATAATAAATAAATCCTGTAGAATAACATATAAAAAATTATACTCATTTATTGAGTAGTTAAAAATGACATGAAAGATCAAACTATACTTTGTATTATGTTCTTTGCACATTTTTAAGACTCCTGTGACCCCTTAATTCAACTCCATAAAACTGGTAGAGACCTGCTCCCTCTAGTTTTATGGACTAACGTTACACCGAATTTTTGGATTAACGTTACATTAGAGAAGAATGTTACGGTGTAATGTTATTTCATAAATTGAGTTGATCGTTGTACTCAGTAAAACTGGAGGCTGCACTTGCTGCCACCAATTTTACGAAGTTAAAATCCTTACTGGTGTAACGATACTCTACGAAGCTGGAGTAACGCATTGCACTGAATTTGCCGGAGTAACATTACATAAGAGAAGAGGTTTACTTCTATTTTGTGGTATAACATTATTTCATAAATTGGGTTTAACATTACTCATCAAAACTATACGCAGAACTGCTGCCACCAATTTTGCGGAGTCGTTTAGCGAAGCGTCGTTATCTTCTAGACTGCGTTGTGGACAAAGGCGACTCTTTATTTCACTGCGAAACTTATCATGCATCGTTCTTTATATTTTTTCGAATAAGTTTTTCTAATTTTGACGTCTTTGTGCAATTATGCATTAATAAACGCTGGAAAGTAAATGAAAATTGTCTAGATTATTTAGGGGGAAAAAGTTAAAACTCTCACTGCAGCTTTCTTAATACACATATGAGAAATAAAAAGAACTTGCTTACCTTATAATATACTATACTGTAGTGTATACTGCAAATAACTTTTAAAAAAATACGGTATATTCTTTGACCCAATTGAAGTTTTAAATTAATAGATGACGTTTAACTTCGATAAAATGTAGAAAATAGGCGCAAAGTTATTTTTTACAATAAATAGTGCCAAATATTTAAGTCTTCTAAGCTTTAAAGTTCTATTCTCGGTTTAAATTTTGGAAAAAAAATAATTTAGGAAAGTCACGGTGCAATTAAACAATCGAATTATATACTATTTTACTAGTTTTGATACTGTTTACAATTTGACTTCTATCTTTGCAACCAGTTCGTAGAGTAACCCTTTCATCTTTGTTAAAACATAAAAAGCCAATTTATTTTCAGATTAATAAATTGGTATCGAATGGAAAGTTGTTTTGGGATTGGGCAATCGAAATGATTTTAGCAATTAGTCGCAAATTTACACAACATGGAGATATATCTATGCTGTTTGAAGCATAACTAGTTGATAATAAGCTTAAGGTGTAATTGCACTCATCGATTTCGACATTATGCAAGCAAACCTATCTTAAAGTGATATTTCAGTCAATTAATTTAAACTCCAATTCTAAAAATACTAATGCCATAGTTGAGAATCCATGTGATCAATGACGAAGCAAATAAACTTACAAATTAAAGATGTCCATAACATTAAAAAAAACATTTTAAATAATTAATATTCAATAAACTATATTATTGCAAGTTAACAGTCCGCAACTATCTTTTCTTCTTCCGAATAGGTAGAAAAAACAGCCACCATGCTGCGCGTTTGAACGCTGAAATCAAACCAGAACAGATACCGGTTTTTCGCACGTCGGGAGAAGCGATACTTCTGACGTAGCGGTCACGTGATATATATGGCCAATAAGAAAGCGAACGCTTCAGACGCACGGCTCAACGGCCGAAAACGTGTTCTTACAAACCAGGGCTTTAGGGTAGACTGACCAGTGAGTGAACAGGCCCCAGTGAATGAACATTTGGAAAATATGCATAAAAAATAAGGATTGAAAGTCCACCAGATGGATTGGCAACACTGACTTCCTCCCCTCTAGTAGGAAACTATCTGACATATGGTTGGTCGTCCTGGTCATTATGTCCTCCTGGTGTTTATTCACTGGCGAACACAGCACCTTAAACGTTCATTCACTGGTTATTCTACCCTAACTCCTTTTTTTGTGTAGCCTTTACTCCACTATTTCATCGAAAGTTACTCCATGAACCTGGTGTAACTTGGTACGAATGTTTCACAGGGGTTTATGCCTTCCATTGTGTCGAATGTCCTGTCTTCTGCATGGTTCTGACCCCCTGCCCGTGAAGCCGACACCCTTATCAATATGTCATCTCGGCAC
The DNA here is from genome assembly GCA_023701765.1 of Hylyphantes graminicola. Taxonomy (NCBI): domain Eukaryota; kingdom Metazoa; phylum Arthropoda; class Arachnida; order Araneae; family Linyphiidae; genus Hylyphantes; species Hylyphantes graminicola. The sequence goes on from CM043112.1 coordinate 45,786,000, forward strand.
ATGGATATTTCACAAGGGACAATGCAAACTCGACAAACCATTTCCACCCTGTCCATTATAAAACTCATTTCCTACCATTGTCGATGAAAATAAAGCAGAACGGACATATCCAGCCTTAAAACTACTATTTGCAACAATATCGTCACACCATGGAAGCCTATCTTGGTTTGAAAAGATTGTATTGTTAAAAAGGTGAATTTTTATATTTCTTTCAACTTAAAAAAAAATGGTAACGTTCACAATGGCAATATGTATGTCCAAATGTCCATTGTCCAATGAAGGATAAGCAAATGTAGGCAAAAAAGCTAATTTTCATTTCATGATAAGGCTGTTTTGCTTTAACTTATTTAATGAAATCATTTATTAGAAACTTATTAATTTCAATTATCTAATACGAAATATAAAATTATGAAAAATATTGCGATGTTCTCTAAAATTCGAAATGGAGATTCGAATGGATTCGACACATTTCAAAAGGTACGGTTTTTGAAGAATTGGTTTGTCTGTCATTCTGTCTATCTATTTGGAACCATTATACAGCTCGAACTAAAAAATCTTTCGATAACAAATTCGTTAACGAGTTCTACGTATGCGTCATAATATTATAAACTCCCTGCGTCATTTTCAAGAAAATTGTGCATGTGCATTGTGCATTTTGTAACTGCCATTGAACTAATTAAGTTTTAAAGGCATTGAGGTTACCTTAAAAGGTATATAATTACTTGTAAATGTGTGCATTGCTTTATTAAGCAGTAATTGAAAATCATGTTGTTACAAGTCCATAGTTTTCTGAAGTATATCGTTTTAAAGATTTCCCATACCTTTATAAAGAAAAAGCAATTCTATAAAATGTAATATTCTATTTCGTGTAAATTTAAATAAAAAAAAATCCTTCAAAAATATTTTCCAGTTTCAACTTTATCCAACTGACGAATAAAGTTCACCAGTGTCACTGCCCAACAAATAAAATTGTCGATAACAATGCTGCCACATCGCTACAATGATCTCTGTAAATACTGCTAACACAAAGCCACTTGGGTTTATTGAATTTGTGGAGGTTTTTGCCTGCAGGAAGTGGCAACGGAAAATGTCCGTGGCATTGTTCGGAGCTATTTATTTATTGGGTCGATAAGTGGTGTATAATGGCCTCTTAGGTGGGAACGGATATGTATTTAAAAAAGTTTTATTTTTTCAAAGTGGTCTTTGAAACACCAAAAGTTGGCTGCTTTGTTCCGATTAAGTACAGCTTATATGACGATTTTTCTGTCCTATTTGGCACGTACTTTACCAGAATATGTGCCAGGGTGTCGTCTAAAAGGTTAAATAATGACACATATATTGTATACATTTTTTGGTGCGTGTTTGGTACAGATAAAGGATGAACGGAAATGGCAAATTAGCTCAGTTCAGAAATACTAGTTTTACCCTTACAAACCATCTTTATTAACCCTTTCAGTCCCAGTGATGCCATTTGGAATCATCACTTTCAATATTTTTTCCCAAATGTTTATATCCCGTTATGACATCCAAACACACATCATTCGATTCTTCACGCTTTGTTCGATTACACAATATTTTGCATTAATCTCAATAGAAGTCAGAACTACTATAGTAAATTTTTGGGACTGAATGGCTTAAATACATTTATAACAAGTGATGTGTCTTTTTGGGGCCGTGGGTAGCCTAGTGATTAGCGTCTCAGTCTCGGAATCGGAGGGTCCCTCGAACGATTCCCGATACCACTGAAGACTCCCCGAGTATATGCGGAGTCCTTGCTCCTTAAATCTGTGGGTCCGAAATTCCCGTGGGCGGCCATGGTGCAGTGTCCCACTGGTACGCATCCCCCTGGGAGACTGTAAATTTCCCTCCCCTTCAGGAACATGTCTAAATTGCGGAAGTGGCGATAGATGGCAGAAACTGTCATTTATATGTGTGTGTTGTGACTGTCATACTTGACAAAGGTTTATAAGCGGTTCTCTGACCAAGCGCACAAACCTGAAATATATGTCTACCAACCAACAACTGACCCTATAATTTAAGTTCGAATAGAAATTGTCAAATAGAAATTTTGTAGGGAAAATTTAAGGGCAGAAAATGCATTTGGAATATCACTAAATTTCTAAATGAAGCTCCGGATAAATCTTTATAAAAATGAGGCATATTGTTGATAAAAGACGTTGAATAAAGTAATTTTCATTCTAATGCAGATTCCATCTAGTAAATATGAAACAATGCAGATTCCATCTAGTAAATATGAAACCAATGAGATATCATTACAAAATATGCATCTCTAATTGTGACGTGAACGTTGGTTGGTAGACACATATTTTCAGGTTTGTGTTGCTTGGTCAGAGGCCTTCTTATAAACCTTCGTCCAGTAAGACTGACACAACACACACATACGTGACAGATGCGGCCTATTATCACCACCTCCGCAATTTAGACACCCGAGATCTTAACCACTAGGCTCCCCTCAGGCACTTTCCTAGTTAGAAGTTAACACGAAATGTGACGATTTCATTAAGATTTAAAGCGAAAAAAAGTCGTTACTAAATACAAAAAAAATATTTTAAGAGACTATTTTATCTAAATGGCAGGGAGGTAAATTAACCACTTTCCTAATAATGGCCCTAAAACCGTTATCTGATTAATTATAAGCAAGCCCGCACCCAAAACCAGGAAGAGTTTGCTTATTGATCGAGATTCTATCTGTAACCCAATTTGCAAAGTAAATCGAACCGTAAATCATGCACTTTTTGCACAAGAAATCGACAGGTAAAACGTGCCCATGAGCTATCGATCAGACCAGAGTTTAAAAAACGAGGAAGAGTTCAAGCTGTGTGACAAAAATAGTCAAGTGATTATGCATGATATGGATTATGGTTAAATGAATGCTTATGCTGTCTGGTTTGAAATTTGAAAATTATACTCTTGTCAGAAATAGACTACCGGAAGCGTTCAACGTAACCTAACATTACATTCATGTCCTAAATTTATCTTTACGTGAAGGGTTTTGGGCTGTGAGGCGCCCTGTGGTCAGAGTATCGATCTACGGATCGGAAGGTCCCGCGATCGAAACCTGGTCGCTGAAAACTCACCGAGTATATGCCGAGTACGTGCTCGTTAAATCTGTTGGGTCCGAAAGTCCTGTGGGCGGTCATTGCGCAGTTCCCCACTCCTGGAGACTATTTCCCTCCCCTTCAGGGACATGTCTAAATTGTGGAGGTGGCGCGTGATAGATGGCAGCATCTGTCACGGTGTGTGTGTGTGTGTGTGTGCGTGAGTGTGAGAGTGTGTGTTGTGACTGTCTTACTTGACGAAGGTTTATAAGCGGCTTTCTGAGCAAGCACACAAGCCTGAAAATATATGTATATCAACCAACCAACGAACAGAAGCGTTTCTTTTTTGGACACTAAGAAGTGCATAAATGTTTAAAATTGAATTTGGTTAATTTTAAATAAAGCCTATACCCTGACTCACATTTTGCCATAAATGTCGTATAGCTGCTGCACTTGCTGTTCGAGTGCAATTTGGGAAATTACGGAAGCGTTCAACCAAACGTAACCCTACACTCACGTCCCTACTTATTTTTAATTTCTTTCAGATTTTTTGACACGATAGAGTGCACAAGTGTTTAAAAAATAAATGTGGTAAAAAATTTTAAGTAAAGCTCTGACTCATATTTTGCCATAATGCCTATAGCTGCTGCTCTTAGGAGACAGCCACGAAATCCTGAGAAAGCTTAAATTACAAGTGGGTAACCATGATTATTAAAATACTTGGAATATAATATCAAACATACCTATATTGTATTAATAAAGTGAAATGTTAGTTGGAGTATAGGCTACAAAAACATATCAAATTTCTTGTGTAACACTTTTGAACTTTGTGGCTAGGAAAAAAAAAAATCTTAAAAAAATTCCTGCATAGATAATTTTCGATATAAGTGTTCTTTGTAAGGTGTGGTCTAATGATGCTTTCATAAAAGCATTAAAATACTTACGTCGGAAAGCTATAAGTAAGCTTTAACTAACAAATAAACGGCTAACAATGGGGAACATTTATGAGTCAATTTGATTTTCATCGTGCTGAAATAAAATATGTTAATGAAAAACCCTATTCCTTACAATTTTTCCAAAATGCGCACTCATATTGAAACATGCAAAACCTCAGAAAATCCGCAAAAGAATGCTGAAATGTGACAAATTGAATTTGCTTAATAAATCACAGCTTTCCGATCAAATTTGACGTGATAAAATTAGACGTTTCTGGTATGTTTGCTATATTTTGCTTTTTGGGGTATATTCGGTACGGAGTATTACATCTCTTTGTTTATCCAGCTGATGAATCTCACGCATGGCCTTCAAGGTCAAGAAACGAAGACTGTTGCCTTGGAAACTACCAACGCAAACGTTAACCAAACATAACCTTTTCATTACACCATAGAAGATGGAGATACTTGGCGAGGAACAAAGTGAAAGCGCCAGAAAGTCGCCAAGTATCCTTAGTAATCCCAAACTACCCGCTCATTCAATGCTAAGTTCATGCTGAAACGCACCATTTTATTTCTAAAAAGCATTGGTTAAAAATAAAATATTTATTATTCACACAGTTGAAGACTGTAGCACGATGTCTGGACTTGTACAAGATGGCTTTCATTTCTTTCACAGTGTTACGGGCAGGCGAAAGGTGTTTACTATTTACGAATGAACTTAAGCATAATTAAAATCACTTAGTTTAATTAAACATATTTACAGTATTTACAAAGATTGGTTGAAGATTTATTGTACACAGAAGCAGAGCAACGCGGTTGAGAGCAGCATGCGAGCATCTGAATTGTGGAAGTCTTTGCATCGCTTATATAAGCCGATATATTTGCATAAAGGATGTCAATTAGGGTGGGCCGAAAAAAACTTTTTATTTTATTTCGGATCGCTATAGTGCGGAAAAGTTGCCATTGGTAAAGACGTGAAAAATGCACTAATAATTATTTTTTTATTACCATATCTTCCGTTCGCGCAATGCCAGCAAAGTTGGCAAAAATTGTCAAAAACCGTAATTTTTCATAATTTTTTTAAACCCGATATATAATTTTAATTGGTTTCCTATATCATATTGTATGATTAAAATTTACAAAAAGTTAAAACTTTGAAATTTAGCGAAAAATACGAATTTTCCTAATTTTATACTACGTTGAGTGGTTGGAAGATCTGACACAAATGTATAGTAACTTATTATATACTGTATATTATAGCATTTATTATTAATAAGTGCTATAATATTTGGATTTTACATACTTTTAGTAGTTAATTCATGATATAGGAACGTAATTAAAAACATCTGCCTTGTTTTTAAAAAAAATACGGTTTTTGACAATTTTTCGCCAACTTTGAAGGCATTGCGCGAACGGAAGATATGGTATTAAAAAAATAATAATTAGTGCATTTTTCACGTTTTTACCAATGGCAACTTTTCCGCACTATAGCGATCCGAAATAAAATAAAAAGTTTTTTTCGGCCCACCCTAATGTCAATGCGTTTAAATGATGAAGTCACTGGTCGTTCATGTGACCGTGAACGAGCTCTACTTTCAAACGTAGCGCAGTGGTGGTGCAGTGACGAGTGTCGATGGTGCAGCCACAACAGGTAAGAAGTATACGTTGTAATTAAGTTTTTTTTTAAAGTCAGAAATCGTCAAGTCGATGATGATGACGTCGTGTCCATGGATATAGATTATATTCGACCAAAGGTCTCATAGACTGCTTCAGTGATCTGCAGACAGTGGTCCTTATAACGGTCCATGGAAAAGGGGTTGACAGAGCCACGAGGGTTGGACTTCTGTCTGTTGGTCCGCGACAGGTATTTTATTTCCCTCTTACCTCCTAAAGGTAAACTGATGGAGGCTCTCCCCTATCCGCCACTTGCGGACGCGCTCTCTATGGGGTTACCATTGAGCTGGGGTTACAGGCTCCCCCGAGGGATTTGATTCTTTTAGAACATGGGCCGCCAAGTCGATGTATGTACAGTCCTTAAAAAAAAGGGTGAAATCCACTCCAGTAGGAGAAGTGCATTTTCGACACTGGAAAGGAGTGAATATTAACTCAGACTGAGTTAAAATCACTCGTTTGGAGTGATCCTGTCGGAGGTTTAACACACAAATGATCCACTCCTTTCGGGGAAGTGCATTGTCAAGACTGGAGGAGTGAAAATTATAACTCAGACTGTTTTAAACTCGCTCGTTTGTTTTAAGAGTGTAAGCCTTTACAAACTCCACTGCAGAATGGCGCCAAATACTTCTCCAAGAGCGTTTGTTTGGGCTTACTACAAAGCGAACGATGGCTTCACTCAGCAAACCGGTTATTGTATTACTTTTTGCCGGGCAGCATCATCTCCATACTCTTTTAAACTCTATGGGTGTAGTAGCTTATTAGTCTAGAATGACAAATGGTATACTACTTTGGGGGAAGTCTCTCAAGGATATATGCTGAGTTCCATGTGAATTCTCTGGTATATTTAGTTCATTCATAAGAATAAGTTATTATTAATTAGCATTATTACTTTTAATTACTATTATTATTAGCTAAAGTTGTGTTATAGAGTAGTTACTAAAAATGCAGTTTTTACCCGTGTAACGCCATTCTCTCTCAACGTATAAAGTTGTTTGTTGAAATACAAGGCACAAGGCGGTACTTTACACAAAGGTTATTTGCACTTATCATGTACAAAGTAATAAAACAAGAACAAAATGCTTATAGATTTTAAATACTGGTTTGAAAATTGAATCATTTTTTTTGCCAGGAACCATAGTTTTCTAAAAATTAAAAAAAAATTCAGCAACCTTACATCGAATAATCAGCGGCAGGCTTTGGCCCACTAATTTCTGTTGCACCATAGATTTTAGTTAGAAATGAATGAAAAGAATATAATTTCTTTATAACTGTTTTTGGAATAATAATATTTTGTAATACTATATATATGTTTTTTTTTGTACATCGAATTAAATGTAGTAAGAAAGAAGTACACGATATGCATTATTGGTTTTCGAAGCAGTTTTGAAACTCACTGTTATCATCCCAAACCTACTTCTTTTATTCATATTTATGTATCAAACAACAAAAAAGTTAACGGATATGGCCACAAACTCGTCTACAAAAACGAGTTTCCACCAGCAGATGGTCAACGATGACCTAAAGTGAGGTTTCCCCCCATTTCCACCGCGGATTTCCAGGTCAATGCGATCTGATTTCCTTTTTCGCCATTTTCCCGTCTGCGCCGCCGCCCCAGACAAGGAAGTTGATCTTGAATCACTGTCGGAAATGAAGTTTGGGTTATTTGTGGGTTGGTTGGTTGGTAGACATATATTTTCAGGCTTGTGTGCTTGGTCGCAAGGACCCGCTTATAAACCATCGTCAAGTAGGACAACACAAGACACACACAAACACATACGACAGATGTTGCATTGTTGCCATCTGTCGCCACCTCCGCAATTTAGACATGTTCCTGAAGGGGACATTCGTGGGAAATAGATATTTATTTGAGGCTCAGTAGCTTGTGCTCATCGCATTGCCACGCCACAGGTTCGGGGATTGAATCCCGGATTGGGCGAGGTTAAGCCTTTAACCTCAAAAGGTAGGAGAATTTCTCATCCCCGAAATACGAGTTTTTCTAGGCAGGAAAAAAGCGAAATGGAATCGTCCTGTATCAAAAAATACCCGAGTGATTATTTCGGCCGTTAGTCATCCTATGGAATCGGACCTTTTTGACTTTGTGAATAAATAACATTCTAAGTTGATTGCATGAAACAAAATTTTCAAAAGGGGAGGTCTTCATATTAAAATTGTTAACAACTTTGAAATTTCCTATAGTAATACCCATATTTGATTATTTAGAAATGTTAACCATCCTCGAAAACCCCTAAATCTTAGTTTTTGTTACTTTTGGATGAATATTTAACGAGTTATTCCATCGAATCACTTGATGTCCTATGGGGGACCATCTCAAGGTTGTTGGTTTAATGATGTTTATCTTCCTTTCCAAAGCCGTATTTGCTTATCAAGCTCGTATATAATCTTTTACACTGTCCCCTGAAGCGCAATTAAAAAGTATTTAGTGATTCACTCAGCAAATTATGAATAAAAGTAATTAAAAATTTGGGTTCCGCTTAAACTTTCTGTCTTTAATATATTTCTGTAAAAATTTTGAGGGGTTTCTATTCATAATTTTTTTAAAAATTAAAATAATAATTATTTTAAAATATAAAAACTGTTTTAAATACCCCAATATTGAATGCATTTTATTTGGGCTGTTATAATTTCTTTTCAGTAAAAAATTCGTTTCATTATCTTAATTATTTATAGATTGGGATAGTTTTTTATGTGCAACTCATTTAACATTATGGCACCTAAACTTGGCACGTCTCTAACTCCCCTAATAATGCTTAAAAACTAACAAAATTTGGTATTTCGTATTGACATAGGTCATAGATTAGAAATATGGACTCAAAAAGGGGTGTTGCCATTGGAAATTTTAAAGTTAGTAACATTTTTAATATGAAGATGGCCCCTTATGCAAATTTTGTGTCATGCAATTAACTCAGAATGTTATTTTTATACAAAGTCAAAGAGGTCCGATTATATAGGATGACTAACAACCGAAATGATCACTAGCGGATACTTTTTTTTCCACAGCACGCTTAATTTTTAACATACCCAACACCCCTATTTGTGAAACGAAACGGCCGAAACCGGCCTTCCCGATGTTTGCTGGTAGAGCCGTCCTGGGCCGGTTTCGAGGTTAAAGGGTTAACCCATCCTTTCATCCCTTGAGAGTGTCGATAAAATGGGTACCAAGCATGCTTGGGAACTAAACACAGGGGGTTCCGCGAGGCTGGGCACCTTACAGTTACATATGCCTAGGTCTCGAAAGCTGAAATGGGCAAGGCAGACCTTGGAACAGTAATGGGCTGTTGCGCCGAGGAGTTTAGTTTAGTTTGGTTATTTATTTTGAATTTACACACTCTACAGATAAAATAGTCAAATTACAGTAATGCAAAGAAAACACATAAAAACATCAAAAAACCTAACTGAAACCGCAAATACAATGAAATATAGTAGTCTGATGGCTTCACTTTTTTTGCGCTTTAATATCTCCATCTTCTTAATTTTTTTCGAAATAGTTAAGTATTGAATTTCCCGGTACAGCTTCAGCTATGACATAATGACAGATCCGTTACTCCGTTCATTAGTGATTTTGGCAAGTTAAAACATTTAAATTAACGAAACGCGAATCGCCAAATGGAGACCGGCCATTTTAGCATGCTATGTATTAAATAACTTCCACATTGAAAATTGAAAACATAAAAACCGACATAACCGACTTTATCCTTTCTTTCTTAAAACTCTCATCTTTCAAACCGTTGCCACGGAGGAAAAACTAAATAAATACAATTTTAACTTTTTGAATAGGTTTATACGACATGCTGTGTGCGTCATGTAAGGTTTAAATCCAGGAATAAATAGTTAAAAGTAATTTCTGAGTGACAACTAAAGTATTCTATTAACATACCAATCAACTGCGCCATTTTTATTACGTTTAAGCCTGATGTCCTTACCATAAAAACATTAGCCAAGAACACAAAATGGCCGTCGAAGCAGACGATATCACAAACTTTTTCATTCTTTATGGTATTCAAATAATGTAAATATATTAATTTAAATGCATTATATCACCTTGTTTATGGTAATTAGTAGTTTTTAAATGCATTAAATGTCATTTGCACATTCGCTTTTTTTTTGTGCCATGTACTCGTCATTCCTCTGACGGAGCTTATTTATACATGTTCAACACATCGTTAATTGAATTCTTTTTCGAATAATTTGCTTATTATTATCATTCTTTTCGAAAAAACACGTATCTCTGCGACGTAATTTGCCGCAGGACAGATTATCCGATTTCCAAGGTTAATTTGCCTATCTTAAGTTTGGTACGACATTTGTGTGAACAGGGTAGTTTGTATGGGGGTTAGATATAAGATATACAGATGCCTGGTGAAAAAAAAGAAGTGTTGATTTTATGCATTCAAATAAATCGATAAACGAGCATATTAAGATGTAACTGGCAAAAAAAACGCATATTTTAACTCTTCCAGCCCAACTTTTTATTTTCAAAACCTAAAATTTCAAATAATAGACTTTATACATTCAGAATGAAATCGTAAAAAGCAAAGAGGAAATATTAATTTTTAGCTAAATTTAGGGAAAATTTTTAAATAGATTATAGCAATATTTTTTTCAAAACTTTTTTTGTTAAAAATAGTGGAAATTCATTCTTTTAAGTAGTTAAAAATGAAAGTATGAAAATTTAGAGCAAATTTATATAATAAAATTACTTCAGAATATGTTAGACTGGTCCTGCTCAGTTTGTGTCAGTTTACGATTACTCTGCCATAAATAATTATCTTAAGATTCAACAATGCCATAATAAAAATCATTATTATATTATCACATGGTATAAAATAATTCAGACAAAGCACTTAGAACAATGCCGGAACATTATGATAGTACCGACTTTACTTATTTGTAAATGATTTTTATGCTAAAGCTTCGGATACTTTTTACACCATAACGCGGAAGTGCTGGATAAATAAAACTGTTTTATCGATATCATAAAAACAATTTTAGATTATGAATTTGATTACACTGCTTTATCCATGTCCTTATCAGTAAGTGTCGGTATATTGGCCCCGAATTCTTATATTTTCTGCTATTAGGGATATATTGCACATGCACTTATTCAGGGTGCTTATAAAATAACCCTCGCTATTCGGAGTGGTCTGTAGCTTTAATGAATAATCCAAATGCAAAAAACTTAGAGACATTTGAGACACACTAATTAAGAAGGGGGGGAAAGAATGGAATCATAAAAAACAAACTCGTCTCTTGACCAGGGTTCTATACTACGAGGCGTAATTGGAAGTGTTAGCCGTAATTAGCCATAATTGGCTACGTCTCGTAATTTAGAACTTTGGTCAAGAGACGAGTTTCTTTTTTATGATTCCATTCTTTTTCGAAAAAAGAAACTCGTCTCTTGACCAGGGTTTTTCATTACGAGGCGTAATTAGCTGTGTTGGCCGTAATTGGCTATGCCTCGTAATTTAGAACACTGGTCAAAAGACGAGCTTGTTTTTTATGATTATTCTTTTCCCCCCATTCTTGATTAGTAAGTGTCTCAATGTTTGTTGCATTTGGATTATTCATTCAAGCTACAGACCACTCCGAATAGCGAGCGTTATTTTATAACCACCCTGTACTTATCAACTTCGCTCCTGATGTACACGTATGGGGACCTTTGTGGAATTCATTTCACAACTAAATTTTACAATTTTCGAAACAATGACTTTTCGTTATAATAAGCTAGAATGTTTAAGCTTTCGAAAAATACCGATACCGAAGCAGAAGATTCATTAATTGTAAAGTACCAACGGGATCAAGCTGATTTCGGTGGTCTTCCAATTTTTTTTAAGTATAAAAATTTATAGAAATTGAATCATTTAACGGAAGGTGCTCTTAAAATCTTCCACTGTTTTGGACGATTTTTTTTTTTAAAGATCAACAATTGTTTTTCAGTAATTTCTTGTCAACAATATTCAGTTCTAAATTCATCACTACACAAGAAAAGTACACTACACTACACTTCAATGACTTTGTATAATATAGGTCAATGTCATTTGTAAATAGGATATCCCCGTAAGAAATCACAACTATTTTCTTACATAAATAAACTGCATCATTCTTTTAAATTATCTTCTTCTGTCTCACTAAAATCAACATCTCCATAGGGGAATTTGACAAAGATGTAACTTAAAATAGTTTATTAAACATGACTAGAAAGCCACTTGCAACTGTTTCGGCAATATTTACTGCGAAAACTGTTCTTACTGTTTTACTAACGGTTTTAAACCAAGTACTGTGGCAGCCTTAATGTGGGCGAATACCCAAAATTCTAAAAATTTTACTATTACTTTAATCTTTTCCAAATTTGGCATAGTGATTTCAAATATTATGAACAATGTTATTTAGGCATTTTTTTTTATTTAAATATAATTTATTTATTCTAAACATTGTTTTTCAACTAAAAAAAGAGGTTTACGCTAACAAGTCTACCACATTGAATTGTCCCCCTATAAACATTAATTATGTGTTAAATTCTTCGCTTTGAGCTGATACATGCTAATCCCTCTAAAGTTGCTTTCTGCTTAAATTCTTCTTAAAATATCTGAGACAAACTAAGACCATAGTAGTGAACAATTTTAGTAAGATAAATTAAGTTACACAGTGAATAAATTAAAAAACAATGGGATTCGGTAGCAAATTAGACAGTTGGGCATCCATCTGATGCATGTCCAATAATTTTATCACTGGAATGGGTAGAATAAAGATTATTTTATTCCTCCTTTATTCCTCCATCTTCTCCACACATTCAAATATCCGGGCCAAAATGTTGGGTGTGTACGCTTCGAAGGCTTTTACAACAAGCTTACTAACAGCTTGGCCCGGGATTTTTTCAGTGTCACTGTAGTGGTATAAATACGGAATCGAAGACATAGTCTATCAAGAAGTTCTGCAAGCTAAGGAAGAGTTACATTTAATTATATACTACTATTAACTTTATAACCTGGAATAGTGGTAGGAATGTGGAGGTAAATCAGCGCCACCTAGTTGTTGATGTCATATTGAGATTGTGTGTGTGGTGAACCGCCACAGTATTTTAATAAAAGTTTTGTTTCAACCCATTTTTTTAATACATTTTTTCTTCAAGGATGTCTAAAGTGTGTCTAACTTTATCTCAGATGTTCTAATCACAACACAATTTCATTCGAATCTCAGTTACACTCAAACCGAACCACAACAAAGATGTAGCATAATCCGAAAATACATATTTTCAGTCTCCGAATATGGGCCACCAAATAGCAGATATCATCCTGTTTACATTACAAAGTAAACTTTAGGGTTGAGATAAAGGTTATCTAGACACGCATGTTTAACCCATTAATAAAGATTTTAAGAAATTTCGCTGCTTAAGTTTATCTAAATAAACAAAATACAAGATAAATGAAGATTATATTGTACGGAACATTTATGTATGCCAAATTGAGTTACTCCAAAAACGAATTCGAAAACTAATGTTATATTAATGACGTTTACACGCTAAACTTAACATTTTAAAACTTTATCCTCTAGGGTAAATACTATTGGAATAATTTTAATTGTCAAAAAGAAGACTTCTTTTGGCTTCTTTACGTCTGGAAATTCGGTGACCGAGCTTTGCGGGAATTTTAGTGCTAATATTTTACGAGACCATATCCAATTTAAAGGGAATTTACCTAACTTAACAAAAACAGAAAACTACTTTACTTTTCTAGCAACTCAAATGTCAGTATAAAACCTTAAGTTTAACGAAATTTTTTAAAAAAAGTATATCTGAACTGGGGTGATTTAATTCAGTTATTCAAGTTCATAAAACAGAGAGACATGGAGGGCTTAGTTTTATCTAAACTAGCCGGACCAGAGGACAATGAAATTTAAATTATAAAGGCCCTCGCCAGATAAGACGGTGAAAAATGCCCCCATTCCAATCGGGCTAATTTTTTTTTCTGAAAATACCTCATAGTATGGACAACTTCTCAGCCAAGTTTCAGCTCAAAAATGTGACGCATTTTTGAGTAAAAAATTAAAGTTTTTTTTCTTTTTAAATTGATTATTCCCTGAATATATTTGATAAATCCAAAAAACTACTCATGAGTTTTTAGATATCATTGAGTAGTATTCTCAGAAAAATCCGCTCATAAATCTGATCGAGCGATCATTCTTAAAAATGCATTTTTATTTTTCAAAAAAAAATTTCATGCCAAAATCGTTTGGTCACAACTTAGGATTTTGTCTCTACATATTCCTCTATTATCAATCTATAATATATATTTTTTTCAGATTTTTAAAATTATTGGACGATAGTTTAAAAAATAAAATATTCTTAAAACCTGACTTTTCGCACTACTTACTCGGCAGATGGCACTCCTAACAAAGGCGGGGAAATTCAATCTGGGAGAATTTCTTTCGGACTAAAGAATTTAGCATAGATTTAGAAAATAGCAGATCTGCCTCTAGGGGGAAAGGTGAAGCCATTTGTTAACCATTATCCCATAAGGCAGTTCGCAAGCTCTTGCACATGGCATGCCATACGCCACCAGATGGCACCATGAGATAATTCGACTAATAAAAGATATATATTCAATATTAACTAATTAAAACTTTTTACAAGTTTCGCTAGCATAATTTTATAGCTGCATGCGTATTGATAATTTCTGTAAGGCATGAGGTATATATTCGCAAAAGAAGCAAGTTAAAAATGCAGTTTTTATTGCATGTAACTCTTCGGAAAAACCATTTTTGTGAATCAGTATCCCGTGATGCATTGCGAAAACGACGAAATGTGGATTCATCACGCATCATTGCGTTGTACGGGATTGCGCAATCGGTGGGCATGCTATTTCTAAATCTATGGATTTTAGAGCAAAAAAATCAGGCTTTAAGAATTATTTTTTTAAACTATCGTCCAATAATTTTAAAAATCTGAAAAAAAAATATATTATAGATTGATAATAGAGGAATATGTAGAGACAAAATCCTAAGTTGTGACCAAACGATTTTGGCATGAAATTTTTTTTTGAAAAATAAAATTGCATTTTTAAGAATGATCGCTCGATCAGATTTATGAGCGGATTTTTCTGAGAATGCTACTCATTGATATCTAAAAACTCATGAGTAGTTTTTTGGATTTATCAAATATATTCAGGGAATAATCAATTTAAAAAGAAAAAAAACTTTAATTTTTTACTCAAAAATGCGTCATATTTTTGAGCTGAAACTTGGCTGAGAAGTTGTCCATACTATGAGGTATTTTCAGAAAAAAAATTAGCCCGATTGGAATGGGGGCATTTTTCACCGTCTTATCTGGCGAGGGCCTTTAATTGATAGTTGGAGGAATTTTGTATTCGTTTTATTCGCAATGCTTATTTTTTGAAAAAACAAAAATTCATTAAAAAAAAAATTGCATTCTGAAATCTGTTACCGCTCAATCTTTCCTTCTCTATAGTTAACTTTACACTGGCTCTCACAATTAATTCAGAATACATTTAAAATTTTGCACGCAATTTATTATTTTCGAAAGACACCGGTAAATAGTATTCTCAAGATTCATTAAATAATTTTCAAATTTGGTTTTGATATGCCCTGGTTTCTCTTCATACGCACGTGTTAATCTTTCGCCTTTTACTAAAGATTACCGTGGAGAGGAGCTAATTAAGGAGCCTCGACCAATTTTTGGGTCCTACTTCGGTGGGATTAAAATTTCAAAATCAGAAAAATCGACTGCCGTCTTCAGTAATCGTAACATTAAGTTGTACCATTGTTGCTCTGAAATAAAAAAAAAAATCAGTATTTTTCTTAAAGAAAATGGTAGTTGTGTGCTTGCAACAATGGTCCAAGTAATTCTGGAAGTTACTGCAATTTACCTGCTTGTTACCTAAATCTTGAATTCGAAAGGAGGTAAGGGAAACATTATTTTTACAATAGAGTCGTCAATGAGTGGAAGGCCCTACCGGAATACGTGGTGTATTAGAAGAGACAAGAGGGTGGAAAATTTATAGGAGAATCTCGTTAGCTATTGGAAACTGGTAAGGAATTAGATAAATTTTGGATTTTTTCGATTCTGTGGCATGTGAAAGATCAAAATAATTTAACTCTTTAAAGAATATCGGCCAGAAAATATGCTTCATGTGCAAAATTAGCTTTCTGCTAAAATCCATATAAAATTATATCAGACAAATTAATAACATCCTCTAATGGGGCTGCAATACTGGCGGTCAAGCCTTTGCAGACTCGGCATGTTGCAAAAACTGAGAACCATTTTTTTTGTGGCACCATCTAGGCGACTCGCTATACCAATTTTGACGCTCAGATTACAAGGAATATGAGCTCTCTGTGAATGTTAAAGTATGCCAGGATTTAATTTTTCCGAGAGAACCCAAGCCAATTGGATACTCCAGGAATCTTTTACATGTCACATAATCATATGATATGCCTGTCCAAGATTTTAACATCCAGAAAATCCGACGACTTAGCCGGGGTCAAATTTGCGAATTAATACCACAAATAAACAATTTTGTAAGATAAATTAAGTTACACTGTTAATACATTTAAAAATATAAAATTAAAAGTTAATATAAGGGGTTAATAATTGGGTTTCTGCATGAGGCTGACCACTTTACAGGGTCATATGCCTAGCACTCCAAAGCCTTCGGTCACGAAAGCTGAAATGGCACTTATCCCTCGTGTAGCTCTAGTGCGAAGATAATTCAAAACCTAACCTGAAATGGGCACTGCTGGTCTTGGCCCACTAATGGGTTGTTGCGCCGATTAGTTTAGTTTATATAAGGAGTTATTGGTATTCGCAATGTGCCGTTAAAGGTTTAATAGGAGTTTCATGTCACGTATTGTAGCAGCCTGTAAGCTCCTTAGCAGCCTCAGTTACTTTTAATCCCCTACCTATGACATAAAAAAAAGATTTCAGATTTTCGGGATTGGGAGACGTGACAACGACATGCATGGGACCACCACGAGAGAGCTAGCCCATTGTATCGTCACACTGAGTATTGTCAATAATAAATCACTATTAGACGTATGAGTTTCCTCGGCTTATATACTACTATTAAAGTTTTAATCTGGAATAGTGGTAGGAATGTGGAGGTAAATCAGCGCCACCTAGTTGTTGATGGCATACTAACATTGTGTGTGTAGTAAACCACCACAGTATTTTAATAAAAGTTTTGTTTCAGCCCATTGCCCATTTGTGAATATATTGATACTTTTTTTTCAAGGATGTCTAAGTGTGTCTAACTTTATCTCAGAAGTTCTAATCACAACACACTTTCCGTAGCATAATCCGAAAATACATATTTTTAGGCTCCGAATATGAGGCACCAAATACCAGATATCATCCTGTTTACATTACAAAGTAAACTTTAGGGTTGAGATAAAGGTTATCTAGACACGCATGTTTAACCCATTAATAAAGATTTTAAGAAAGTTTGCTGCTTAAGTTTATCTAAATAAACAAAATACAAGATAAATGAAGATTAGTGTACGGAACATTTATGTATGCCAAATTGAGTTACTGCAAAAACGAATTCGAAAACTAATGTTTTATTAATGACATTCACCCGTTAAACTTAACATTTTAAAACTTCATCCTCTAGAACTTATTTTCGAAGATAATAAATACTATTGGAAGAATTTTAAATGTCAAAAAGAAGACTTCTTTTGGCTTCAAGACGTCTGGAAATTCGTTGGTCGATATTTTGGGGATTCAAGCAACTCAAATGTCAGTATAAAACCTTAAGTTTAACGAGATTTTTTAAAAGTATTTCTAAACTAGGGTGATTTAATTCAGTTATTCAAGTTCATTTATTTTTTGAAACAGCTAAAATTCATTAAAAAAATGTTTGCATTCTGAAGTCTGCACCTCTCAATCTTTTCATCTCTAGTTAAATTTACACTGGCTCTCACACTTAATTATTCCAGGGTACATTTAACCTTTTATCACACAAATTAATATTTCCAAAAGACACCAGTAAATAGCATTCTCAAGATCTATGATATAATTTCTAAAATTGATTTTATTATGCTCTGGTTTCTCTTCATACCTCGTGTTAATCTTTCGCCTTTTACTAAAGATTACCGTGGAGAGGAACTAAAAAAGGAGCCTCGACCAATTTTTGGGTCCCACTTCGGTGGGATTGTAATTTTTAAATCAGAAAACTCGTCTGCGCCCTGCGGGGGTAGGTTAATTTCAGTAATCGCAACAATGAGTTGAACCATTGTTGCTCTGAAATAGAAAAAAATCCAGTATTTTTTTTTAAAGGAAAGGGTAGCTGAGTGCTTGCAATAATGGTATAAGTCATTCTAGAAGTTACTGCAGTTTACCTGCCAACGGCAGTCGTTGAAATTGAATAAATCTTGCTTCAGAAGGGAGGTAAGTAAACATTATTTTTACAATAGAGTCGTCAATGAGTGGAAGGCCTTACCAGAAAACGTGGTGTTTTCGAAGAGATAAGAAAGTGGAAGATTTTAACAAGAATCTCGATAGCTAATGGAAACTGGTAAGGAATTACATATATTTTGGACCAACCAAGTTGGTCCTCAGGCCTGTTGTTGTTCGACAATTTTTGTATTTGTTTTAACATAAAAATATTAAAAATAATATCAAGGCCAATCAAACATACAAACTGTTACCCTATTTCAACCAGAGATTCAAATCCTTTATTAATACATAATCCTTCTCCTAAAGCTAACTTGTTTGAAGATCTGATAAACATCTTAATCCCACCAGCGAAGACAACATCATTATTATGAATCAAATGGCATGTTTTTATCTTAACACCCAATCTCTCCACTGACCTTAGTACCAGGTTATACCTTAAACGCTTTCGCTGCGCTTGATGCCGGGGCAGGCATCAGGTTCAACAATGAATGTAATGTCAGATCAACTACAATCTATAATAATAAAAGAAAGAGTTTGTGTGTATGTCTGTGGATCGCAAAAGACATATTTAGACTGCTCTAAAAAATTCGAAATTTTTAATATAGATTTCTTTTAATACCTACGTGTGCACCTGAGGCTTATTTTTCATATTTGATAGTGATTTTTAATTAATATAATTAGTTAAAAAAAAAAAACGTCATCCACGTGGGAGTGCGCGACCATAACAGGGCTTGAAAATACATGGACTGGGCCTAAACGGGAGCTTGAATCCATCCTCTATTAGTGTTTGCTTTTTAAGTGCGCATGCACCAACACGAATTTAATTATTTTTATTTTGAGTGTATTTAAATAAGTAGGCAGACCATAACAGGGCTTCAAAACACAACAACCGGGCCGTAACAGGGGCTTGACACCAATCTCTGTTATTATTTGCTTTTTTCTTGCTCATGCGCCAAAACGAATTGAATTTAGCTTAGATATTAAGCGTATGGGAACATTCATGTGATGTCACGCGGTTAATGTGATTAAGGGGTCATAGGAGTCTTCAAAATGTGCAAAGAAGGCACTACAAAGAAAAGTTTGATCTGTCATGTAATTTTTTAACTACTCAATATATAAGTAAAATATTTTTAAATGTAATTCTATACGATTTATTTAATATAAAACAAATTTTTAAATTTATGAAACTTTAGCCAAAACTAAAATAAATGATATTAAACATAAAGCTATTTCAACACATTGGGATTAGGCTTGCGCGGCAAATTTTGAGGTCAAAATTGAAAAAAATGACCAAGAAAATGACTTTATATTGTACAAATATGTACAAACAAAGACTTATACCTAAATTCTCAGTTCAATTTTAATTAGAAATTATTTTAAGAACTTTTTTCTAAAAAAATTAATACAAATTTTAAAATTTTGATTTTAAATATTTTTTTTTTAATAATTTCTAATTAGAATTGAGCATAGTTTCATAAATTTTAAATTTGTTTTATATCAAATAAATCTTATAGAATTACATGTAAAAAATTGTACTTATATATTGAGTAGTTAAAAAATTACATGACAGATCAAACTTTTCTTTGTAGTACCGTCTTTGCACATTTTTAAGACTCCTATGACTCCTTAACACGCCAGAGATAAGTGGATACGACACACACGTTTGTACCGCAAATGAAAAACCGAAATAGAAACCGGTTTTTGGTTGCCAATGTCCGCTAAGTGGACACAAATACGGAAAGACTCTAATTAAATCAATCGGTTCTTCCCGTGTACCCTTCAAATGTCATAGTACCAAAACTTTTTTAAAGTAAAATGTTAAATAAATAAAATTCAACTATCACATGGTGTTATACCCTTAAATTTGGATAGTCAAGGCATAAATGACAAGTCATAAATTATAAGTACAATACGGCATTTTCTGTAGTTGTTCGTTTCATTTTAATTTTTTAAAACCACAAATTTGAAACATGTTTTTTGAACAAGTATATTAATGACACATTAATTTTTAAGTAATATCTGAACAAAAACATGGTAGATTTCTGTTTTGAATAACAGCAACCCTGCAGCTAAGTTGCCAAGTATGTCATCCTTTCTTTGTCGACTTAACATGGTTTATTTCAGAGATTTTTTCTCTGTGAAGTTTGAATTAGTTTTACACTTGTACTTTGATCTCAGTTCTTTGGTTTTAAAAGCGCAGCCCATACACTACAAACCATCACTAAATACATTTATTAAACATACAATTAAGCTTGTATTGAAAAGTACATGCAATAGCGAATTTGTGCGTCAAATATTTTTAGATTTCTTGCAATTAATGATGTACCTATTATCTATCTCAATTTAATGAGATCATTTAACTAGCTCGGAAACGTAATAAATTAAAAATTAAACATTCCAGTGTTAACACATCAGCCATATTTTCGTTAAAAACAATGCAAAGTTCAAAGGAAAACAAAATAAATTAAAAAAAAAAAAGATTAAAAGCATCGACATGACTTTTTTCCTACTGGTCCAAAATATTTATTTCTCATTATTTAGATACCAGTTTTAAAAGAAACAAATAGTAATATATGTAAATTTTATTTTAACTTGGTAAGCAAAGCATATAGTAAACATTACAGAACAATTAATAAAATGTAAATTGCTCATTACAGGCATTTTATGTTACAAAACGGCACTAACAAAAGATAAAAAAATGAACTAAAGTTTATGACAGGGGTTCCCAACCTTTTTGCATCTGCGTACCACTTGACTTTTCGAGAAATTTTGGCGTACCACCAGACCTAAATAATTTAAGTAACGCATAGTATTTATTCTTCTATAAGTGTTCAAAGGCCTTTTGAAAAAACATACAAATAAAAAAAAAATACAAACTCAGAAAAAAATTATCACACAAAATTACTTTTATAGTCTTTAGTGTGACACTTGTTGTTTGCCTGTGATCAAAATAACAACATTGCACTGTAAGAACAAGGGAGTATTATTACACTTGTTTTGGGTTTATGAAATGCTATATAAGGTGTAAATATACACGACTTGTGGTGTCTGCACCAACATAGGTGTTATCATTCACTCAAAATGGTTTTTATTTAAACTTAAGAAAAAATTGGTGTTAACATACACCAAACATGTAGCCTTTCGACGACATTTTGAAAACGAAGCACCAAATTTGGTGTTACAGATCGAGCCAATCTAGCAATTCTTTGGTTGAAACGGGAAAATTAGAGCTGTGTTTTGATAATTTATTCGTGATGTGGATGGTTTGAGTCTTACTTTAAAAATTGTTAGATAGAAAACTTATTTCAGCGTGCAGTTATTACTTTTAAAGGATTGTCTGTGTGTTTGTATTCAGTTAGCTCTAAACAACAGCATGAGTTTGATTTTGATGATGGTAAATCGTGTGTGTGTGCTTGTATTTGCCGAAAATGCAAAGTAAGCGGCAAAATTATATTTTTTCTTTATATAGATAACTGAATTACTACTGAATAATTGAACTAAAACTTCAATATTAGCAATTCTGGATAAAACGGAAAAATTAGGGTTGTGTGTATATTTTTGTGTGCGCTAGTATATATGATTAAAAGATATTGAAATGATAAGTATAATTACAGTATTTTCCCATAAGTCATTTAACTCATTGATATCTGAATTATTTCAGTGATTAATTTTTCAATTATGATATCATCATTACACTTTTATAACTGATATTTTATTTAGGCTTTGTTTGAAAAAACTATAAAATAATTAAACTAAGTTTAATTGCACAATTTTACAGCTATATAGATAGTTGAGTAACAAATTAAACAATGTCTGGCCACCCTATTGATATCTTTAATTTAAGTTGAATATTCTAAACATTAATTTTTTTATTTATGTTTTTATAAAATATGTGTACATTTTCATTTTATCTTTGGTAGCATGGATAAAGGTATCCTTGTTGAGTTCAACTCAAGTCGCAAATCAACTCAAGTTACAAAATTAGCTATTTTTAACATTACAAATATGTCTGTTGTTCAGGATTTGTAAGAAATCAGTTTACACCAAAAAGTGTTTTTAAAAAATAACCATTTAATCCTTTTGATTCTGAAATTAGTACCAAAACACCCTGTTAGGTCGTTAGGTGTTTATGCACACCAAATCATTGGTGGCGTTTTATCACACCAAAAATGGTGGCAACAGAGTAGCCACCATATGTGGTGTTTCTACACACCAGTTAATTATCGGTGTTTCATTACACCGATTTACTGGTGGTGTTACCTTACACCATTTTTGGTGGCTACTTTGTTGCCACCATTTTTGGTGTGAAGATACACCAAAATTATTTACAGTGTGGGAGTACTGAAACATATCTAAACTCTTCAACACTTCTCTTTCTATGAGGTATTTTTTATGTTTAAGAGTTCAAAAAATCCACTCTCACACAAGTAATTCGTAACAAATGACATCAAAAATAGCAGATCTTGCTGGAAGATCAAATGTACAGCTGTGGAAATAAAAAAGTACCCACTTGAAGTTATTTCCTCCGTTATTCATCCTAAAGAATCGGACCTTTTTGACATTGAGAACAATTAACATTCTGAGTTAATTGCATGACACAAAATTTGCATAAGGGGCCATCTTCATATTAAAAATGTTACTAACTTTAAAATTTCCAATAGCAACACCCCTTTTTGAATCCATATTTCAAATCTCTGACCTATGTTAATACGAAATGCCAAATTTTGTTAGTTTTTAAGCATTATTAGAGGAGTTAGAGACGTGCAAAGTTTAGGTCCCATAATGTTAAATGAGTTGCACATAAAAAACTATCCCAATCTATAAATAATTAAGATAATGAAACGAATTTTTTACTGAAAAGAAATTATAATAGCCCAAACAAAATGCATTCAATATTGGGGTATTTTAAACAATTTTTATATTTTTAAATAATTATTATATTGATTTTTAAAAAAATATATGAATGGAAACCCCTTAATATTTTTAAAGAAATAAATTTAATACACGAAGTTTAAGCGAAATCCCAATTTTTAAAAATTTTTATTCATAATTTGCTGAGTAAATCACAAAATACTTTTTAATTACCCTTTAGGGGATAGTGTATAAGATAACGTGTGTAATTGATAAATAAAGACAGCTTTGCATGCATGCTTGCTTGTCATTTTAGAGATGGTCCCCAAAAGGTCCACAAGTGATTCGATTGAATAACTCGTCAAATATTCAACCAAATGTAACAAAAACTTAGATTTAAGGGTTTTCAAGAGTGCTTAACATTTCTAAGTTATTAAAATTGGGTGTTGCTATTGGAATTTTCAAAGATCGTAATATTTTTTAATATGAAGACGGCCCCTTATGCAAATTTTGTATCGTGCAATTAACTCAGAATGTTATTTGCACACAATCTCAAAAAGGTCCGATTCTATAGGGTGACTAACGGATGAAATAACCTCAAGTGGGTACTTTTTTATTTCCACAGCTGTACTACGTTTTACATCCGATCCAGAAGCTAATTAAAGATTTATCTTTGAAATAATGTTTAAAATATTAAGTAATATGTTTGCGTGCTCACTGCTCATGCGTACAGAAGTTATTGATAAGCTTCATGTTACTCACATCACTAACGTCACGCGTACCACCTGAAAATTTCCCGCGTACCACCGGTTGGGAACCCCTGGTTTATGAAAAGAGGGAATCGCGTTATCTTTAAAGGCGGAAATAACATGTTCATCGACATAAAAATCTTAATTTTTTTTTTCAAAAATGTCCCTTAGCACGTTCTTTTACTATTATCTTCAAGTTATTTGATTATGCCCTCAGATATATCGATTATCTACAGATATGAGAAATGGGAACTTTAATTATTGATTGATTTGGTTTCACCCTTCAAACGTAAAGTTGAAGCACTTTCCAAGTTTAAAAAATGCCGGGGCTTTTTCTGTGTTGAAGGACAATCGTAAGGTTTTGAAAAAGTAAATTAAACACCACTTACAAGGCATTCTCAAATAAATCAAAGTAAAACGAATTAAAATTATCCTATATTTTAGAGTTTTCCCCTTTAAGACCGAGCTATCACAATCTTGCGGGTATAAAAGAGAATGTTCAATCTTTTCAGAGATAGCGATACCGAATCAGTGACTTGTACCAGTCTTTAGTTTGTGTAAAAAAATAGACGTGGTTTTTAATGAGTGGCTGGTATTGATGCTGTAAGGCTCGTTGGAGGCAACTTGTTCGATAAAACTCTTAAAATTTAGTATCATACGCTTATATCAGCGCCATCTTACTCCCGGTGTTAAAGGATAACAAACCATGCGTCATAAATATTTTTTTATTGGGTACAATTTATGGCCGCACCTAGTTTATCTAATTTTTTGGCTTAAAAAACAACGATGTACAACATATTTAATTTTACACAGCCCTCTATTTTGTTAATAACCCATGATTAGTAGAAAATAATTTTTATATTGGTCCAAAAAGTACCCGTTTCTATGCATTTACCAGATTTTGTATAGTTACCAGTTTTAAAGTTATCAAAATGAAATTATATGTTTTTTTTTTAAATTTTAAGTATCATTCTAATAAAAACAATAATTAGTATTATATAAAGATGTCTCTAGGGACACTATTAACAGAAATGGAGTCAAAAAAGCCCCTGCTTGTTTGTGCAAGGGATAACGCATTCATACTACGTCGATTTATTTTTTTGGGCATGTTACTTCCTTGTGGCGCTCAATAAAAACGGAAGCCGCCCTCTTTGCCTTAAGGGGTCACAGGAGTCTTAAAAATGTGCAAAGAAGATACTACAAAGCATAGTTTGATCTTTCATGTCATTTTTTAACTACTCAATAATCGAGTGTAATTTTTTTATATGTAATTCTACAGGATTTATTTAATATAAAACAAATTTTAAAATTTATGAAACTTTAGCCAAAACTAAAATAAATGATATTAAACATGAAGCTATTTGAACACATTGTGATTAGGCTTGCGCTGCAAATTGTGAGGTCAATATTGAAAAAATTACTTTATATTGTACAAATATGTACAAACTAGGACTTATACCTAAATTCTCAGCTCAATTTTAATTAGAAATTATTTTAAGAACTTTTTTCTAAAAAAATTAATAAAATTTTTAAAATTTTGATTTTAATTTTTTTTAAAAATAATTTCTAATTAAAATTGAGCTGAGAATTTAGGTATAAGTCTTTGTTTGAACATATTTGTACAATATAAAGTCATTTTCTTAGTCATTTTTTCAATTTTGACCTCACAATTTGCTGCGCAAGCCTAATCACAATGTGTTCAAATAGCTTCATGTTTAATATCATTTATTTTAGTTTTAGTTAAAGTTTCATAAATTTTAAAACTTCTTTTAAATTAAATAAATCTTGTAGAATTACACATAAAAAATTATACTTATACATTGAGTAGTTCAAAAATGACGTGAAAGTTCAAACTATGTTTTGTAGTACCTTCTTTGCACATTTTTAAGACTCCTGTGACCCCTTAAATCGGGTAGTCCTCTACTCCGGGCTCGGTTACCGAGTGGCATTAGAAACCACAACAACAACAGAAAAGCATAAAGTAAGTTTTTATGGGTTTTTCATATAAAGCCTGAATTGACTAACATCTTGGTTCTACGAGTGTTTTCTGTCAGAAAAGGGCAAATGAAATTTCAAGTATAAAATTAAAGGAAAAATGTTCGAGAGCTGGCCGATGAACTGGCACTTGCTAACCAAGTAAAGATGCCAGACACCTGGATAAATGCTAAAATTGCAACTGCGGAATGGTTTTCTAAATTTTTGATAAGTCATTCTTTCTCTGTGAGGGAACCAGAGGCGACTAGTCTTAGTCGAGCGACAAGCTTCAACAGGAACGACGTTTCATCGTTTTTCGAAAATCTTAAAAAAAAGTGTTAGTAAAAAGGATGGACGCAAAAGAGGTGTGAAAGGTCGATAACCGTTAGAGTCTCGTATTCTTACAGACACACCAATAATGAACAAAATTGAGCAAGACACAAATAAGAAAGAAAGAAACAATCAAAACAGAAAAACAAAAGTTAAAATTGTTTAAATCATTAGGGGGTAATCTTACCAAGAACAGAAGAACAGAAAACCCGACAAACGAAGTTAAAAATTAAAAAAACAGAGAGAAACGAAGAAAAATTGAAAAAGAAGAATGAATTGAAAAGAAGAATGAAAAAGAAGACTCCGATGAAAGCGAAGAGTTTTTTTGTTTGGTGTGCTTCAAAACCATAGAGCTAAGTTCAAAACATATTCAACATCAAAGCCTGGCCAGGACTGGATACAATGCATATCCTGTAAGAAGTGGGCACATATCGCATGTGCTGAAGACAATCTATTTTACACGTGTTTCAATTGTCAATAGATCCCAATTTCACAGACTCGGAGTAATCAGTTACAATCAATGTAGGCCCTATCATGTAAAACTTTGTATCATATAAAGTTAAAAACATATTTGTGTTGTAAAATAAAACACTTTTCGTAAATACTGTATTTTTATTAGGTATTTAAATATTTCCCAGCAACGTCTCAGCTTACTCATATGCGTATCAACTTGACCCAATGCCGTATTAACTTGACCCAGATCGGGTCAAGTTAATACATATTGCAACATTTAAAAAACATTTTTTTGTCAGTGCAAATTCAATTCTATTAACACTTTACCTACGGGCGTCGACCGACCCATAGACTAAGAACACTCTAAGTTTCAAACTCTCATTGGAGAATTTCTACATTGAAATTGACATAGAAACTAGCGCGCCCCCTTTGTGTCTAAGGGAACTAATGTAATAGTTTCTGGCTGGCCTATTTGCAGTCACCTTTAGGAGATGTAACAGAGCCAATGACATCTCGTAATTTGGAACCCTTATCAAGTGACGATAGGGATCTATTTTTTACTACAACTTATTTTCGACTTTATTTTTGAATATATACAGCTACTCATTGACTTTTATATCCCTCGTAGGCCCATCCTCAAGATATTTGACCTTGTGCTTCTTTTTCTCCATTAATAAACCTACAGACTGACTACGCTTGTCATTTTAGACATGGTCCCCCAAAGATCCACAAGTGATTCGATTGAATAACTCGTCAAATATTCCTCCAAATGTAACAAAAACTTAGATTTAGGGGGTTTCGAGGGTTTTTCACATTTCTAAGTAATTAAAATTGGGTGTTGCTATTGAAAATTTTAAAGTTCGTAACATTTTTAATATTAAGACGGACCCTTATGCAAATTTTGTGACATGCAATTAACTCAAAATGTTATTTGTTCACATAGTCAAAAAGGTCCGATGTAAAAGGATGACTAACGGTTGAAATAATCACTAGTGGGTAACTTTTTTTTAACAGAGAACATTCCGAAGAAACAGTAGCCCTACAATTGAAAGTACAATTATGCCAATCAACAAATCAACCTTTAATAGTATTTTAGTTGCTTTCGACACGTTAGAAGAGCTAGTCATTAGATTAAGTTGCTGGTCTAGAAGATTTTTAGTCTACGGGTCAGTCGACGCCCGTAGGTAAAGTGTTAAGATTATAAAAATCTCAGCCGTTAGCCAAACAGTTATAGTTACTAACTGCACTTAGTTTGTTTCAAAATATTGACAGAAAAAAATAACAAAAATCAAAAAGTAAAAAGTGTATCAACTAGACCCGGTCTCCCCTATAATTGAAAAGAGTAATTATTTGTTTATTTTGTCACGCTGTTAGTTTGGACGCAAGGCTATCTACCTTCCCGTAAAAGGCGTCTATGTCATTTTGTCTAACTGGGGTAATGCCGCCACATCAATCCTGGATTATGCCGCCACCACAAAGGGATGTCGGCATAATCCGTAAAATAGAAATTTCATATATTGGCCCTGCAACCTATTAGTTTTCGTTCCAGATGCCATGTATACGGAAAAGAATAACTGAAATGGCCAAATAGACCAACGAAACTTTTAAAAAACTGAGCAGTTAGCTGCAAATGGAAAGTTTGTAAAAGTGTAGCCGTAATGAACAATTTACCATTCCAGGGTTAATTGAGCCATTTTTAGTAATATATGTATTGCTTTATAATATAATTTTCCATTATTTATAGATTATTTGCTTTGCTTATTGATGTGGCGGCATAACCTCAGTGGTGTGGCGGCATTACCCTCCAGGTACCGGGGTAATCCCGCCACTGTGCAAGGTTTTAGAAAAAACAATTTTATTCATTTTCTATTAAAGATTTAAATAAAAAAATCACCACAAGATTGTGAACTGTTGTTCACAGCTGTGGTTATGAACTGTTGTATGCTAGCTATGCTCATTACAATTTACATTAATTGCAACCCAATTCTGCATGAAAATTCAATTTCCCTTAAGGTGGCGCCATTTCCCTGCTCTCCCCTACATCTAACATTTTGCACACAAATTTTTATTTCCGGAAGATACCAGTAAATAGCATTCTCAAGATTAATTAAATAATTTGTAAAATTCAGTTTGTTATGCTCAGGGTTTCTCTTCATGCCTCGTATTAATCTTTCGCCTTTTACTAAAGATTACCGTGGAGAGGAACTAATTAAGGAGCATCGACCAATTTTTGCGTCCTGCTTCGGTGGGATTAAAATTTCAAAATCAGAAGCGGCGAAAATTATATTTTTTAAGGCATTCTTAAAGAAAAGCGCTTATGTAAATATTTTGGTTTGGTTTGAATTATCGTCGCACTAGAGCTACATGAGGGCTATTGGCGACGGGCGTCGTATTTTAGAACCACAGTCAGGTGACGAGCCAACACCTGAATAGGCACCCAACGCAACCGTTAAGGGCGACATCGTACGCAGCGTTAGGACTTTGAAGGATATTTAACGTGCACTCCCTTACACGGGGTATTATTCGTCGGACATTTTTGGCTGCACGGGCCGTTTATAGGTCGGCAGCTATTTTGGCGATGCCCGGACCCGAACCTGGGACCTTCCGCATGCTAAGCGAGTGCTTAACCGACTGGGCTCCCCAGCCCCCTTATGTAAATATAAAGGGGTTTTCCACATAAGTCTGGATTGACTAACATCTTGGTTTCACGGGTGTTTTTTTTTTATAAGAAAAAAGGCAAATGGAAATTCAAAGTATAAAATTAAGGGATGGTTAGAGGAATTTTGTATTCGGTTTCATTCGCAATGCTCATTTTTTGAAACAGCTAAAAATCATTAAAAAATGTTGGCATTCTGAATTCTGTTACTGCTCAATTTTTCCATATATTGTTAAATTTGGGGGAGAGAAGGGGAATGGTGCCACCTTAAGGGTAATTGAATTTTCATGCAGAATTGTGTTGCCATTAATGTAAATTTTAATGAGTATAGCATACTACAGTTCATAATATATCTTGTGGTGATTTTTTAAAATTTAAATCTTTAATAGAAACTGAATAAAATTGCTTTTTTTTAAAAGCTTGCAAAGTGGCGGGATTACCCCGGTACCTGGGGTAATGCCGCCACACCACTGATGTTATGTCGCCACATCAATAAACAAAGCAAATTATCTATAAATAATGGAAAATTTAATAATAAAGCAATACTTATAGAACTAAAATAGTTTTAATTAACTTTGGAATGGTAAATTGTACAGGGTACAGCTCTTTTATTAACTTTCCATTTGCAACTAACTGTGCAGTTATTCTTTTTCAGATACGTGGCATCTGGAACGAAAAATAATAGGTTGTAGGGCCAATATAGGAAATTTCTATTTATATTAAGGTCTATGTAGACATTTATATTAAGGTCTGTGTGCTTGGTCAGCGACCCGCTTATAAATCTTCGTCAAGTAAGACAGACCCAACACACATAAAAGGCAGATATTGCCATCTCGCCACCTCCTCAAAATTAGACATGTCCCTGAAGGGGATGGAAATAGTCTCCAGGGACCTGTACCCGTGGGAAACTGCGCAATGACCGCCCACAGGACTTTCGTACTCACAGATTTAACGAGCACGTACTCCGTATATACTCGGTGGGTCTTCAGTCGTATCGGAACTCAATCGCTGGAACTCTCGTAACCATATGCTAAAAAATGTTTTTTTTTACTATGAGACTATACAAATTTAAGTACTTGTAGTACAAATGCAGAGACATTTGAAAATTTATTGTTTTCGACTGCAAAGGTTACTGTCTTAAAGAGTCTCTCTGTTAAGAGGTGTTCAATCCCTAAGACACCCGACTCATTATCCCCTACCCATGATTTTGCCCTGGATATGCTACTGAAAAGTACAATACCATTTGTGCAGCCACAGGGAAATACAAAATATATACATCATAAAAAAAAATATGGCTGAAAAATTATCAAAATTAGAAAAATTATTAAAAATTTTCTGCCATATTAAAGTTGTTTTAAATGTATGGAGTGGTAATTTTTAAATTTCAAAAATGTGAACAATGTTCTTTTTATTCAGAACTAGCAAATTTATACCCGTACTTCGCACGGATTAAAAAAGTATGAAATCAATCCAAGTATGTGTACCATATAACCTGTCATAAGATCATAAACATAAGTTATTCTTCCCGCTCGTTTTCAAGTATGAAATCCTGTTTCATTGCATTAAAATTCCAAAATCAAAAATATGATGTAAAATGCACTCATAAATGTCATCACAATTCCCTCATAAATACAAAAAACCTTTTAACTCTTTTGGCACGTTTTGGGAAATAATTTGGCGAGAAAATTGATATAGCTACAAACACACCCATCATAAAGCTCTAACACAATGACCTTAGCACAACCAACCAGCTTATAAATTATTTTTAAAAAACCTTTTGCCCATTTGGCGAGTTTTAATAAATAAATTGGCAAGATTTGCAATCAACAGAACCATCAAAGGAAAAACCAACTAAACCCACAATAAATCCTGGAATGAAAACTGGTAAGAAATACGTCACTTGAAACATATAAATTATTTTCAATTAATGAATTTAGTTTCTGAAAGTAATGGCAACACAAAGATAAACATTTTCAATTTTATTTATTTTCGTTGAAAGTTTTATTTAATCCTTTCAGCAGCAGAGACATAACATAGAGTGGACTGCGCATTGGCAAACCTAAAGTGTCCTAAACATCTAACTTACACAGTCACATGACTGTGTCGCGTTTGGCTCGCATCTATGGCGAGTTTACCATTTGGCGAGTTTTTCCACAACGACCTGAACAAAGAGGCCGACAATCTAATGTTATGATAAAGAAGCTTGGAAAGGAGCAAGGATGAATCGCTAGTATTTTAAGATCCTCTTAAGATTATTTCTTTGATTTTGTGCGTCTATTTAAGATTACTTGAACAATTGAATGTGGGCTCTTTATTAAAAATTAATTTAAAAGAACATTAGTAGGTTTATGTAGAGTGTTGCTGTAATATAAGTTGGTATTGACATGGTGAATATTTTCTGCCGTCTCTATAACTTTCGTTCTAACGGTCCGATTTTTAAAAAAAAAATCAAGTATATTTTTTTTGAAATATTGCTTCTTCCTTTATTTCACCTGGAATAAATCAACTTTCTAAAACACATCAACATATTCCAAATTCAACAAATGCACTACTTTTTAAATATAAATAACTCAAAAACTACGATTGCAAAAACAGGTTTCGTTTTGACCAAATTGTAAAAAAAATATTCTACTTATAAGCTGTCAATGTTCAGACCATTAATTTAATTGACTTGGCCCAAAATATTTATTATAATTAGAGTTCTAACAACGTTTATTTAATCATGAATATGATTCTTCAGAATAAAGAGCTTTTAGAATAAATTCCCTCGATAGAAATTATAGTTTATGACGAACACACAATTACTAAAAGTATGCAGAACTAAATAAATTTTACCCGTGAAAGTGTGACTAATCCTTTTTTATACCCCTCTTTACAATTAGGAATTCACAAGCATTTGGCATCTTGCACAAAACGTTACTGAATTAAGAGTACAACACAACATTCACGATTGTTAACATGCTCAGAGATTAAAAGAATGTAATTAAATATTTATTAATTAAGCCAAAAGAGAAAAATTCCAACAATGCTCAAAAAATTGTCTGCAAAAACATTAAAAAAAATTCAAGCTGCCGTGATTGGTAGAAACCCACGTGACATGGATATTGATGGTAGTCTCCACTTCGGTTTGCTAGCTGATATTCAGGTCTTGCGACAATTTGGAATAGTTCGTAACGAAACGGTAGCGTTAAGTTGCCACATGTAGCAACCTTTCCCCTCTTGGCGATTTATGATGTTTAGGACATAATGCTAATCTGCAAGGGATGGCGGTTTTTTAGAAAAAACCGGTTTTCCATTTTCCAACGGTTTTTCCCTAAAAAACCGGTTTTCGGTACCGTAGGGCCTCATACGAAAAAAAACCGGTTTTCAATCAAAACCGGGACCACCGGTTTTTTGAAAACCGGTTTTGGTTTTCTATCCCTAAGCTGCTTTACTATGAATGCGCAGTCCACTCTATGTTATGTCTCTGTTCAGCAGATGTTATCAGAAAAGTAAAAAAAATGATAGGATTTGAGCCAAAGTGGTGTAGTTTTTCCAAAAAATTCGAATTTCCTCTAAAAATCGAACATTTTGAGCCCTGAAAGTTCTTATTTTGTAACATAAGTATGAGCTACGCATTTGTGCCAAGTTACGAGTCAAACAAATGTCTAGTTTGTGAGTTTCTGAGAGACATACACACACATACATACAAAACTTCATTTTTATTATTATAGATATATACCAAATATTGTAAGAAAATGTAAAAGGAGTGGAATGTATTAGTTTTGAATCGATTCAAGGTTAAAGTATGAAGACATTATTCGCTTACGTTTTATGTAACAAACAGGATGCATGTTTAAATTTCCCTATGATTATATTTATAACACCATATATAAATGGATATATTTAGAATAATTGATGGTTAAATAGTATATAGAAACAAAATTGACAAGAAAACAGCAAAAATGTCTTGGAATTAACTAGAAAATACTGTGTAAATTTTCTGAATTTAAGAAAAAAATGCCAATTAGAAATCCATGAAATTAACAGAAAAATTCTAAAATGAAAAATCCTGAAATTTACGAAAAAATTCCGAAATGGAAGATCCTGAAATTAACGGAGAAATTCCGAAATGGAAGATCCTGAAATTAAACGAAAAATTCAGGCAACTTAATGCCAGTAGTTTTTCCGTTTATCCACTGTTTTCTTTTTAACAGTGTGCCTCTTTTAATACGCTACGGAATCGATAATTTTTATATTGGCACAAAAAGTACACGTTTCTATGCATTTATCAGATTTTATATAGTTACCAGTTTTAAAGTTATCAAAATGAAATTATAAATTTTATTTTAAGTTTTATAGTTATAAGCCATTGGTTGGTAGATAAATATGTAAAGATGTCTCTACGGACATTATTAACTGAAATGGCCCCAAAACACACTTGCATGCTTGTGCAATGGATAACGTTTTAAACTGCGTAGATTTTATTTTTTTAGGCATGTTACTTAAAGAAAAGCACAAAGTAAGTTTTCATGTGTTTTTCATATAAGCCTGGATTGACTAACATCGCGGTTCTACGAGTGTTTTCTGTAAGAAAAAGGCAAATGAATTTCAAAGTATAAAATTAAGGATTGTTTTAGAGGAATTTTGTATTCGTTTCATTCTCAATATTAATTTTTGAAACAGCTAAAATTTATTAAAATATATATTTTTTGCATTCTGAAGTTTGTTACCGCTCAATCTTTCCATTTGTAGTTAATATTAACACTGGCTCTCACCACACTTAATTCAGAATACATTTAACATTTTGATTACAAATTATTATTTCCAAAAGACACCAGTAAATAGCATTCTCAAGATTAATAAAATAATTTCTAAAATTGATTTTGTTATGCCCTGGTTTCTCTTCATACCTCGTGTTAATCTTTCGCCTTTTACTAAAGATTACCGTGGAGAGGAATAACTTAAGGAGCCTCAGCCAATTTTTGCATCCTACTATGGTGGGATAAAGATTAAAAAATCAGAAAATTCTATACCTAACACGCAAATCGTTGTGTGTTTCCTTTCTCTGTGACTGTAAAAATTCTTTCTGTACCTGTCTTAATTGACGAAGGCTTTTATAAGCGGATCTCTGATCAACCACACAAGTCGGAATATATATGTATATACCCAACTAGTTGTGTTTGTATAGCGAATATATTATAAGAAGATTATCTATTTGTTTAGGCATCTTAACTTATTTTTTTAAAATATAGAAGATTGGAACAGTAAATTGCTCTACTTGGGCAGGTAAACTGCAGTAACGACATCAATGAATTTTACTTTTTTTTCGCATAACGATTCAACATACTTCCTTGTAGTTAAATGTTATTGATTGAAGAGCTAACAACAGCGGTTCAAGTTATTAGTGTAGGTACTACAGTTTACATTCCGACAACTGTTTCATCGTGAAGAGTTGTTTTATATAAAAGACAATCCTTTTATGAAATGTAGATTTTTTTTTGTTACGTCGAAATGCAACACCACCGAACAAATCACACTCACATAAAGCTACTTAAGGGGGTTCAGTATATTGTATATCGGTAATGTTAAATTGGCCAATTGCAATGTACCTTTTCACAATAACTACTGATCAGATCATCTTAAAATTTTCTGTGTGTGTTATACAAACCTTATATATTAATCGGAGGTTAAAAGTTTTTTCTAAATAACTGTTGGATTTTTTTAAAATAAAATAAGTTTTAAAGTACCCAAAAAATCATGAAATTTTTCACTTTTTTGCCCCATAAAATTTTTTCACTTTAGTTTTATTAAAAATTATAACCTCAGATTAATCTATACTATGTATTACATCATATAAAAAAGTTTACGAGAAAACATAGCATAGTTTTTGAGAAAAGGTACATCGAAGTTCAAAAAATCAAGTTCTGAGAAAAACGCATTTAAAGTTTTTATTGTTAACGCATTTCCTTACGAAGCCATGACATTAAAATGGCTTTTAATGTCAAAAATATATTTCCAATCGTCTTGATACTTTGTGACATTTTTAATAAAGGTTGTAATAGTATTTTAAGCCAATAATTTTTGTTTTGATTTTTTCACCGATTTTTGGGTATTGAACCCCCTTAAATCATTCAGCAAACATAATTTAGATCACACAAAACCGCCATATTTCCACAGCATTCTATGTCTGTCTGTTCATCACACCATAGTTATGAATTTGTTCAGGGCAGATACATATATATTCCGGCTTGTGTGCTTGAACAGAGACCCGCGTATAGTGTAAGCCTTCGTAAAGTAAGACAGGCGCAGAAAGAATGTTTACTGTTACGGAGAAAGCAAAGTAGGGGAGACTGGGTTCATTTGATCGCTTATAAATTCTTTAGTATGCCGATTAGCTGGATGAAAGTTGCATTAATAGTAAAGTGCAACACTTGTCTACGTATAAATAAAAAATTGCGTCTCTAAGTACAATAGTTAGCTCGTATGAGCAAATTAGAAAAAAATGAGGAAGTAGTGTCACAACCGAACCCACCCTTGGGTCGGTTGTGACAAAGTAAAAAAGACACCAAAATGGTATCAAATAACTCTTTTTGCATCATCTTTAGAAACTATAAAATTCAATATTTATAATAATAACATTTAATTCATCATTAAATTAATAAATTTATAATTATTAATAAAAACTCTTCATATTATCACTATCATCAAAAAAGTTAACTAAATATTTATAATTATACATTGCCGTAACCATGTCAAATACAAAACAAATAAATAAAAATGTGTTTAAAAAAATGCACGAAATATCTTATCTACATAAAAAAAATATACATGTTCTTATATAACACAAATAAATCTTTTTGAGTTACACCTGTTTCGTCAACATTGTATATATCCTGTGGCTCATATGTGTGTATGTACATAACAATTTGCATATTGTCATAAAAATATTGCTCATTTGAAGCTTGTATCGATGCAAATGTATCGTAACAAAGACACGATTAATTTGGTGATTTTTCGCAGCTCTTCGTAATGAAATCCCGCGTTTTACTTCTATAAAAGCTTCTTCATATTTCCTTAGGTCACACTGTGCCCTTTCTGCCTTCCTCAGGCGTTTTATAGGCATCTAAAAAAAAATACATTCTACTGTGTTGTCACAACCGTACCCAGCCTTCTCTTTTGCAAAAAAACAATCGCCATGACAATACAAAATAATTTACATTCAAAGTAATCACTGGTATTTCATTATTAAAATCTAACTTATAACGAGGAAACAATTCATTGCTCTATCTGTACACATATAATAACAGTTAAGAAAAGAAAGGTAATACAAATAGTTACTTTTGACAGTCAAGAAGCAATAGTGGGGCCTCTGGTAGGGTTAATGTCGTGCGATGACTGATGGTATACTGTGGCACATGTTCGGGCAGGCAAGCTGCTCCTTACCCCTTACACCCAACCCGGTATTCCTTATGGTTTCGCTAAAATGGCGACTGTCACAACCGTACCCTGGCACAACCGTACCCAGTCTCCCCTACACCCAGGGCGAAGACGGGAATACATACAGGGTAGATACATATATATTCCAGCTTGTGTGCTTGATCAGAGACCGGCGCGGCGTATCGTGTAAGCCTTCGTCAGGTACGACAGGCACAGAAAGAATTTTGAATGCACTTTTACTACTGTCCTTTATGAGGGTTATTGGTAACTAAAACTTCAAAATGGAATGCAATAGATGGAAAAAACACAAATTCGTCGAGAGGGAGCTCTACTTTAATAGAAGAAAGTGGATTATGTAATTTGTTGCCAAACGGCAACAGTATGCACTAGAGGGTTAAGGTTATTTTATCATCGTGTTAATCATCAAATGGCGGAAGTCGCAAGTTGGGATATCAACCATAGGGATATGCATACAAATACGGTCACAATTGTATAGTAATGTCTATAACCTTGACCAGAAGTCTCCACATTGAACGGAAGTAACCAACATCAGATTTTGCTACATGCTTAATAGATTTGCTGGCCTTGATTTCGGCTTAAAGTTACTTTAACAGCCTTCCTTTTTTGTGAGCATTTTATAAATACAGGGAGGTTATAAAATAACGCTCCCTATTCGGAGTGGTCTGTAGCTTGAATGAATAATCCAAATGCAAAAACTTTGAGACACTTACTAATCAAGAAGGGGGGAAAAGAATGGAATCATAAAAAACAAACTCGTCTCTTGACCAGGGTTTGAAATTACGAGGCGTAATTGGATGTGTTGGCCGTAATTAACCATAATTGGATACGCCTCGTAATTTAGAACTTTGGTCAAGAGACGAGTTTCGTGTTATGATTCCGTTCTTTTTCGAGAAAAAGAAACTCGTCTCTTGACCAGGGTTCTAAATTACGAGGCGCAATAAGCTGTGTTGGCCGTAATTGGTCATAATTGACGACGCCTCGTAACTTAGAATACTGGTCAAGAGACAAGTATTTTTTGTGATTATTCATTTTTATGATTATTTTTTAGGGTTCTATCTTTTTTTTTGATTCCATTCTTTTTCCCCCTTCTTGATTAGTAAGTGTCTCAATTTTTGAAGCATTTGGATTATTCATTCAAGCTACAGACCTCTCCGAAGAGGGAGCGTTATTTTATAACCACCCTGTATTAAGGTAGGTAGGTTTGAATTATGGTCGCACTAGACCAGTGGATCCCAACCTTTTCTGGACCATCGCCTCGTTCTTTAGGTTGATTAACATCCATCGCCCCCTTTTAATTTTCATGTTATGACTAATCATAATTTGAGTTAAAGTGTAACTATATAAAACAGTTTAACATTTACTACCGTTTATAAAAAAGAGTTTTATCCGATCATTTTTAAATAGAATAGAAAACACATAAAACACATATTTTTAACACAGTTGACAAATGACAGTGATTGTGCCCTCTAGAAGGAGAGTGTAGGCTTTATAGCCCATTACCCAGCTCGCCAGAAGAGACAGTCACAAGAGACACACAAAGAAGGACGACACAAACACTTAGACAAATAACAACATTTATTGACAAGCACAAACATCCATGCCTTTACCGGGATTTAAACCCGAGCCCAGCAGCTCCAAAGGCTAGTACACTAACCATTGCGCCAATGGGCCGGCTTAAATGGTTATGGTTGGCGACTGCTTTTACTCTACAAAGGTAAAACATTTTAATTCCCCCCCTTTGAATACTCATCGCCCCCTGATTGCCCCTCAATTATTTTTTGCCCCCTTGATAACACGAATCGCCCACAGGGGGCGATCGCCCCAGGTTGGGAACCGCCGCACTAGACCAACACGATGGCTATTGGCGAGGGGCGTCATAATTTAGAACCACAGTCAAGTGACGAGCCGACACCTGAGTAGGCTCCCAACGCAACCGCTAAGGGCGACATCGAACGCAGCGTTAGGACTTTGAAGGATATTTAACAAGCACTTCCCCCACACTGGGTGTTATTATTCGGCGGACATTTTTGGCTGCACGGACCGTTTATAGGTCGGCAGTTATTTTGTCGATGCCCGGATCCGAACCTGGGACCTTTCGCATGCAAGGCGTACGCCTAATCGACTGGGCTCCCCAGCCCCTTTGTAAACATCAATAAATTGTGATAGTGTCCGACTTATCAGACGGAACGGTCGTTCCGCCCGCCAATCTCAAAATGACGCCAAGGGCTAAACGGCAGTTATGTATATATACAGAAAACATTTCGCTATGTTAACAGCGAAATTGATTTTATTTTCTACCAGGCAAACTAAACTTCGTAGAACAATAAAAAAAATACAGTTAAAAGGTTTCGTAGATTACTTTCAATAAAAAAATTTTGGTTATTCTAGAGTCAAAAACAGCGGAGGAAAAAAATATGGAAATTTTCGAAAATGAAATCTTTCGAGCAGTTTTAGTCAAATTTTGACCTAATTTTTGAAGTGACCTACAGCCATTACTAGACCATTAATCTGGAAGCGGTTTTTACTAAAAGATTCAGAATGCTCCAATTAAGCCCCTTTCATATGTTTGAAGTTTCAAAAAGAGCTCGTTCTATTTTTAATTAATTAAAATCTATATTACCTTTGGCGGTATGAATGTGCGATAAACAAGCCATCCTAGCGGCCAGGTACCTCCTTAAACGAGCCAAGGTTTACTGTATTTTCATCGAAGAGCCGCATAGCAGCGCTGTTAACTATTAAGTCATTACTACAGCTTCTAAAATAATTGATTAATCTAATATCTGAATAGACAGATTCAAAAAAAATCTAATTAATAAACGGAAACTCTTCATTTCAACTTTTTGGCGGTTTTATTTAAAAAAAACTAATGAATCAAATCAATCCAGAAATGTAAACAAACAGTCATATTTGCCAATTTGGTTGCCATATTCAGTTACCAATACCATTAAAAAATAGTTTTGTTGGTTTTTTCTTCATAAAAAGTAAGAAATATATTTTATCCCTAAAAATTATTGAGGAATAATTAATTATGTTAAAGTAATCTTTGCTTATTTTTTTATAAAAAGAAATGATATTTGTTTCTAAAATTTATTGAGGAATATTTTATTATGCCCAAGTAATATTTAATTATTAAAGTTACATTTTTTAACATGAGCTGTTACTAAATGTTTGTATTATAATACATAACCGTAATCTAAGAATTGTATTTGATTATTGTTTTTTCTTGAATAGGCTGGATATTTTTTAGTTTAATAAAAGTAAATTGAAATTAAATATGCCTACAAAAGTGAAAAAAAACTAGGCATAAAAGACGGATGTGGTACACTAAAAATAACAGCTGCGATGTAATCTCGAAATGTGTCGAAAACAATACATCTGGAATAAAACGTCACCTAGAAACTGTTCCTGAAAATAACAAACGGGAACGTTACGATAATGAAGATTCGGTTATTAAAACTGTTCCTATTTTTCAGTTACAGATGTGAAAGGGGATATTTCTTCCCTTAAGCTGTTTCTACTAAACGATTGAGAATGCCCTTTCAGGCCCTTCGTAGGTTTAAAGTTTCAAAAATATTTTTTTCTATTTTTAATTAATTAAAATCGATATTATCTTTGGCGGTACGGTTGCGCGATTAACTAGCCATCATAGCGGCCGTATTACCTCCCGCGACTGCGCCAATTGAGGTCTGCTATATTTTCATCAAAGAGCGTCAGAGTTCAAAAACACAACGAACAAGCCGATATTACAGTTTCTAAAATAAATGATTTATCAAATATATGAATCAGCAGACTGAAAAAACTTTGGAATTCTAATTAATAAACGAAACGCTTCATTAAAAGGTTTTGGCGTTTATTTAAAAAATATATATCAACAGCGATAATGGAATGGTTGATCTTGATCTATAAATGTAAACAGTTTTATTTGGTTGTCAGATTCATTTCATATTACCTCAAACTTTTTAAACACTTTGCTTTTTATATGAAGAGTAAGAAATTATATTTCTTTGGTTCTCAGAAGTTATATAACTCTCTATAAACATTGAAATCATGTCGTCAATTTTGTAGTCGTATTGTGTCTGTATCTTTTGTTATTTTTAAAAAAAACTACTGATATCCCCCCAAAAAACTTCGTAAAAGTAAACAAACGCCAATCTAAAAAAAACTATTTTATCAAAAAGCAAAATCATTATGAAAGTTGTGGCTAAAAAAGCCGTGATATAAAATGAATGCCAATCTCTTGTGTAAAACTTCCTGATCATAATAAGTAGTATAATTTAAGTTTTGCTGCCATAAAAATATTGCACTGTTTGAGGTTGGTGCACAACTTAATCCCCCTAAAAATTTAAATCGCGCAAATGAACTTGAATTACTAAATCAGAATAACGCGAAGGATACTTAAAAAAAACTTTAATAAATGTATGATCTCAATACATTTATATAAAGGTGTAGAGGGTGGTTAAGATGGGGGCACCAACCTCAAACAGTGCAATATTTTTATGGCAGCAAAACTTAAATTATACTACTCATTATGACCAGGAAGTTTTACACAAGAGATTGGCATTCATTTTATATCACGGCTTTTTTAGCCACAACTTTCATAATGATTTTGCTTTTTGATAAAATAGTTTTTTTTAGATTGGCGTTTGTTTACTTTTACGAAGTTTTTTGGGGGGATAAATGTGTACTCTTGCAAGCCTCTCTCTTAAAAGCATTTGGCATTAAAAACAATGTTAAGTTATGATGTTAACTGCAAATAAGTGGTACGGCCTATTTTATTTGTTTTTGCATTTATAGCACACAAAACTGTGTTTTTAGAGCTTAATGCGTCTGTCTCAGTAACTATTCAAGATAATTTTTTCAAAAAAATTGCTTTGGAAAACTTACTTTTTATCATATATTTGCATGAAAAATATGTTTAGAATAAGAATATACATGTAGGATTTTGCTCGGGTCTTGAGAGGTTAAAGTTATGTGAGTTACTTGAAAACCTGACAGTGTTAGATGATGGGTTTATATAATGTCTCTATTACAGGGTTAGGTCTTTAGTAAACAAACAGTCAAAATCATTGCGATTTCATTGTCTTTCCTAACTATTGAAGCATAGTTAACTTTTTTTCCTCATGTAATTAGTTATCATTTTTAATTTATTAGTAAAAATTTATACCCATAACTTTATTATAACCATCCATCTTTATTATTAGTGTTATATCCATATTTTATTATTTATTGTAAAGAAGACTGTAGAAACAATTTATAAACGTAATAGATTCATTCATAAATTGAATCCGAAGGTAGGTTTAATATCGGCATTTATGCATTCTATATTTTAAATAAATGAAAGGAGTCTCATCATCCAAATAAATAGTTCCTTTCAAGGAATATTTAATACCACATTTAACAAAACATATCTCTAACTTCATTCAAAACTTCTCTAGCAATTTCCACTTATAAAAGCAACTAAATGTGTCATTTGCTCCTTTGAATTTAATTTTCTTTTCGAAAAAACATAAAAAATGGAAATCGAACAAAAAGAATCATCTCCGATCCAATTCACAAAGAAACAGTGCCTAACTGATGGACAGACCAGATAATTAACAAAAGAACTTATGCTACACAAATCGCCAGAGAAAAACAAGCGTTAACTCAAGTGTTAACTAACAAGTGTTAAAGTTTAAATCCTTCCTTGTTGTTAAATCGTAAAAAAAATTAACCCGGTTCTTCCTATTTGACCAAAAGTTTTGTTCTGGAACGAAAATCATGATTTTTGAATTGGGGCGCCAAATCGGAACCTCTGAAATCGCCAACTTGAAATAATAGATTCATCACATTTGGTTAGCTGGATATAGTTAGTTCTTTTTAAAAAAAAATGCGTTATTTATTTGTTTGAAACATAAATGATTGTGCGTTTGTTGAAAATATAAATAACATCGCGTATTGAACTGCATTGTGTTGTGAAATAGTGTAAAATTATATTGTAAATAATTTAGTGTAATAAAAACAATATATATTACGATAGGTGTAAAGCTTTGACCACGGTTTAACTAGCCCTTGAGTAACAAATAATATACTTATCTAACATCAAACTAGAGATAAAAAAGACGAACGTTCGTCCAAATTAACTTCCAAAATAATAATCATATCATTAAGTTCTTTGGTCTGCCAAGCGTGTCGTCCTGATCGTTCTCCACTTCCATTTTCTAACAACATTCACTGAAGAACCCTCTGTAATTCTGTATTTTGTAAAAAGCTAAATTGTTGCAAACGTTTCTAAATCAATCAATTCCACTCTTTTCTAAGTAGGTTAAGTTGCAGACTTCCAGAAGTAAAGACTTACTGTGTAGATTATCGCTTTTTGATGTTACCTCTCATATACCTAAAGTGCACGTTTTCTGAAATGGATTAAAAATAATCTGGTGAAAAATGTTGTGGTTCGTCTTCACTTTTGACGGGATAATTATAGTTGTTTTGTTTCGGTAATTATTATAGATGATACGCCTTAGAGATTAAACTTCCTTAACCATGTTATAGTTTAATTTCCCTTCTTATACCAAATAAAAAG
The DNA here is from genome assembly GCA_023701765.1 of Hylyphantes graminicola. Lineage (NCBI taxonomy): Eukaryota > Metazoa > Arthropoda > Arachnida > Araneae > Linyphiidae > Hylyphantes > Hylyphantes graminicola. The sequence continues at coordinate 45,829,107 of CM043112.1, forward strand.
TTTACTTTAAATTTTTAGAATTCGTTCTTCTTTGTGCAACTTTACAAATTAGAAGCCTGATGCTCTTTTAGTTCGAGCTTCAGACAGATGGAACATTGTTCAAAACTCTCTTTTTTAGATTCAGCATACTCCATACTCTTCAAAATGAATAAAAAAATGAAGTCTCCACTTTGGATAATCGATTCCATCGCAGATCGCAATGCTCTCATTACTTAATATTTCATATTAGGAAATTAAGAATAAAAATAAGAATTCAGGTAATTATATGATTTATTTAATGTCACCGTGGTAAATCGTACCTCCATTGAACATGAAATTTCGCTAAGATGAACGAAATATAGAATTTCTGAAATGGAATGGAGAATAGATGGATACGTTTTCCCGTTCTTTTAAATCTTTTGACTAAAGCTACAATGTATGCTTGTTTCAACCATTCATAGAAGTTTATGTACACCATAAACAAGCGATACATGTGCCCGCCAGTAAAGTTGCACCACATATCTTATACTAATTCCTAGAGAGGGACCGGGAGGGGGGGGGGCTTTGTGATTAAGATCGCTGACCAATACGCTAACAGTCTGCGTAATGTACAGCCCTCCTTCATTGGAGGGTTTGCGAAACCCCCTACCAAACCCTGTAATTCCGGTTCTGTCTGGGAGAAAATCCCCAAGAGGGAAAAAATGCTGAGTTTTCTCTTCAATCCATGGAATCCATGGATTGAAGAGAAAACTCAGCATTTTTTGTTGGGGGGTTTCGCAAACCCTCCAACGAAGGAGGGCTGTACATTACACAGACTGTTAGCGTATTGGTCAGCGATCTTAATCACAAAGCCCCCCCTACCGGTCCCTCTCTAGGAATTAGTATAAAATATGTGGTGCAACTTTACTGCCGGGCATTGTGTCGCTTGTTTATGGTGTACATAAACTTCTATGAATGGTTGAAACAAGTACACATTTTAGCTTTAGTCAAAAGATTTAAAAGAACGGGAAAACACATCCGTCTATTCTCCATTTCATTTCAGAATTTCTATATTTCGTTCTTCTTAGCGAAATTTCATGTTCAATGGAGGTACGATTTACCCACGGTTACATTAAATAAATCATATAATTACGCGAATTCTTATTTTTATCATCAATTTCGATGGCTCATGTAAACGCGCCTATTGACGCATGGACAACTGATAAAAGGGCCGATATTTGGCCGTTATTAAAACATACTACCGAAACACATAGTCAAGGCCATGTTTCTTAGTGGGGATTACGTCGGAAAAACGTAATTTAATGGTCGAGCTGGATTTTGTCGGGATTCACTTGGGTGGGTTCTGATGACAAAATTAAGGGCGGAGGATGACTGTGTTTTTAAAGCACTGGACCTTAGAACCAAAGCAGTGCTGTATTTGTACTCCGTTTTAGGAAGTAAGGAAGATTGGGTAAGTAGGGCAAGCACGGGTAGAGTAAGTAAGAAGTGGTATAACCTAAAGAAACTAAAATATCAGATATATAAAGGTTTAATCTTTTGATGTTGAGTCGATATACAGGGTGGTTATAAAATAACGCTCCCTATTCGGAGTGGTCTGTAACTTGAATGAATAATCCAAATGCAAAAAACTTTGAGACACTTACTAATCAAGAAGGGGGGAAAAGAATGGATTCATAAAAAACAAACTCGTCTCTTGACCAGGGTTTGAAATTACGAGGCGTTATTGGATGTGTTGGCCGTAATTAGCCATAATTGGATACGCCTCGTAATTTAGCGTATCCAATTATGCGTTATTTTATAACCACCCTGTACACAAAGGCATAATGGTTTCTAATTGCGATAAGTTAAATTATCGTCGCACTAGAGTTATATTATGGCGACGCACATCGTAATTTAGAACCACTGTGAAGAGACGAACCAGTACCTGAGAAGGCAACTTTTTGGAGTGACATACAGTATACGGCGTGGGGCATTGGAGCATATTTTTAACAATTTACTCGCTCTACACTTGATATTTATTATTCGTCGGACATTTTTGGCTGCACGGGCCATTTATAGGCCGGCAGCAATTTTGGCGATACCTGTACCTGAACCTGAGACCTTTCGCATGCTAGGGAGTGTCTAACCGACTGGTCTCCATAGCCCCTGATTTGTAATTGAGATATAAAGGATCGCACACATTTAGTTTTGGTACCAAGGAAGTTTTATCATTTGGTTTCCACCTCTGGATTTCTAATTCAAAATTCACATCAGAATTCCAAAATAGGTATACTCATCAGGATTCTCTTTTAGAAAAGATGTAAACTAGCCTGGACTTCAGTTTTTTTTATTAGGAATTTACAATTCGCATTTATACCACAGAATTTACATCTTGCATTTTTTACTTTAGAATTTATTACACCTTGCATTTTTTACTTTAGAATTTATTACACCTGGCATTTTAGACCTTTCAATTTGCAACTTGCATTTTAGTCCTTAGAATTTACACCTTGCATTTTAAGAATTGCAATTAAAGCCTTGAATTTTAGAGTTCACAATTTACACTTTCTATTTTAGTCCTTAGAATTTACACCTTAGATTTTGGTTGAGTGACGTTTTCGTAAGGTCTTGTAGTCCACTCAATACAGTATTAAAGTGACTCTGAGCCGAAACTTCAGTACGTTAGCAACTATCTTCATTTTTTAAAAAACATAAACAATATATTTAATTTTTCACTAAAGTTTCGCCAATCTGCAGTAAAAATCAATTCAAAATTAAATACGATTAGTAATCCTTTTTTTTATCTGATACGTTGCAATGCATGAAACAAGTATCATTCCCTTAAAAGATAAACATTTATGAAGAAACATTGATTTAAATCTTTACAGGAGACTCCAGAAATTCAGGCTCTGATTCACATGGCTTGCACCATACATGCGTAACGGTAACGGTTGGAGTGTAATTTGAACGAAAGAGATAAAATGTGAAATTTCTTCACGGAGGAAAAGAGTGATGGCCGTTTCACTCGCGACTGTTACGGTTATGTCCGGTGTATTTACGGTGCCGGATGAAGGCAGTAGCAGTGTTAAGGGGGAATTGACGTGCAGAACCGGGGGTCTCCAAACTCAAGTGCCTCAATGTTAATCCAATGGGAAAAATTATTTTCGCTGCCACATTTCTCCGGCTGTATTGAATATTTTTACAAGCGGATTTTTTTTGTGATAAATGTAGCTGACTTTCAGGTCACTATCTTCCCACTTTTTGAAATTGCTTCGAATATTTTGTGTAAAATAATTTATTGAATATTAAAAAAATATTCGTACTAATTTCAAAAAGTGGGAAGATAGAAAAGATATTGGAGACCCCCGGTCCTGCACGCCCATTCCCCCTTAACCCTTTCAGTCCCAGTGACGCCATTTGGAATCATCCCTTTCAGTATTTTTTTTTTCCAAATGTTTATTCCGTTATGACATCCAAACACATATCATTCGATTCTTCACACTTTGTTCTATTGGACAATATTTTACATTAATCTCAATAGAAGTCAGAACTACTATTTTTTTATTTAGAAAATAGCTAACAAGCGTTTCACCTGATTTTTGAGAAGTTCACTTCAGTTAAACATATTTAAAACACAATTTAAATTATTTCGGTTAAAATAATTACTAAATTTTTTAATAATATGGTCAGATACCTTAAAATGTATAACTCGAAGTGTGTTTAGGTAATATATATATTTATTTTGTTGTTTTCCACAGTTAAAAAAATTTGGCATTATTTCAAAAACAATATAAAAAATTTAAATGAATTTTTTTTTCAAGTGGAACTCTTATTTTGACCTAAAATAAGCTTATTCTGTGAATATCAGATGTTTCAGTAGTTTGTAGTAAAATTTTTGGGACTGAAAGGGTTAACCATAGATTTAGAAAGTAGCTGATCTCTCTCTGCCCCTAGAGGGAAAGGTGAAGCCACTTGTGAACCAGTATCCCATACGGCAGTTCGCAAGCCCTAGCACATGGCATGCTATATTCCACCAGATGGCACCATGAGATAATTCGACAAATAAAAAATATCTATTTAATATTAACTAATTAAAACTTTTTACCAGTTTTGCTAGCATAAATTTATCGATGGATATGTAGTGATAATTTCTGGCTGACATGAGGTGTATATTCATAAAAGAAGCAGATTAAAAATGCAGTTTTTATTGCATGTAACTCTTCGGCAAAAGCATTATTTGTGAACCAGTATCCCGTGATGCAATGCGAAAACGGAGAAATGTGGATTCATCACATAATCGCGCTGTTTGTATTGCGTTCTACGAGATTGCGCAATCGATGAGCATATCTGCTACTTTCTGAATCTATATGGTGTTAACCAATTGTACTCCTGCGGATAAAAAGTTACCAACAGTGATTTTTTAAGCCTATTCGTATTACAGAAGTGGCCGAGATAGCCTGGTCAATAAGGTCTTGGACTGGCATTCCTAAGGCTGCGAGTTCGAGCCTCACTGCCTTCCTGAGACCCCCGTGTACGCTAATAGTGCCTGGTTCACGTTAAATCCGTCGTGATCACTAAGTCCTCCAAGTTCCCATATCAAATCTATACCTCTGGGGGCGACAAGTTAATTCTGGAGATCCTCTAGTTGGCTTCTGTCTCTAAAAATTAGATGGATCCACTTATTTGAGTGTGCTGTGTCTGTCTTACTTGACGAAGGTTTATAAGCGGGTCTCTGACCAAGCAGACAAACCTGAATATATATGTCTACCAACCATTTTACTATGGAATCGGACCTTTTTTGTGTTTGTTGATCTTCAACATTCTGAGTTGAATTTATAAGACAAAATTTGAGTAATTGGATAAATTCATATAAACTTTTTTTGGGTTAGGTTGAAATGCTTCTAAAAGCAATACACAATATTAATATCTTCGAAATGTTAAACACTCTTAAAAACCCTAAAACTAAAGATTTTGCAGTTTTTTTGGAGGAGTATTTGCCGATTTATTTAACATAATCTCTTGATAATCCTTTGGGAGCTCATATCCATTCAATTCATAATATTGTAGTGTTTATCAACACAAATAAAAAATTCCTATGCGAGCATAAATAACGACCGAAATAATAACTGGAGGTATATTTTTTACGTAATTGTACTTCTCTTATCGGACTCGGTGGGAGCGAAAACCGTACTTACAGTTTCTCTTGGATGGACTTCGAAATATTGGTTTGAAGATTGACAAAATGACAAATGACAGGGAGTGCGCCCTCTAGAAGGGAAGAGCATAGGCTTTGTAGCCCGTTACCCCGCTCGCCAGAAGAGACAGTCACAAGAGACGAAGGACGACACAAACACGAAGACAAATAACAACACAAACATCCGTGCCTTAGCGGGATTTGAACCCGAACCCAGCAGCTCCAAAGGCTAACACCCTAACCGTTGCGCCGCCGGGTCGGCATGGTTTGCAGATTAATTGAGTTCATAAATTTTTAGTTAGGAAGAAACATTTATTTTTGAAATAAAAGGGATAATACGGCAGGAGATAAAAAGAGAAGAAGATAGAGAATGAGATTAATAAAAGTAATATAAAGAATACTTTAAGGAGTCATAGGAGTCTTAAAAATGTGCAAAGAAGGTACTACAAAGTCGAGTTTGATCTTTCATGTCATCTTTTAACTACTCAATATACAAGTATAATTTTTTATATGCTATTCTATAGGATTGATTTATTATAAAACAAATTTTCAAATGTATGAATAAGCTTTAGCCAAAACTAAAATAAATGATATTAAACATAAAGCTATTTGAACACATTGGGATTAGGCTTGCGCGGCAAATTGTGAGGTCAAAATTGAAAAAATGGCCAAGAAAATGACTTTATATTGTACAAATATGTACAAACTATGACTTATGCCTAAATTCTCAGCTCAATTTTAATTATAATTTTTTTTTTTTAAATTTTAAATCAAAATTTTAAAATTTTTATTAATTTTTTTAGAAAAAAGTTCTTAAAATAATTTCTAATTAAAATTGAGCTGAGAATTTAGGTCTAAGTCCTAGTTTGTACATATTTGTACAATATAAAGTCATTTTCTTGGCCATTTTTTCAATTTTGACCTCACAATTTGCCGCGCAAGCCTAATCCCATGTGTTCAAATAGATTTATGTTTAATATAATTTATTTTAGTTTGGGCTAAAGTTTCATAGATTTTAAAATTTGTTTTATATTAAATAAATCTTATAGAATTACATATAAAAAATTATTCTTGTATATTGAGTAGTTAAAAAATTACATGAAAGATCAAACTATGCTTTGTAGTTCCTTCTTTGCACTTTATTAAGACTCCTATGACCCCTTAAGTACCTTGAAAAACTTTTTTTCTTGCATAGATAAGTTCAAAAATCAACTATAAAATCAATTCATTATCTTCTCAAAATAAAATATAAGGAAATTGACTTTTGCACTGACATAGCAGAGTGCCAGTTCATTTCGATTCCTACACTCTTAAAACAAACACTCCTAATTTAACTCAGTCTGAGTGAATTTCACTCCTCCAGACTGGAAAATGCACTTCTCCTTTTGGAGTGGATCCTTTGTGTGTTAAACCTCCGACAGGATCACTCCAAACGAGTGATTTTAACTCAGTCTGAGCTAATATGCATGCCTTTACGGTGTCGAAAATGCACTTCTCCAACTGGAGTGGATTTCACTGTTTTGTTTTAAGAGTGTAAATCGCACAAAAAAAAATTACCCACCAGATTTCTAAATAAACCCCCCCCAGAACCTCTGTTCCCGTGAAACCATCATATCCACTATTCTCAAAAATAAGAAAAATAAAATTAAAAGTATGATTCTGTTAATTTTTCTTAATTATCATGATGTTTTTTAAAACATTTTTTTTATCAGCCAACCGTGTGACTTGGGTAGAAATTCTAGTCCCCTCTTAGGTGAACTAATGTCCATCCTCATCCAATGTCGTTGATGCTAGCAGGAAACGGAATTCGAGATGCGTAACAATTTTCCCACACGAAAAACTGTAAATTCCAATATTTCGGAGATTTTTGTTTCTCATGTGCAAGACGTGTATGGTTACTGGGAAAATCACATGTGTTTTTCCTACTGAGTAAAACTTTCCCTCAATTATTCGGTTTCGTGCGTCAATTTATATCTTACTTTAATCTTGGATAAGAAAGTAAATTTAGCCTCGTGCGACATGGCGTCCCCCTTTGAGGAAATTTTTTAAAACCTTCCCACAGAAATTAGCAAGTTAATTAGTTCCGAAATTGACCAGGTCCGATAGAAGAAGGTAATGGTAATGTAATCGTTTCCGGCTGCCTATTTCTAGCCTCCGTCAGGAGCTTTAACACAGCCAATAACGTCTCGTAATTTAGAACCCTGGTCAAGTGACGAGATCGACACCTGAGTGGGCACCCAACGGAAACTTCGAGCGACATCGTACGCTGACGCCGTCGGGACTTTGGGCTCCACAGATTTAACGAGCACGTCTGTCCCAGTGTACTCGGGCCCATCCGTCACGAGTTGGATTTTTTCTACTCTTTCCAGTACAGATATCCGATTCATAGGATGACTGGTAGTAAGTGGGATTCGAACCTGAGAAGGTTGGATCCTGAGGCTCACGCCTTAACCACTCGGCCACGGAGAGGCCCCTATAGAAGAAGATTCAAATATGAATTTTCAGCCTTTGATTGATGATTTGACCTTTGATACAGCCTTTGATTGAATTTTGAGCCTTTGATCGATTGATTTTTTCTATAAAAAATGAAGATTTGATTTCTCATTTATTTCTATAAATATGAAGTTGATCGAAAGTCAATGCGATATTAGAGTTCTTCTTCAAAAATTATTTTTCAAACTTTTTAAAAATTTGTTTTAGTAGTTAATTTTAAAGGCAGTTTGCAAAAAAAAACAATGCTAAAGTGAAATGTAAACAACAAATAAGTAATACGGTTATTGGAGCTTGTAGTTGGTTCTTGTAACATGGTAAAATTTTTTAAAATTTTAAATTATTTAAATTCTAATGCAGTTATTTTTTAAAAGTATTTTTCCCATAATTTATGAATATTAAAGATACAAATATATTCTTTCGGGACGAAAAAGAAATCATGCATTACAGGATTAAAAAATTCTTACCCTTGGGTATAATTATATATATTTTCAAAATTGGCACCATTATCGATATACCATTTAGCGCGATGCACTTATTTTGCGGAAATAATATCCTTTTAATTCGACACAACATAGTAATATTACTTTTTTGATAAAAATTTAACTTTTTCATTCAAAAACAAAAGCATAGCTTTAATCGATGACAAATTACCAAAGTTGCCAAACATCAACAATATTTTAAAATCATTTAATGTGGATCAAAGTGTATGTTTCCAAATGACAGCAGTGTGCACCAGAAAGTAAATGCTGGTGGACAAGTACGCTCTTTTGTAAATTACGACTCACACATAGTTTGAACCTACTATAAGATGTGGTGCTGCCATCTGTAGTGAAAATAAAAACATTATAACTGACCCGACGAATTTATTGTACGAATTCATAAGAAAACCTTCGAAGAAATGTTACATACTCTGAACAGAGGAGGAGGGGTTGTTAACACAACATACTTTAATGAGATCAGAATACAGAATGATTAAGAATACCAGGGAGAATTAATTGTATATCAAGAACATGGAGTTAAGTTGAGTTGCTACAAAATTACTGGTGTTTAAACTATTGTTCTTATTGTCTTTTTACCACTGACGTCGTTCGTGTAAATGTCTCAGATCACAACACTCCTCCCCATCAACTTTGAGGTTTCCGCGGTCGTAAGTTGTAGGAATGTCTAGGAGGTTCAGGAGCAAAGTCCGGGAGATGCGTGATGGATCGCTTAGGCTCTTCACTGGAACTTTGCACTGCAGGAACGGACTGTTGCTCTGCAGGACCCATCGGATCTGGTGGACTTGTCGAAGAAGGTGGTTCATCCGAGGCAGGATTGTCCGAAGTTATTGGAACTGGTGGTTCGGCTTTCCTCCTTAACATCTGATCCACATGACATCGCTTGATCTGTCCATCTTCGGTGCGAGCCCGGTAAGAGACAGGACCGGTGGCTTCTATCACTGTGGCTGGAATCCAACGTGGGCCGGGATTGTAGTTTCTCAGCAAGATAGAGTCATTCTCTAGAAAATGTCGTAGGCCACGATCTTCACAACCCTGTCGATAGACCATCTCATGCTTAGCTCTCCGCTCTTCTGTTAGATCCGGATGGAGGCTATCCAAAACCGTGCGAACCCTCCTCCCCATCGACAGCTCTGCAGGACTGGTTCCCGTAGTTGTGGTTGGCGTGCAGTGCTGCTGCAGGAGAAAATTTGCCAATCTTTTCTTCCAAGATCCTTGAATTATCCGACGCAGGGAGTCTTTAACTGTTTGAACAGTTCTTTCTGCTTGGCCATTGGCAGCTGGTCGTCTTGGAGCGATCAAAACTTGGCGAATAGCGTTTCGTTCCAGAAAAGATTTGAACTCAGAAGAGGTAAACTGAGGGCCATTTTCGGAGACTACCACCCCTGGAAGACCATGAGTAGCGAAGATTTCTCGGAGAACATCAATGGTCGCACCAGCGGTCGTAGAAGGCATTCGTTTAACTTCCACCCATTTGGAGAAGGAATCAACGAGTATGAAAAAATCTTGACCCTGGAATGGTCCCGCAAAATCCACATGCAGACGGGACCAAGGACGACTCGTGATTTCCCAAGGGTGCACAGGTGCTCGTGGAGGCAAGTGACGAGAGGATTCACAGTCTGTGCAGTTCTTGACAAAGGAGTCGATGTCAAGATCCATGCCTGGCCACCATACATAGGATCTGGCAAGCATTTTCATTCTCTCGATGCCAGGATGACCAAGGTGTAGAGCTCTTAGGACACGGAACCTTCCCGATGCTGGAATTATCACCCTATTTCCCCAAAGCAAACAGTTCCTGTGAACTGATAGCTCGTTCTTTTTAGAAAAATATGTTTGGAATTCTGAATCGGGTGGTTTATTGGGCCAACCCTTCAAAACGAAATTTAGGATTCTAGAGAGTATTTGGTCACGCAATGTCATTTTTGCAATGTCCGCAGCATAAAGTGGCGGGTTCTCTAGTTCCTCAGTAAAGAGAACTTCAAGAGGAGATGGAACCTCAAAATCCTTACTTTTCATGGGTAGCCTACTTAACGCGTCAGCATTTTGAATCTTTTTTCCTGGTTTGTGAATAATCGAATAGTCGTACGCGTTTAGAAGTAAACACCACCTCAGCATTCTAGGGGACATTATCTCTTTGGTAGGTTTAGTATTATTGAAAATTCCTAAAATCGGTTGGTGGTCCGTAATAATGGTGAATTTATGACCGAATAAGAAATGATGGAATTTCTTTACTCCAAACACAATTCCCAATGCTTCCTTATCTATCTGGGCGTAGTTTCGTTCGGCAGACGTTAAAGTACGAGAAGCAAACGCAATGGGCATTTCTTTCCCATCGGGAAGAATATGACTCAAAACGGCCCCTAATCCGAAAGGAGACGCGTCGCAGGTTAGTACAATTGGTAGTTTTTCATCAAAAGGAACCAGAACGCTGTCTGAACTGAGTAGATTTTGTAGGGTTTTAAAAGCCTCGTCATGCTTTTTTGTCCATTTCCACTCAGAGTTTTGATCAAGTAGTCGATGAAGAACTTCTGCTACTGTTGCCTTATCCTTCAAGAATCCATTATAAAAATTCAACAACCCCAAAAACGCTTGTAGTTGCGTTTTATTCTCGGGCACAGGGAACTCCTGAATCGCGGTTACTTTTGACCTAGAAGGGTGAATTCCTTTCCTATCTATCCGGTACCCCAAGAAATCAACTTCACGTACTCCAAAAAGACATTTGTCTCGATTGGCTTTTAACCCGTACTCCATTAATTTAGCCAAAACATTTTCTAATCGGGAGACTAGCTCTTCAGTTGAATTTGCCACAATTAACAAATCATCAAAATATGGAACTACTCCTTCCATATTCAAGAACAAGTTCTCGATCAGATTTTGGAAAATTCCAGGAGCAACTTTTATACCAAATTGGAGACGTTTTACCTTGTACGCGCCTTTATGAGTAATAATTGTTTGGGCCTCAGCCGATTTTTCGTCAACTGGTAGTTGTAGGTACGCCTGTGCTAAATCTATTTTTGCGTAAAATCCCCCTCCTTTTAAGTTTGAAATCAAATGGTTCACAGCAGGAACGGGGTAGGGGTGGTCAGCCATAGCCTTATTCAACGTCACTTTATAATCACCACACAGCCTTACTTCCCCTGACGGTTTAATAACTGGGACAACAGGCGTGGTCCACTTAGGATCTGCTATTGGCTCTATTACCCCTTCTTTAAGCAACTTATCTAAAGCATTTTCAATTTTAGGTTTCATAGCGAGCGGAACGTTTCTTGATTTGAATCGAATTGGGGGACATTCCGGATTCAACGGCAAAGAAATAGGTTTTCCCAAATAAGAACCCAGTCCCTCACTAAATACATCACGATACTTGTAAAGTAAATCGTTGATGATGTCAGATTTGGTCTCGTTTATTCCACCTAAATAAATTCCCAAACCTTCAAACCAAGAATATCCCAGAATATTGGTGCAACGCTCCTTTGAAACCAATAATTCTAGATTCGCTTTACGGTCTTTAAAAGTCACGAGAACTTCGCAAAACCCCGCAAGGGGAATTTTGTTTCCCTGAAAATCCCGCAATTCTACACGAGTTTCGCGAATTTCCGGTTTTTCATCCTGAAACACACGTTGAAAAGTGCTCATAGAAATTATCGAATAATAAGAACCCGAATCAATCTCTAAACTTAATTTTTTCCCTTTTATTTTGTACCTCGATTTTTTGCTTAAACGACGAACTCTGTAAAGAATTAACGTATTCCTCCGGTATCTGAATTTCATTTGTACGAGACGAATTAGAATTCTTTTTCCGACATACTTTTTGAATATGACCTTTACCCTTGCAAAAATAACATATTGCGTTACGGAATTTGCATTCTGCACGAACATGATTTGATCCGCAGCTAAAACAAACTTTGGCATTCTCAATTTTAGAATTTTGCTGTTTACCCTTCGCGGGTTTTTTATGCTTTAAAAAATCCACTGACTGATGCGAATTTCTAGTGAACGAATTTTCGGAACGCATCAGACGCGACTGAGCAGCAGCAGATTCAGCGGCCAAAGCCATTGAAATAGCCA
>CM043112.1:45841816-45923462 GCA_023701765.1 Hylyphantes graminicola
GCGCGTTCAATTTTCCCCCAAGATTTTAATGGCATTATATTACGAATATTTTGGCTAGTATGATACATTTTAAAAGTAAATTAAGAAATTTCAATATATTTTATTAAAAATTCAATAATATAATGCTTTGTTTGATAAAAAAAATAATATCATGGTTTGGTTGTTTCTAATGATTGTGTGGAGAACGGAGTAAGATTGTGCATTCAAAATTAAGTTTGAAGCCTTATTCGATCAATAAAAGAAAATTAAAGTTTTTTTTAAATACCATTAACCATTTTAAAACCTTTTTAATCTGTAATAAACCCAAAAAAACGAAATGAATGTAATTTAACGAAAACTACATCTAATTTGACTTACCACTTTCTAAATACTGAAATGCCATAATGTGAATACTTATTTTAATCCTATGTCTTTCACAAGTGTTTCGGAACTTTTTTTGCCTATCAACATTTATAATTCATAATTGCCCGAAATCAATGACTTTAGTTGTGTAAAAGATAGTAGCTTATTTTGAGGAAAAAAGTGTTTCTTTATCGTGAAATCCAGGATATTTTCTTTAGGTAAAAATCTTTTAAACCAAACAAACAGATGTTTCGACGAAACACTTGTAATAATATGTATATGGTATCGGTACAAAAAAAAAAGGAGATTTTTTAAAAATGAATATGGGCTCATAAAAAAAAAATTACGTGCAAATATTTATGCAGGAAAAGAAAATGTTTGAGAATAAGTATTTACGATTATTGCTATTCATAATGGTTTTTATGCAATTTTATGAGCATATCAAGAATATATGCTGCTAAGATGTCAAAGTAGTGGATTTATTTGTAGTGGAGTAGTGGAAAACAATAATTTCTGTAGGCACATCATATATACACAAATATGTTAAGGTGGTTCAGTACCCCAAAATCGGTGAAAAAATCAAAACAAAAATTATTGGCTTAAAATACTATTACAACCTTTATTAATAATGTCACAAAGTATCAAGACGATTGGAAAAATATTTTTGACATTAAAAAGCTATTTTAATGTCATGGCTTCGTAAGAAAATGGGCTAACAATAAAAGCTTTAAACGCGTTTTTCTCGGAACTTGATTTTTTGAACTTCGATATACCTTTTGTCAAAAACTATGCTATGTTTTCTCGCAAATTTTTTTATATGATGAAATACATTGTATAGATTAATCTGAGGTTATAAATTTTAATAAAACTAAAGTGAAAATTTTTTTATGGGACAAAAAAGTGAAAATTTCATGATTTTTTGGGTACTTTAAAACTTATTTTATTTAAAAAAATCTAACAGTTATTTACAATTTTTTTTAAAGTCAGATTAATATATAAGGTTGGTATAACACACACAGAAAATTTTAAGATGATCTGATCAGTAGTTATTGTGAAAAGGTACATTGCAATTGGCCAATTTATAACATTACCGATATACAACATACTGAACCCCCTTAACTGGGCCAATGTGATCATTGTTAACAAATAGGAAGTTTTAGATTTTATTTTACACATATATATGAAGAATCCGCTAAAAAATGTGTAATAGAAAGTTAGAGAGGAAAGAAGCAGTTAAAAAATCATGAAAATTCAATAGTTCCCCCTCTACGTAAAAAAACGAACAGTTCAGAATATTATCCTGTTGTAAGATTCTTTTTTGTACACTGTTTATTGTTTTGTAAACTATTTTTGAATATTTTCTTAACATTTGAAACTATTTTCCAAAAATTAGATTTTTTTTCTATAAGATGCTATATAGTTTCAAAATAGCAAAATTTTACAAAAGTTAGCAGAGATTCGAAAGCTTAGTTGTGAACCTTGTCATTTGACCACGGATTTTTAAGTTATGTATTCCTGTAAACAAGTAATGAGAGTATTTCCTTCAATATAAATTTTATATTCCTTCACTATTTTTCCATTTCTCTGTAAAATGATAAAGTATATACAGTCAACCACAGAATAAGTATGCAGTTGCGCGCGCATCCGAAGAGGAAACGCCTTGAGTAAATAAACCTCACTATCCAATCAGAGCAGGCGACGAAATTTCGTCTGTTGTGATTGGCTGCCTCTTTGAGATGGTCTGATATTCGAGGGCCTTGTTACGTCAAAATTGAAAGAAAAAATTATTAGTTTTTCATTCTAACTGAAATAAACTAATACAAATATGTCTTGAACTAACGAATAAATTGAGTTATTGAGTGTGGGTGAAATACCTTTTTTTATTCGATTCTCGCACTCCGAAATGAGAACTATTTACCCCTTTTTCCGTAGAACATTTACATGCTGCAAACTTAATGTGAGTTTTACTGTAGAAGGTTATTCACAGTATTTTTTGTTATTAATATAAATTTTATCTAAAGCATCTACTACTTTACTCTCTTGCGACCTGGCGTCCAAATTTGGGGAAATTTTTAAAACCTCCCCACAAACTATTAACACGTTAATTTGTTCCGAAATTGACTTGGCCCGATAGAAGAAGATCCGAATATCAGTTTTCAGCCTTTTATTACAGGTATTAGTCATTTATTATAAAAAAATAAAGTTTAAACGAGAGTCAATACGATATTAGAGTTTTTTTTAAAAAATATTTATCATATTTTGCAAAATTTTCAAAAGGTTTTTTTCGTTATTAATTTTTAAGGGGACGCATTACCCAAAATATTATTTCTAGAAATAATAACATAAACTTGTAAATTATATTGGTTTTGTATAATGTTTACTCTAAATAAAAAATTTCTAGCAATAAAATTGAATATTTACGAGTAGTTTTTCATTTATTCAAAAAAAAAGGTCAAAATTTTGAATTTTTTTAAAACCCTACTCCTCCTTCATTTTAAGATAATAACTTTACCAAACTTTTATGATTTCTTTTTAGTACTATTTGTTCAAGAACTGTGCATGGATTTTAAAATGCGAGCGACAGTTAAAAAGTAATATGCATTTACAGTGAAAATCACAAAAAAAATACACAAAAAATACAAATTATTGAATTCAACATTTTTTTAAAAAATAGCTATACATAGAATACCTTATTCCATGCACAATTTTGTGCATAATATATGTAAGAACACAGGTAAAAAATTTCAAAATTCTAACTTAATTAGCAAAAAAGCCTTAGGGATTTATTAAACACAAGAATTGAAAAACGTGAAACAGAAAAAAAAAAAGGTTGAAAGCAGATGATATAAGTATTCAAACTTATATGAATGACTCCAGAAAATATTTGATAACTTATTTTCTACAAAAGATATCATTATGAAACTTTCAGTAAATGTTCAGAAAGATATTGTAAATAATAAGAAGTAAAAACTGAAAAAATAATATTTTGAACAATATTTGGGTACTGTGTCCCAGCAGACGAAATACGTATTCAAACGTATAGGAATGACCCCAGAAAATATTTAATAACTTTTTTTCTTCACAAGATATCATTATGAAACTTTCAGTAAATGTTTAGAAGAATATTGTAAATAATAAAAAGTAAAAACTGAAAAATCGACATTTTGACCAATTTTAGGGTAATGCGTTCCTTAAGGCATTTTGCATTAAAACATTGGTAAAATAATCTGTTTACTACAAATAAGTGTTACTGCCTTTTTTTTCTTGCATTTATTACACAAAAAAATGCGTATTTTAAGAGTTAAAGGCGTGTCCCTAAGTAACTATTGAACATAATTTTTTTTAAAAGGTATGAAAAGTATGTTAGATTAAGAATATAAGTGTAGGATTTTGCTCGGGTCTTAAGATGTTAAAGTAAACAAATATGAAATGAACTTTTAACACAATTTTCCGGGTTTATTGAAATATCTTGTGCACATTAATCAAGCTAATTATTGGCCTCGTAAAACTCGTAACTTAACAAATAACACCCATTGCAATCAATCATTACAATTTGTCGTTTCATTCATGTTTAAATGGCGATTACTGTTACTAAATTCATAAGAAAAATATGTTCCCGTTAAAATGTTTTACGTTATCTATCTAATTGCTTAATAGTCAGGTCGCCAAACCCCGATTTTTGGCCGAACCCTGCACTGAGCGGTTAAGTTTTTTTTATTGATGATTCTTATAGATTCGAGGGTGTAGATTACGAATCTGGAAGGTACTTTTTTGGTACCCTTGAGCATTTTTTAGTTATTCAAGATGGCGTCTCCGCCATCTTGAATTTTGTAATCTTAATATTTGACGATCTATTCGACCAAAGTGAATAGTTTTTGTCTTTATAGATGCATTAAGTAATAAAGACATACAATTATAAAGAAAATTTCAAAAATAAAAAATTCAAAATGGCGGAATCCGCCATATTATATTTTTCACTTTTTATATTTTTGTTTTATATTTAACCCCAACAAAATATGTATATTTTAACTATATTTTTTATACCTAGTTACTATACAACATTATTTTGAAGAAAATATAAAAAATCAAGATGGCGGCATCCGCCATATTGGATTTTTCCCCCGTTTATATAAAGCGATCCACATGTCCTAAATTAAAAATTCTTTTTATTTTAGTTATATCTTAATTTTAGTTTCTATTTCAGTTTTAATATGTAGATTATTAATTTAGAAGATATTTTTTCGCTAGTTTTAGTATTTTTTTATATTTAAGATGGCGTCTTCCGCCATATTGGATTTTCTTCCTAATTCAATTTTTAGGGTTCTATATTAGGCCAAATTTAATATTTTTTTCTTTTATAGGTGCATTTTGTCGTTAATAATTACTTAAAAATTCAAAAAATCCAAAATCAAGATGGCGGCTTCGGCCATCTTGGATTTTTCACCTTCTAATATTACGTGATCCACTGGCTCGAAGTTAAAAATTCTTTCAGTTTTACTTGTATATTTTATTATAAAATGCTTTAAAATCGTCATAAAGTTTTATTTAAACACCTAAAAAACCAAATTCAAGATGGCGGATTCCACCATCTTGGATTTTTTCTTACCTTATAATAATACGTGATCTATTGGTGCGAAATTAAAAATTCTTTCAATTTTTTTTTCTTTATTGTGTTTGAAATACTTTAAAACCAGGAATGTTGAAGGAAAAATATTAAATATGTTTTCCACCATATTAAGTTAAGTATTTTAAATATTTTGTTATTCATCAGGCACAATTACTACAAGAGCCCTACTCGTATAAAATGCTTCCTCTTTTCAAACAAGATTACTCTTACACTACGGAACGCAAGATTGCGTAAGCTTGTATCCTCTCAATACTAGAGACCTCCACCATTAGGGATGGAGGGCTCTACTCAATAACCCTCCTCCTCACATCTTGTGGGTAGGGAATTCATAAATCGAAGTAATGGCAGGAGGAGTTCATTAATCGAAGTAATGGCTTTGGACTTGCTGAGATCTCGTTTAGCGGCACAATTATAAGAATATGGGATCAAGAGTTAATAAACATTCAGAAAACTCTGAAAGAAAGACTGTATTCAACCAGAAGAAGTGGTAACCTATTAAAAAAATAAAGGGATACAGTTTCAAGAAACAAAAAACAAAGAAGAAACGTCTAAAGCCATACCTTGCATTCCTTATAACCTAAACATCGTTAATGTAATCTTAAAAATAAACCACCTATGATTCTTGAATGTTCTTTATTAACAGAGTTACCGCTTAGACTGTTATGTGATGGAAAAGTTTCTCTTTAGTTTCTCTTCTTATAAAGATTTCAAATTCTTCAAATACATTCTCAGAATGTTATCCAGAGTTAAATGAATACTTAAATTGGCCGAAAATATGAATTTCAGATTTAACTAGAAACTACTGTAAAGTATCATCCTCTGTTAGACATGATACCTAATTCTTATCCAGAATCCAGATACAACCATGACATCACATCTATAGCAGAAGCCCAAGGACTCACTAAATTAGCTGGTCAAGAATTTGGCCATTTACTTGGGATCATCAGTTTTGTAGGGTGGCTTTGCAAATCATCATGTTGATAAGTGTTATAGGTTGTGCGGGGTTAATATTGGGTAGTGGTCTATCGAAAGTTATGCCTATAGTATGTTTGTAGGAGTCCTACAGATGCAGAAAGGTAAGAAGTTTCCAAAACTTCAGGACTTTCAAGAATGTTTGCAAAATAAGTCATGCGGGATTTATAGATTTATATGAGGAATCTCAGCCAAACTGCAGCGGAGATCTTCGATCAGTTATAGAATTAAAATGTGCGAATGGCAACATTAGTAGAGTATCGGTGAACTGTTTATTGCAACCAGTTTTCTTCAAGATGTTATATGTGGGGGCCGGAAGAGCAGGATATTGGTCCCTTCATTTTGAAGTTGTTATCCAAGTCTACCCTATTTATTTGCATCTGGTCCTCAAAACTATGAATAATATGCATTATTTAATTTCAGAAAATTGAAAAAATGCCCGAAAATGTGTTAAAGAACTTTTTAAAAGTCAGATCACGTTATGCTATACATGCCGGAGTTTGGAATAAATTAAAAGTGGATTGAAACTACATAAAAGCATATGCCATATGGTCCAAAAAGAATTGTAGGAATAACTTTAAAGCCAGCAACTCTAATTCTGGGCCTTGAGTTTACATATTTGTATTCAGTTAGAAGAAGACATAGCGATAATTCTGTAGTAAAAATATACCTAACAAAGAAAGAATTTTTAATTTCGATCTAATAGATCGCCTAATACTAACGGTAAAAAATCTAATAATGAGAAAGATTCCATCTTGAATGACCATAAATTCAGATATGTTGCAATTGTGTTCCCCATTTATGTAGTTTAAACCATTTGTTACTGAAAAATACAACTAAAGTAGAAAGAATTTTGAATTTCGCACCAATGGATCACGTAATAGTAGATGGTAAAAAATCCAAGATGGCGGAATCCGCCATCTTGAATTTGGTTTTTTAAGTGTTTAAATAAAACTTTATGATGATTTTAAAGCATTTTATAATAAAATATACAAGTAAAACTGAAAGAATTTTTAACTTCGAGCCAGTGGATCACGTAATATTAGAAGGTATAAAATCCAAGATGGCGGAAGCCGCCATTTGATTTCGGATTTTTTAAATTTTTAAGTAATTATTTACTACAAAATGCACCTATAAAAGAAAAAAATTATTAATTTTGGCCTAAAAGAACCCGAAAAATTGAATTAGGAAGAAAAATCCAATATGGCGGAAGACGCCATCTTAAATATAAAAAAATACTCAAAACTAGCGAAAAAATATCTTCTAAATTAATAATCTACATATTAAAACTGAAATAGAAACTAAAATTAAGATATAACTAAAATAAAAAGAATTTTTAATTTAGGACATGTGGATCGCTTTATATAAACGGGGAAAAAATCCAATATGGCGGATGCCACCATCTTGATTTTTTTATATTTTCTTCAAAATAATGTTGTATAGTAACTAGGTATAAAAAATATAGTTAAAATATACATATTTTGTTGGGTTAAATATAAAACAAAAATATAAAAAGTGAAATATCCAATATGGCGGATTCCGCCATTTTGAATTTTTTATTTTTGAAATTTTCTTGATAATTGTATATCTTTATTACTTAATGCATCTATAAAGACAAAAACTATTCACTTTGGTCGAATAGATCGTCAAATATTAAGATTACAAAATTCAAGATGGCGGAGAGGCCATCTTGAATAACTAAAAATGCTCAAGGGTACCAAAAAAGTACCTTCCAGATTCGTAATCTACACCCTCGAATCTATAAGAATCATCAATAAAAAAAACTTAACATCTCAGTGCAGGGTTCCCCCCCTTGGCGACCTGACTATAATATTTACTTTTATCGATTAAGAACAGCTCAGACTAACAATTGCAAAACTATTGATGTGTTTTCACCAACCAGTCCCCCCCCCCCCCCTGCAGTTTGGTTCAAATTGAGGAGAAGGGTCTGAATGTTTTTTTCTTTTTTTTGAAAATATACCACTCAGGTTTTTTTTAACGAGTGCACCAATAAGAAACTACACTGCTCAAAACAATTAGGGGAGCACATGTTTAACCCTCTAATTCATACTGTTGCCGTTTGGCAACACGTAACATATTCACTTTAATCTATTAAAGTATAGCTCCCTCTCGACAAATCTGTGTTTTTTCATCTATTACATTCCATTTTGAAGTTTTAGTTACTAATAATCCTCATAGATGACAGTAGTAAAAGTGTATTCACAATTAAAGAGTGAGGTTATTAACCGTTGTGAAATTACGTTTTTGGCAGTATTCAAAGTATAATAATATTGGTACACTAAATAGAAATAAATTGTTTTGAAAAATTATAGTTAAAGAGGGTAATTTTGAAATATATTTAGTAGTTTTCTAATCATTATTATCAAAATTGGAATTTAGTAGTTGGTTTTTATCAGATAGAAAAAAATTTAAAAAATTGAAACCATCTTAATTCTAATGCAGTTAATTTTTTTCAGTATTTTCCCCATAATTTGTGAGTATTAAAGATACATATATATTTTTTCGGGACGAAAAAATAAAATTCATGCATTAGAGGGTTAAAACCTTTCCTCCTCAATGATTCCATTTGGAATCATTAGCTTGCGATTGTTTTTCTCATTAAGCTAAGTTCGCATTTATATTTCAAATAAGTTTTATTAAATTCTCCGTGCATTTATTTTATATATATATTTTTTGTATCGTTTGATGGAAGAATTAAATTTTAGTTAAAAAGATTAACATTCTTTCAGCTGTTTCTTACTTTTTCATTCTGGATGCATAATGAATCTATTTCACAAATTCATATTTTTAGAATAAAAAAAAAGTTGGGACTGAAAGGGTAACAGAATTATTTTGAGCAGTGTAGAACAACCTTAATTCAGATGACATAGTCAACTAAAAAAGTCGATTGGTAACAAGAAGTTCTAAAAGAACTAAAATAGCCTACTTTCCTGTTACTTAAGTACTGAAGGGCAGTTCTACCATAATTTTTAATTTCAGGTATTAAAAACTTGTAAAATTTATTTTTTCAAAATCACTTTAAATGTTTATCAAAAGGTTTATAAGGGTTCTAGAATTACGAAAAGAAGTTTAGCAAAGCTTATTTGTAAAAAACAAAAAAATATAATAAGGGATGACAGTTTTTAAAAAACACCGATTCTAAAGAAACCGGTCTAAACCGGCCTTACGAAACTAACTGTTTCTCAATGAAACCGAAATCTCAAAAAACCGGTTAGCCTTGAAACTGGTTTCGATTTTCCATCCCTAGATCATTACGACGGTAAGGATCGGAAGGTCAGGAACGGAAGGAAAGGACATTCACGCTGTTTTCTGATCTTTTTTGCGTTGAAACTAACTCCAGTTTAATAAAAATGGATTTTTTTACTTCTTGTGCTCCACTTAAACATATTTATAGAAAAAAAATTTCAATTATCAAGCAAAACTTAACCTTAAACCTAGAAGACTGTAAGGAAAGCAATAAATCCTCGCAGCCAATTTCACTGAGTTTTTTTAAATTTTGGGCTTATTGGAGAATTTCAGCAAAAATATGCGGCTACTAACTGAAATATCAGTTTTCTGCAATACAGTTTGCATGTTTGAGGAATCACTGTAGCTCAATCCAGTGCCTCTCTTCACCACTTTAGGGATGAGGTCAGTGAATGTACTAAAACCCAGGGACAAAGTTAGAAGACGAGAAAAACGCATTATAAATGTTAAAAGCCAAAATCCAATGGAAGGAACTCGTTAAGCTACAGTAGTAGTTCAATTTAAAATCCAAATGAATGTAATTTTTAGCTAAAAAAAGTATTAGATTGTGCCCTAAACTAAAAATTTGACATTCGGGACACACGATGGTAAGGACTTTTCTGCATTGTTTTGTGCTCTAAAATTTTTTTGGAGTTTCTTTGCTTTAAAATTACGTTTTGCAATTATAGAAGGAGCAGTCTTTTAGTATAATAAGAAAAAATGGTAAAGAAATATTAATTTTTTAAAAAAGTTATGCCCAAGGGACATAAAATTAAAAATTATGGTAGAATTGCCCTGAAATTCTTATCGAGTAACAACTAGGTTAGTAACAGTAAGTGTTATATACAAAAGTTTCTACAAAAAATTTATAAACATTAGAATAAATTTCATTAAACACAGCATCCAGCTATAATTAAAACTTCTTAAAGCCAAAATCAACTGTATTTTCATTGATTTTCTATCGTAAAATAAAATTAATATTGCTTATCTTGCTTGCTTGTCTGCTTGATTTATCTGTAGTTCTACGAATAATTAAATATTTAATTATAACAAAAAAACATGAAAATATTCCAAAATGCTATTAAAGTAAGAAGTAAATTAAAACTAATCATTATTATACGCAAAAAATATGCTTTGACACTTACTTAAGAAATAAATAATAAACAATTCAAAAATCACATTCCTGACGATATTATAAAATGATTTAACACCAAAATAAATTTTGCTTCAAATAATATTATTTTTAAATGAATTAAGTGTCGCATGCAAATGTTGGCAACAGCGATTTAAATGACTCGAAATTGAATTTCAATGCTATTGTAATGGGAAATTCGTAGACAAATAGTAGATTTTGTCCGTCCGATCGTACAGACAGACGGACAAAAAGTGTGAAAGTTGGATCTTCGAGGTCATAGCTTTCTTACAAAAATAAATAAATTTTAAGATCGGATGGATAGAACCGATTTTGGAAGGGGGATACCGACGGACTGACATCTACCGCATGTCAATACCTACTTTTTAAATTTTTTTTGAATTCTTTCGAATTAAAAAAAAGAAAAGCAGGTTAAAAACTAGTGTCTCTTATAGCGCCTAATTTTGTAATTTTTTAAAATTAAAGCTGCGTTGTTTTGTAAACAATGGAATGTACTAGGAAACCATGACCGGATTTCTAAGAAGGCTGTAGAGTGGAGCGGTGAATTTGTGGGGCAGCACATTTTACGTTATTTTTCAGAAAATGAAAATATCTGATTTTCTATTTCTAGTACGGTGCAATTAGTCCAAAAAAAGGCCTAACCCGGACATCCAAAGTAAAAGTTTCATTCCAGGTCCAAATTGTTCTATACAGCCTACATATTGTTTGGTAAAAAGTCTCACCATTTTGAGCGTCGGGTTTGGGGGGGAAGGGGGGTTAAAGTTCAAAAATTGGTAGTTTTTTCAGTTTTTCTTGAATATTTAAAAAAATATGCAATTTAGAGAAAAAAGTTCAATTACAAAAATATTCTACATTAAATTACAAACAAAATGACTATTTACATTAATGTTGTAAAGTGAACGGTTCAAGAGTTACAGCGGGTTAAAAGTAGCATTTTGGCGAACTTTTTCAGATTTTTAGCAAAAATATGAAATTTTCAATGTGAAATCTTTTGGATTGTGTTTTGAAAAAGAAAATATGTACTTAAGTGACCGATGGTATGCTAGTGATAAGCCCTTGAAGAAAGGGCAACCTCACCACCTTCTCAAGGGCTGCAGTGGGGGGGGGGGAATAGAGCAATCAACTTGTACAGTGAATGTATAGGCTGTTTTGCAGTAGCCTTCTGGTAAAACTGGCAGCGAAAGCCGACGGTTCTAGAGTTACAACGGGTCAAAAGTAGCATTTTGGCGAACTCTTTCAGACTTTTGGTAAAAAAGACATTTTAACTTCAATCTAAACACAAATTTTATTTAAAAGAAATGTTGTTGCATTATTTTTTAGTCTAATAGAGGATACGAAGCACCATAGACTGTTAGAATTGTTAAAATACTAAGACTGCGAACAAGAACAAATTTATTAGCAATAAGCCACCTACGCATCTGCCGTGTGCCCCCTTCCCTCTGTACTGTCAGCCGTCGCGTCGTGTGACGATACTGTCAAGTGGAAGCGTTTTCGGATAATTTATTAAACTTAACACTACAGCCAATATTTACAGACTGTTTCATTTTTGTACAATAAGTTCGGGAGCAGACTCAACACACCGCTAGCACTCACAAGTAACGAGTCACTTCATAAGAGATCACAAGAATTAAGAGCGGATTCGTGCATGTCTTTCCTTCTTTTTATTATTATTATTTTTTTGGTTATGCAGACTACATTACGTTCACACTTTGGATGGCCATAGTATGTTTCATGTTATGGGTGGAATTGCTTGCATAACTCTTCTACAACCGCTCTTCAAGTAGAGGACAATGTACCTAGAAAAAAAGTTTCTACTCATGCTGTGGAAAAAGGAGGCCTGTTTGACTTGAAAACTCACATAATCCCAAATGCGTCTGGCTATTACAAATAGTTGCAACAAACATGGCTTCCTTGGAAAAAACCACTGTCATATACATGGCCGAATACTCAATTTGTTTTGATTAAATGGAACTTGGTTGGAAAGAATAAAGACCCCGAGAAGAATGTAAACCTGGTTGGAGCGACGCCTGGTTGCCATGCGACGAAAACATCAACTGTGATAAAGCATTTGAAATTGAAACATTAGCGTCGTAAAAGATTGAGAGCAAAGCATTCAATGACATACACTTAAAAAGAAAGTTATCTATTAAGTCCCTCGATAACCAAGTCTATAACAATTTATAACAACACTGTAATGTGTGAACCTTAACACTCTTTTACATCGAATGGTGTGAAAGTAAGAAGTAATGAGAGACTTGAAGAAATTTTTAACTGTGAGCTAGGATATAATTATCCTCCATCCCTCTTCAAAGAATCTAACTTGATGAGGAAACGAAAGCAAATCTTCAATAGTGACCGTTTTGTTTCCTGATTCAAATGAAACCTCAATAATCCCAAATTCAAAGAAAATGTCCGACATCATTGATGGAGGTCATCTCCTTCATCGTGTGGTCCAGCTACCTTCAAACAGATTTGCGAGTAATACACAAGCTACATAACTAAAACTTCTCGTCATAGGCCATCAGCTGTTATTTTTGATGGATACCACCAAGAAAACACACAAGATGAACATTTACGCATATCACTTTCATCTACGAACATTGAGGTGAAAGTAGGACTTAATCCGTGTAAATATCAATCAAAGTGAATTTCTAGCTAACTCTAAAAACAAAATGAGCCTTATTTATCTCTTTACAGTGCACATACAAACTACTACGACACTGACTTATTAGTTTTATTTAATGTCCACGCATCCCTCAGAGAACAAAGATAGTACCAAAGAAAAACAATGAACAGGAAATAATATATTATTTCAGATTTTTAGAGAGGCATTGGGGACATGCAAGGTGTACTCTTCACATTTTTGACATTTGTAGGGGGCTCAGTAACCCTAGCACTGCTAACAGAGGTCTATTGTACTGTAACCTGAAAGGTGTACTCTTACCGATATACGCCTTCACAGGATGTGACACTGTATTAGCTATTTATAAGGGGAAAAATTACGTCGTATATGAAAGTGCGAGTCAACAACGCTCTTCGTACAAAACTTCTAGTCTTCAAAGACACCAAAGCTGACCCCACTACAGTGACTGACGCTGGAAAACGTTGCTTTCTTGCAATGTTTGGAGCCAAGGATACTGAGGATCTAGATTGCTCTCGCTGCCAGTTTCACTAGAAGGCTACTGCAAAACAGCCTATACATTCACTGTTCAAGTTGTTTGCTCTACCCCCCCCCCACCCCACTGCAGCCCTTGAGAAGGTGGTGAGGTTGCCCTTTCTTCAAGGGCTTATCACTAGCATACCATCGGTCACTTAAGTACCTATTTTCTTTTTCAAAACACAATCCAAAAGATTTCACATCGAAAATTTCATATTTTTGCTAAAAATCTGAAAAAGTTCGCCAAAATGCTACTTTTAACCCGCTGTAACTCTTGAACCGTTCACTTTACAACAAAAATGTAAATTGTCATTTTGTTTGTAATTTAATGTAGAATATTTTTGTGATTGAACTTTTTTCTCTAAATTGCATATTTTTCAAAATATTCAAGAAAAACTGAAAAAACTACCAATTTTTGAACTTTAACCCCCCCTCCCCCCAAACCCGACGCTCAAAATGGTGAGACTTTTTACCAAACAATATGTAGGCTGTATAGAACAATTTGGACCTGGAATGAAACTTTTACTTTGGATGTCCGGGTTCGGGTCTAATGCACCGTACTATTCTATATTTTCTAATTATTTTGTATTTCAAATAAAATTATTTTCTCTCTTTTATATTCGTTGTAATAATTTTACACAGCACATAGCACCCTATTTTGCAACTTACCAGCTATATCATTTCCCGAAGTGAGCAGAATACTGTGTATACTGCTCATAAAAAATACTGGGGCACATCTTTAAATCCGGCCCTGTAGGAACCACCGTGACTCCTGCTCGCTATCGCTCGCAAACCACTTCGCATTCTCGCTTCGCTCCTTCATTGGTATTTGACATATTTTAGTTTGAGAACCACTTATATTCATTGTGGTCCAATTTTGAATTTTCGGTGGTTTAACTTTTCTTCTTCAACTATAATGCGATGATAATATTGCAAGAGGATTTCGTTACTCTACTTAAATCCATTTCTAATGGTAAGAATGAATGTAAAATCTGCTTACACAAATAATACATTTTCATTTAAAGACCAATTTTTTCTGCAAAATTCTAACTTGCGTTATTATAAACTAGCAGTATGGTCCCGCCTTACTGGGAACCCGTTAACTTCGCATTGCTTCCCTTTAGAGGCATGCTTACTTGTGAAAATACACTCAAAACAAAATTAAATTCGTGTTGGCGCATGCGCACTCAAAAAAACAAACACTAATACAGGATGAAGCAGCCTTTGGGCGAGCGCATATCTCAACCAAACTAAATCAATCAAACTAATAGAGGATGGCGTCAAGCCCTATTTTCGGCCCGGTCCATGTATTTTCAACCCCTGTTATGGTCCCGTAATCCCACGTGGATGACGTTTTTTTAAAAAACTAATTATATTAATTAAAAATTGCAATCAAATATGAAAAAACTAAGCCTCAGGTGCACACGTAGGTATTAAAAGGAATCTATATTAAAAATTTCGAATTTTTTAGAGCAGTCTAAGTAGGGCTTTTGCGATCCACAGACATACACACAGACAGACAGACACACAGACAGACTCTTTCTTTTATTATTATAGATGTACAACTTTCACGCTTGGATGGGGAAATCTTGGGCGAGCATGTCATATGATTATGTGGCATGTAAAAGATCCCTGGAAGGCCCATTTGGCTTGTGTCTCTCGGCAAAATTAAATCTCGGCATAGGGTAGAACTGACCAGTGAGTGAACAGGCCCCAGTGAATGAAAATTTGGTAACTATAATTAAAAAAATAAGGATTCAAAATCATTCCACTATATGGATTGGCATCACTGACTACCTCCCATGTAGTAGGAAGCTATCTGACAATGGTAGGTTGTCCTGTTCATTATATCCTGGTGTTCATTCACTGGCGAACGTGACGCCTTAAACGTCCATTCACTGGTTAGTCTACCCTACTTTGGTATCCACATAGAGCCCAGATTTATTGTAATCTGCGCGACAAAATTGGTAGCGCGAGTCGCCTAGATGGTGCCCCCAAAAATGGCTCTCAGTTCTGGGAATATGCCGAGTCTGCAAACCGTTTGACCGCCAAAGTTGCAGCCCCATTAAAGAAAAAAAAATTTGATAACTACAAGTTACAGTAATTTTTTTTGAAAATCTGTGTCTTGTGTAACTACACTGCTCAAAACAATTAGGGGAGCACATGTTTTAAACCCTTTCGCTCCCAATTATTCCATTGGGAATCATCAGCTTGTGATTTTTTCTGACTAAGTTAAATTCGCCACTTGTGTATCGTTAGATACATCGTTAGATGGAAGAATAACGTATTTTGAAGAATTTAATTTTTTTTTTTAATATTAATGAAAATATGAAAAATATGGTAAAATAAATTTCACTTTAAAACAGTTTTAAAAAATAAATTGACCCTAAATTTTTCATGCTTGCATTTTTTAGATGTTAAAAAATATATTTAAACTATTTTTAACAAAAAAAAGTTTTGAAAACATTATTGTTATAATTTATTAAAAAGTTATTATTCCATTTCCCCCCTTTAAATTTAAGTGTTAAAAACAAGATTTTTTCTCCTGTTATTTACTATTTCATTACGAATGCATAGTGAACCTATTTTACAAATTTTAGATTTATAGGATAAAAATTAAAAAGTTGGGAGTGAAGTTAAAGTTGGAATTAAAAAGTGCTCCCCTAATTGTTTTGAGCAGTGTATAATATCATTAAAATATATAGCAATTTGAATTTTATCAAACATGTGCAGGCACCAACCGTGAAATAAAAATACATAGAAGCTTTCACGGCGAATCTCTTTTGTTCGAGTAAGTATTTTCTAGTAGTTAACGTAAAATTGGTGACCGTATGATAAAATCATAGTTAAATATATTGTAATATTTACTAGCATTTATGAAAATAATATAATTTACTAGCATTTATGAAAATAATATAATTTACTGGCATTAACTAAAATAATATTTACTAAATGTATTAAATTATATTTTCCAGCCTTTTCACAAATAATATTTACTAAGCATAAAATAATCTTTAAAAAAATTTACTTTCATTTTCTTATCCAAAAGCATAATTCCATTCTGATGATCTTTTGGAAATTGCTGCGGGAACGCACAATCACGGAATATTCGGTGCTTTATCATAAATAGCAAGGAAATTCATTAAAAAAAAATCTTTTGTTTGAAGAACCAGTCATGAACGCCCCTTCATATTATTTGCATAAACACAATTTCGATTTACAGTTATATTTTTGCAAAGAGAGTTTTGTTTACATGGGGCTGTGGGGAGCCTCTTGTAGTTAAGGTAGGCGAATACCCAAAATTCCACAAAATTCTAAAATTTTTACTATTACTTTAATCTTTTCCAAATTTGGCATAGCGATTTCAAACATAATGAATAATGGTATTTAGGCATTTTTTTAAATTTAAATATAATTTATTTATTTTAAACGGTGTTTTTCTACTGAAAAAAGAGGTTTACGCTAACAAGTCTACCACATTGAATTTTCATCCTATAAACATTAATTATGTGTTAAATTCTTCGTTTTGAACTGATGGATGCAATGACCCTCTAGAGCTACATACAAATTACAAGAAAGGAAGTTATTAAGAAAAATGTTATAAATTAACCACAAAAAAGGATTTATTTCGATTAACTTACACTTGGACATTTTTTTAAAAAAAACTTGTATATTTACACCAGATGTTAGAGGTTCATGGCACAGATATATACTGAAATAACATCTGTAAAAAACTTCAGGTAAATTAATGTAAAACTTTTTATGCTAGAATTGTTTTCGTAAACCCCTTTTTTTAGTTGAAAAACACCGTTTAAAATAAATCAATTATATTTAAATAAAAAAAAATTGCCCAAAAAGCATTGTTCATTATATTTGCAATCACTATGCCAAATTTGGAAAAGATTAAAGTAATAGTAAAAATTTTTGAGTTTTGGTTATTCGCCTACCTAAAGAACCCGATATCCGAAGGTCCCGCGATCGAGTCTCGGTACCACTGAAGACAAACCGAGTATATGCGGAGTACGTGCTCGAAAAAGGGCGGAGTTCGCTGGGTCCGAGAGTCCTGTGGGCGACAATTGCGCATCTCCACCTTTTAGACATGTCCCTGAAGTGGAGGGAAATAGTCTCTACACTCTTAAAACGAACGAGCTATTTTAACTCAGTCTGAGTTAAATTCACTCCTCCAGTCTGGAAAATGCACTTACCCGGAAGGAGTGGATTCTTTGTGTGTTAAGCCCCCGACAGGATCACTCCAAACGAGTGATTTTAACTCAGTCTGAGATAATATTCACTCCTTTCCAGTGTCGAAAATGCACTTCTCCTACTGGAGTGGATTTCACTCCTTTGTTTTAAGAGTGTAGGGACCTGTACCCGTGGGAAACAGCGCAATAACCGCCCAAAGGACTTTTGGACCCAACAGATATAACGAGCACGTACTCCGCATATACTTGGTGGGTCTTCAGTGGTACCGGGACTCGATCTCGGGACCTTCCCATCCAAAGCTCGATATCCTAACCACAATGATCTCCACAGCTTGATGGAGGAACCTTTCTCTTACACAATCTTAAAACTAAAGAGTGAAATCCACTCCAGTAGGAGAAGTGCATTTTCGACACTGGAAAGGAGTGATTATTAACTCAGACTGAGTTAAAATCACTCGTTTGGAGAGATCCTGTCGGAGGTTTAACACACAAAGGATCCACTCCTATAGGGGAAGTGTATTTTCAAGACTGGAGGAGTGAACATTAACTCGGACTGACTAAAAATCCCTCGTTTGTTTTAAGAGTGTAGATGCTCAGTCACTTGACTATGGTTCCAAATTACGACGCCCGTTTCCAATAGCCTCGAGTAGCTATAGTGCTATGATAATTCAAACTAATCTAACCTATTAGATGCTCAGCCTATCTCAATACAGGTCGTTGTTGGAAACAACTCAAAGAATGCATTTTTTGTTGTATCGGAAACTATTTGTGGGAAGGTGCGGTTGCGAAGAACGGTATATAGGACACAATTTCGTTTTTCCGAGGGAGAAAGATTGAAAAAGCTATTCTGCGAAACACGAAAGCATTTTTCTAAAAACGTCAAAAGTAACGTCAAAATCGGATGTAGGAAACAGACGCGAAAATGTGAAAGAATGTTCGGATTTTTCGGAAACAAGTTTTATCGAAATCAAACATGAAGTGTGAAAGTTTTATGTCGAACTCTTTCGCTTGTCACTGGCTTTTCATTTTAACCGGACCACAATTTGTTCTAAATAAATTTGAATGGATCCTTTACCAGTACGAAAAAGTATCGGTAAAATATTTCTTTCATTTTAACCGAACCGCAACCAGGGTCGGATTTAAAGATTTGCCGCCCGTAGGCTACGATCGGTTTGCCGTCAGATATAGTTTTCTTCATTATTTTGTTTTATTTCTACATATTAGAATCATCTATATACACTCTAAATCGAATGCGAAATAATAGGTGAATATTTTAAACTGTTTTTTTTTTATTATTTTAACTTCTAAACAGTGGGGGGGGGGGGGGGGGGGGGGGGGGGGGGGGGGGGGGGGGGGGGGGGAGAGAGTCTAGTTGCCCTCGCAGCTACCAATGTTTACTACTAAATACCAGTACTATTTATTCGTTTGATTACACGTTAAGGTCAATAATTTGTTTCTTTCTAACCTTTATAATATATTTTTTTTAATGTCGAATGCCCCTTTAATTGTTCGTAAAATTTGCAGCTCCGAGAAATGTAGGCTACAGCCTACTTAGCCTATTTAAAAAAATCCGGCCTTGCGAACCACAATTTGTTCTAAATAAATTTGAATAGATCTTTTACCAGTTGGTGCGAAAAGTTGTCAGTAAAAAATTTCGAAAATATGTTTTATGTTGGAAAAGCATAAAGATTGCGAATTTTTATCCAAGTTCGACACTTACATTAATCCTGAGCTGGAAACTTATGGATATAAAAGGACATTTGGCAACAGAGAAATTAACGTGTATCAGTAGCGTAAAATGGGGTGAATTAGAATTTTTTTCAACTTTGAACATTGAAAAATGACAGTGAATGCGCCCTAGAAATGAAGAGCATGGGCTCTAGGGGAGAGAAGGGGAATGGCGCCACCTTAAGGGAAATTTAATTTTCAGGCAGAATTGTGTTGCAATTAATGTAAATTGTAATGAGCATAGCATACTACAGTTCATAACCTATCTTGTAGTGATTTTTTTTAATTTAACTCTTTAATAGAAACTGAATAAAATTGTATTTTTCTAATGTTCGCACAGTGGCGGGATTACCCCGGTATCTGGGGTAATGCCGCCACACCACTGGGGTTACGCCGCCACATCAATAAACAAAGCAAATAAATGGAAAATTACATAAAAAAGCAATACATATAGAACTAAAATAGGTTTAATTAACTTTGGAATGGTAAATTGTACAGGATACAGCTCTTTTATTAACTTTCTATGTGAAACTAACTATGCAGGTTTTTTTTAAAGTTTCGTTGGTCTATTTGACCAGTTCAGTTATTCTTTTTCGGATACGTGACATCTCTAACGAAAACTAATAGATTGTAGGGCCAATATATGAAATTTCTATTTTATGGATTATGGCGCCATTCTTTTGCATGTGGCGGCATAACCCCAGAGTGATGTGGCGGCATTACCCCAGTAAGACAAAATGGCATGGATGGCTTGTTTAAAGAAAGGTAGTTAGCCTAGCGTCCAAACTAACGATGTGATAAAATAGCCAAATAATTACTCTTTTAAATCATATATAACTGATTTATCTAACTTAGAGATAACAGTCACTTATCGCTTAATTTCAGAAGGCTCGAGATTTGATGAAAATCACTAAAAACCGTATTTTTTAAATAACTTTGCACCAACTCACCGCACGGCCATTAGCGTCTATACTACAAATTACTTTGTTTCCTGCTACAGGTCAGCGCTCACAGCCCCCCTCCCACACACACCGCTGGCGAGATATAAGGGGCGGCGGCATTACCCGAGGTGGCGGGATTCCCCTTCTCTCCCCTACAGCCCGTTACCCCGCTCGCCAGAAGTGACACAGCCACAAGAGACACACAAAGAAAGGACAACACAAACACATAGACAAATAACAACATTTATTGATAAACACGAACATCCATACCTTACCGGGATTCGAACCCAGAAGCTCCAAAGCAAGCTCCCTAACCGTTGTGCTACCGGGTCAGCAAATTTGAACATTAAGGGTGAATGGGCCCGAATGACCGGAGGTCTCCAAAGCAAACCAAAGTGCTTCTGAGTCAATCTAAAGGGGAAAAAACATGATTTTTCAAACCACATTTCGCTGGTTGTATTGGATATTTTACAAACTGTTTTATGATAAACTAGCAGAATGGTCCCGCCTTACTGGGAACCCGTTAACTTCGCATTGCTTCCTTTTAGAGGCATGCTTACTTGTGAAAATACACTCAATATCTAGACTAAATTCAATTCGTGTTGGCGCATGCGCGCTTAAAAAAGCAAACACTAATAGAAGATGAAGCAGCCTTAGGGCGAGCGCATATCTCAACCAAACTCAATCAATCAAACTAATAGAGGATGGCGGCAAGCCCCCGTTTCGGCCCGGTCCATGTATTTTCAAACCCTGTTATGGTCCCGCAATCCCATGTGGAGGACGTTTTTTTTAAAACTAGTTATATTAATTAAAAATAACAATCAAATATGAAAAAACTAAGCCTCAGGTGCACCCGTAGGTATTAAAAGGAATCTATATTAAAAATTTCGAATTTTTTTAGCAGTCTAAGTAGGTCATTTGCGATCCACAGACATACACGCAGACAGACTCTTTCTTTTATTGTTTTAGATGTAGCTGACTTACGGATCCCTATAATCCCAATTCTTGAAATTAGTTCAACTTTTTAAAAAAATTCAATAAAAAATTTAAACGTAATATATTCGGACCAATTCCTAAAAAAGGGATTATAGGCACCTGTAAATGTGGCTTAGAATTTTTTTTCCATATAATTAACACAAGGCAAGGCACTTTCGTTTGGATTCGTACTCAATCGGGCTCTTTGCCCTAATGCTATGCATTTTCATATTATCCCAGCTAAGTATCATTCCTGGAACTAAATAAACCTGGTTGCAGCGTTTTATTCAACAAGCCAACTTCTCCAAACCCTTCATAAAAACCAAAATCTTAAGGGGGAATGGGCGCGCTTTATCGCCGGTCTCCAAAGCAAAGCGCATCATTGTTAATCCAACGGAGAAAAAACATTTTCTCTGACACATTTCTCCGGCTGCATTGAATATTTTTACAAACGGCTTTTTTTTTTACTAAATAATAAATGTTATTAACTTACAGGTCTCTATAATCCCACTTTTTAAAATTCCTTAGAATATATTTTGTAAAATTATTTATTCGAAGTTTTTTTCAAAAAAATCAATAAGTGGGATTGTTGGGATATGTAAGTCATCCACATTTATCACATAAGCAAATCCGTTTGCAAAAATATTCAATAAAGCCGGAGAAATGTGGCAGAGAAAATATTTTTTTCTTCGTTGGATTAACACTGATGCACTTTGCTTTGGAGACCCGCTATACAGCGCGCCTATTCCCCCTTAATGAATGTTTTCTTGAAAATCGGAAATAGTTTTATAATCTCGTAGCCGATAGTTTATAAAAAGAAAAAGAGAGTATTTTATCGATTTTCCTTCAAACGAAGTTTACATCTCCCACTATGAATGGAGAAGCAATTTTGCGTATTTAAATAAAGCAGTTTAGACACTCTTTCTAGCAACTATGTTCTTTTTTCGTTTAAATAAATTTAAATTTGCTTTTTTCGATTTAAAATTTATCAAGAAATAATAAATAGATATTTAAAATAATAAATTTCCACCTATGCAAGAGTTAAAAAAAATAACTATTTAATTTTAGTTTAGGATTTTTTGGTTAATGTACTTCAATTAAAAATATGTTTATCATTATTTTTTTTTTATTTGTGTGAAAGTAAATAAATTTTATTTTTAAGTATTCCCCATGGTTTTTTTATTATGGCTAAATAATGTGTTTTTAATAAATACTTTTAGAGAGAAGAATTTTTTTTAAATAATTAAGTAGGGTAAGGTGGGGTAAGTGGGCCATTGGGGAAAGTGGCCCCCCCCCCCCGGCATTTCCCGAATTATGGACGAAAAAAAATCAGTTACAATATTTTTACGTATTTACCCCAATAGATGTAGGAAGCATTATGGCATCATTTTTATTTAAGTACCGTCAGTGCTGGTAACTTTGGCCAAAATCATAGTTTTTTTCACAAAAGAAGAAAAATTTAACTTCAAAAACGATTTAAACGCTTAAAAATCCTTATGCATTCTAAGTATTGTACATTTGGGAATAATTTTCAGGCATTTTTGTTACATTTTATAAATTAATAAAAAATTGGTATTAATTTTAAAAAATAAGACACTGTTAGGAGCCGGGCGGGTAACTTTGGCCACCCAAGAAATACATAAGAAACATACTTTTTAACATCCTTAAAAGCTGTGTTAACGATTTAAATAGCAATATTAAAACTTTAAACACAAAAATAACAAAGTTATAAGACATATAGTTATTTAAAATGGTATATAATTTAACATTTACATTGCAGTGCATCGTGGAATGGCATTACACGTTGAATACTAGTATTGTTTGTCGCTTAAAAGAAAGAAAAATAAACTTCTATTTTAATAAGGAAAAAAGAACTTTTTTGAAGCAAGATTTAATAACAAATATATTTGTAAAAAGCAAACGATTTTATTATAAAAGGTGAAAAATAATGTATTTATAATTAGGAATTTGAAAATGTTTACCTTTCGACATTTGCGATTTTGAGTGGAATACGTATCTTGCATTCTATCTTTATCTTTTTAATGTTTAAAATCGTGACATTTAAAAAAAAAATCTAAAAAATGAGTAATCATAAAAGTAAGAATTTTTTCAAAAATAGTTAAACTTAATACACTTTTACATAAATTTTTTTAAAGTGCAAAGTTCCATAAAGAAATATTTACATCTATGGCCAAAGTTACCCGCATTCATCGGCAAAAGCTTCCCAATTACAAATATTTAAATACAGCATAAAAAGTAGTCAACTTAGAATAAAACATATGGTGTAATATTCTTCCTCATTAATAAAAGAATCGAAAAGAGTGTTTTATTTAAATATTTTCAATATTGTTTTAAGTGTTCCAGACAAAAGTTGGAAGAGGTAGATTTTTGTCATTTTATGCTCGTAAGAATGAAAACAGCATTTGTAGTATTGCCAGATTTAGAATGAGATTTTTTTACATGAAATGAAAGGCGATATTTCCACCTTTCCAAAAATGTAAAACAATTTAAGATGAGATCATTTTATGAAGAGAAATTAAGAAACAAATCTTTTTCCGATGCGTGGCCAAAGTTACCCTCCGTGGCCAAAGATACCCGCTTTGACGGTATGTAACAAGGTACAATCCTTATTGTGAAAATTTTTTAAATTGCATCTTTTCGTAATTCACGCCATCATACTATTTTTTTTATTTATTTCCAAACGGTTCATGATACAAAACAAAATGTTATAGATTTTGAAAGTGTATAAAACATAGTATCTTTTTGTAGTGTCATGTACTTGTGATGTTGATACGGTTAAAAGAAAACTGGGGTGGCCCAGTTGCCCCGCGTTTGGGGTAAGTGCAAACACTACATAACATTGTCTTTTTTGCATTTTTGCATGTAGTGTTACACTACATGCAAAATGCCCCACCTTGCGGGGCAAGTGGGCCACTCGGATGACCAAAAAGAAAAACATATTTTTTAAATTTATTTTTTGCCAATTTGTGTTATGGTTGTCATGGGTACATTTATAACATATGAGAGAATGGACCACAAAAAAAAATAAGTTGTTAGGCCGATTATATCCAGTGGTATTAGGGTCTAAAGTCGAATTATGCCAAAAAGGTGGCCCACTTACCCCACCTTACCCTATTAGGTTTATGCTGCGAAAATATTTTTTTTGTTCTAAATATTTATCAGGTACTTAACGTTCATACCTTTTGTCCGGCTGTCTGTTCGTCCGACGGATATTTGTATACCAGTCTGTAGACTATTTTTACCAATTTAATTAGAATTGATAATTATATATTCTAGTCATTTAAATTGCTCAACATTCATTTTAACGCATCAACCATAGCAGGCGAAACTTTATTTAATATTTCATTAAGATTTGAAGGAAAATTCTTATTTGTCATATGAATCAGCTTAGAATGATGTAAAAAAATGTAGCATAATGTGATTATTTGATTTTTCATTGATATATCACTATTAAAAGCGGAAAAGCATTTCATTTTTTTTTTTTAAATCTGGTTAGTTTTACTTTGCATTTATTCATTTATCACTGCAAACTCTAGAGATTATTAATTTAATTTTGGGAAGAAAGTTTAGGAAAATAGGCAATTTTTACTTTAAAAGTTTAAATTACTATACTCAATGCTGTGTTCGGCTATCCCCCCCCCCCCCCCGACGTAAAAAATCTTTCGCGGAAGTGGTGTTCAAACCCACTTGTATTCCTATTAGGAATACAAGTGGGAACAAATTAAGTAATAAGAACATAGGTCGTTTTAGTTCTTTTAGAGCTTTTTTTTTATTAATCATCATATCATAATATCACGATTAATCAGTTAAAAATACTTTTCTGCGCATTACAGTTTCTAAAGTGCAACGTCCGAAAAAGTTAAAACTCTCATTAAAAAATTAAAAAAAAAAGGAAATCCCAGAAAAATCATTTGTCACTTTTAGGAAGTTAGAAATAAGGACTTAAGTCAGTATGACTATTAGAGATGCAATAGAATTTTTTATGTTTTAAAGCCAATGAAATTATGAAATTGTCTTATAGGAGGGCATATAATGACCATTAAATGAAAAGATTTATTGAGTAATAATTGAAAATCTTGTGGTGTTACCCACCCCTAGTTTTAATTAATTCTTTTATTTTTTTAAAGAAGTAATTAGGTAATGAAAATATCTTAGCAATATAACATTGATGTTTAATTTTAACTCACTTATCTTAGTCTCTAAGTCAGTGTGACTATTAGAGATGCAATAGGATTTTTTAATATTTTAAAGCCAATGAAATTATCTTATAGGGCATATAATAACCATTAAATGTATTGATTTATTGAGTCATAATTGAAAATCGTGTAGTATTACCCACCCCTAGTTATAATTAATTATTTTATTTTTTAAAAAATAATTTGGTAATGAAAATATCTTAGCAATATAACATTGATATTTAATTTTAACGCACTTATCTTAGTCTCTAAGTCAGTATGAGATGCAATAGAATTTTTTATGTTTTAAAGCCAATGAAATTATCTTATAGGGCATATAATGACCATTAAATGTATTGATTTATTGAATCATAATTGAAAATCTTGTGGTGTTACCCACTACTTGTTTTAATTTTTTTAAAAAAAGTAATTAGGTAACGAAAATATGTTAACAATATAGCATTGATATCTAATTTTAACGCGCTTATCTTAGTCTCTAAGTCAGTATGACTATTAGAGATGCAATATTAATTTTTAATGTTTTAAAGCCAATGAAATTATCTTATAGGGCATATAATGACCATTAAATGTATTGATTTATTGAATCATAATTGAAAATCTTGTGGTGTTACCCACTACTTGTTTTAATTTTTTTAAAAAAAGTAATTAGGTAACGAAAATATGTTAACAATATAGCATTGATATCTAATTTTAACGCGCTTATCTTAGTCTCTAAGTCAGTATGACTATTAGAGATGCAATATTAATTTTTAATGTTTTAAAGCCAATGAAATTATCTTATAGGGCATATAATGACCATTAAATGTATTGATTTATTGAGTCATAATTGAAAATCTTATGGTGTTATCCACCCCTAGTTTTAATTCGTTACCTTTTTTTTTTAAAAAAGTAATTAGTTAATGAAAATAGTTTAACTATTTTATCAATATAACATTGACATTAATTATTATTATTATCATCAATATGACATTGTCTTATCGATATTATCTTATCAATATAACATTAATTGTCTCATCAACATTATCTTATCCATATAACATTAATTGCCTTATCAATAATATCTTATCAATATAATATTGATATTTAATTTTAACTCACTTATCTTTGTAGAACATCGATGTTTTAATATTATCAATATTAAGCAATGTTTTATTCACCCTAACACTTCTACAATTCGTTTTCAAGAGATGATGGGAATAGTTTTCATTTAATTAACGAAAATATATGGAAAATAGCTTTGATTTAACAAACCTGTTTGAATTTCAAAGAATATATTTATATCAGTATCATAATATTCTTCTTGCTTAATTCGAATTTATATTTTGTAGCCACTTGTGAAAAAATGGTGCATTTTGATGATTTGAAAAACTTGTCTCAAAGGCTTTTTTAAAAAAGAAAATGTATGGCATGAATATCGTAGGTAAACAACAATATTTTTTATACTCATGCATATAAACAAAACAAAACGAAATAAAATGAAATAAAATATAAAGCAAAATATACAATTACATTTAAAACAAAATATAAAATAAAATATAAAACAAAATATAAAATAAAATATAAAACAAAATATAAAATGTCATCCGCAGAGAGCTCCGATTCATTGTAATCTGCGCGTCAAAATTGGTAGCGAGAGTCGCTTGGATGGTGCCATAAAAAATACAAAAAATGACTCTCAGTTCTGGGGAATATGCCGAGTCTGCAAAGAAGACATGGCCGTCAATGTTGCAGCCCCATTACAGAAAGAAAAAAAAAATATTAAATATTAAACAAAATATAAAGCACAATACAAAAATAACAGTTAAATTCATATGGTTAATTATTAAATATAATACTTTTTTGTTCATTACAGTGTCGATGATGTAAGTCCGAAAAAATATCTCTCCAGAAACGTTAGAAATAAGATCTTCTTAAGCCAGCATAACTATTAGAGATTCAATAGATTTTTTTGGGATTTAAAATAATTTAAACGGCTTTAAAAGCTGTATAAATTATTATTATTTTCCTTGATCTATTGAGTGATAATTGAAAATCTTGTAGGGTTACAGTTTTCATTGGTTACTTTTTTAGTAATTAAAATTGCAGCTACGTTAGCAGTATTACATTGATATTTTAATTTAAAAACACTTATCCTTGTAAAACATCGATGCATTTTAAAATGTCCAATACTGAGAATTTGTTTTAACCCTCTAATGCATACTGTTACCGACACCGTTTGGTAACAAGTTACATAATCCACTTTAGTCTATTAAAGTAGACCTCCCTCTCGACAAATTTGTGTTTTTTTTCATCTATTACATGCCATTTTGAAGTATTAGTTACTAATAACATTCATAGATGACAGTAGTAAAAGTGTATTTAAAATTAAGGAGTGAGGTTATTAACAGTTGCGAAATTACGTTTTTTTTCAGTATTCAAATTATAATAATATTACCGCACTAAATACAAATAAATTGTTTTGAAAAATTAATTATAGTTAAAGAGGGATATTTTAAAACATATTTAGTAGTTTTCAAGTCATTATTATCAAAATTGGAATTTTGTAGTTGGTTGTTATCATAAGGAAAAAAATTAAAAATTGAAATTATTTAAATTCTAATGCAGTTAATTTTTTTTCAGTATTTTTCCCATAATGTATGAGTGCTAAAAATACATATATATTTTTTCGGGACGAAAAAAAATATTCATGCATTAGAGGGTTACTTATCAGAGAATCTTCTTATCCATGTTCCTTTTTGAAAATCGTAGGCAAACAAAAATGTAGAGTACAGGGGAGGAATCTTTTTTTTAAGAAAGCTTTTCTTAACACTTTACCTCCGGGCGTCGACTGACCCGTAGACTAAAAATCTTCTAGACCAGCAACTTAATCTAATGCCTAGCTCTTCTAACGTGTCGAATGCAACTAAAACACTATTAAAGGTTGATTTGTTGATTGGCATAATTATACTTTCAATTGTAAGGCTAGTGTTTCTTCGTAATGTTCTCTGTTAAAAAAAAGTTACCCACTAGTGATTATTTCAACCGTTAGTCATCCTTTTACATCGGACCTTTTTGACTATGTGAACAAATAACATTTTGAGTTAATTGCATGACACAAAATTTGCATAAGGGTCCGTCTTATTATTAAAAATGTTGCAAACTTTAAAATTTTCAATAGCAACACCCAATTTTAATTACTTAGAAATGTGAAAAACCCTCGAAAACCTCTAAATCTAAGTTTTTGTTACATTTGGATGAATATTTGACGAGTTATTCAATCGAATCACTTGTGGATCTTTGGGGGACCATGTCTAAAATGACAAGCGTAGTCAGTCTGTAGGTTTATTAATGGAGAAAAAGAAGCACAAGGTCAAATATCTTGAGGATGGGCCTACGAGGGATATAAAAGTCAATGAGTAGCTGTATATATTCAAAAATAAAGTCGAAAATAAGTTGTAGTAAAAAATAGATCCCTATCGTCACTTGATAAGGGTTCCAAATTACGAGATGTCATTGGCTCTGTTAAATCTCCTAAAGGTGACTGCAAATAGGCAGCCAGAAACCATTACATTAGTTCCCTTAGACACAAAGGGGGCGCGCTAGTTTCTATGTCAATTTCAATGTAGAAATTCTCCAATGAGAGTTTGAAACTTAGAGTGTTCTTAGTCTATGGGTCAGTCGACGCCCGTAGGTAAAGTGTTAATAGCCTATTTGAGTATGATAGCGAGAAATCGCCTAAACTGGTGTAAAGAAACCACTTACTCGCTTTGTTTATCTTTCGCGGCAACCCTGATTCAGTGGATACGAGTCACACTTTTGAACCTCGAATAAATAACCCGAACGAAAAACCGTCGCCAATGTACGCCAAGCAGACACAATTACGGAAAGACTCTGTGTCTTGGTCTGGAGAAG
The DNA here is from genome assembly GCA_023701765.1 of Hylyphantes graminicola. NCBI lineage: Eukaryota > Metazoa > Arthropoda > Arachnida > Araneae > Linyphiidae > Hylyphantes > Hylyphantes graminicola. The sequence continues at coordinate 45,871,268 of CM043112.1, forward strand.
AATGACCTATACTCTAGTCCCCTTCTTGTACATGATTTCTTGAAGACATTCGAACTTATTGTCTTGGTCTAGCTTGCGGCTGGACCAAGATGAATAAGACAACAACAACAACAACGGAAAGACTCCAAAGAAATCAAGCGGTTCTTCCCCTGTACTTTTCAAATATGTCTTCCCATTTATACAGAACAAAAAAGAAATATCACATTAAATTCATTTTTCATACGCTCTCAGAAATAACGCTTTCCTTTTTGACGATTCATGAATCCTCAAGCCTCATTTCGTTAATTATGAGGATTGTTTCGTCAAACAATCACGTGACTTTTGAGTAAACGCGAATCCTCACTTCTACGATCGTGATTTGACGATTCTGTATCTTCATTTTGAGGAAACTGAATCTCATTGTTGTACTCACATGCTCCAAAACGACGAAATGTTTCTTTAGATTAGATGACATTCAAATCCTCATAAAAATGACGATTCAAATTTCCTCACTTTGAGGAAACGAAAACTCGAAGCATTTGCCAGTAACGGAATCGCCATAATTAAGGAAAATTTCGTCGTTTTTGAGCATTCATTTTTTAGAGTGTATTTATGCTCTCCAGTAAGGTTACAAAAAGGGACTTAAGCCAGTATTACCATAAGAGACTCAACATTGTCAAATAGTTGCTATAATTAATCACACGAAACCGAGGAACAAAGTGAAATCCTAAAAATCCAACGTGATAAATGAATTTTAAACGACCCTCACAAGTTGTAGTTATATCGATTTTAGAATTACCCCATTTCTATCTTATTAAATGTTAAGTCATTTTTAATGTATATCGTTTGTTTTAAGAAGCACTAAAAATGAGAGGGTTTAAGAATATAGTATTTATTTTAAATCTTGGCAAAGAGAAAAGCAACAAATAGAAATTTCCCCTGTAATATGAGACTAAATCTGTTGTTACAAGTTGGTTTGTTTATGCATGATAATATGAATATGAATAACTTTAATAAACTTGTTTATTCGCATACAATTTTTAGGTATATTAGTAAAATGTTTTTATTCTTGAGTGATTTTGATAATGGGTAATCTTATTTATTATCTTGATAATAGATTTTTTGTTCAATAAAATATTGAATATTATTTTGTACTATCAGAATTAAAAAAGACTTGAATACACATTTTCTTTAGTTTCTTCTTAATTCGATTTTAAAATTACAATTTCTATCTTATTAAATGTTAAGTCATTTTCAATGTATATTGTTTGTTTTAAAAAGCACTAAAAATGAAATTGTTTAAGAATATAGTATTTATTTTAAATCTTGGCAAAGAGAAAATCAACAAATAGAAATTTCCCATGTAATATGAGACTAAATCTGTTGTTATACGTGGGTTTGTTAATGCATTGTAATATGAACAACGTTATTAAAGATTTGTTTATTCGCATGCAATTTTAAGGTAAATTAATGAAATATTTTTATTGTAGAAACATTTTGATAATGGGTAATCTTATTTATTATCTTGATAATAGATTTTCTGTTCTATTAAATATTGAATATTATTTTATACTACCAGAATTAAAAAGACTTACAAATTTTCTTTAATTCTTTCCTAATTCGATTTTAGATTTACCATTTCTATCTTATTAAATGTTAAGTCATTTTCAATGTATATTGTTTGTTTTAAAAAGCACTAAAAATGAAAGGGTTTAAGAATATAGTATTTATTTTAAATCTTGGAAAGAGGAAATCAATATTTAGAAATTTCTCCTGTAATATGAGACTAAATCTGTCTTTATACATGGGTTTGTTTATACATGGTAATATGAATAACGTTATTAAACTTGTTTATTCGCATACAATTTTTAGATAAATTAGTAAAATGTTTTTATTCGCGAAATATTTTGATAATGGGTAATCTTATTTATTACCTTGATAATAGATTTTCTGTTCTATTAAATATTTAATATTATTTATTACTGTCAGAACTAAAAAATATTTATTACAAAAGTTTTCTCAATTCAATTTTCATGGTAATTCCCATGGTAATAATAACGACGTTATTAAATATTTGTTTATTCGCATGCAATTTTTAGGTAACTTAGTAAAATGTTTTTTGTTGAAACGTTTTGATAATGGGTAATCTTATTTATTATCTTGATTATAGATTTATTGTTCAATAAAATATTGAATATTATTTTATAATATCAGAGCTAAAAAAGTCTTTAATACATTTTTTCATTAATTAATTCTTAGTATGATTTTAGAATTACAATTTCTATCTCATTAAATGTTGTCATTTTTATTGTATATCGTTTGCTTTAAAAGTACTAAAAACGAAAGGATTTACGAATGTCGAATATAGTATTTACTTTGAATCTAGGCTTAGCTAATATCAACAAATAGAATCTTCTGCAGTAAAATGAGACTAATTCTGTTGCTATACATTGGTTTGTTTATTCTTTGTAATATGAATAAATGGTGAACTTGGTAGTTTTACTTAATAAACTATTTTGTCAATAATCTATGCTGTTTTCTTCATGAATTTTCTCAGGTATCATGATATAATTTTTTTGGAATAATATGAATAACGTTATTAAAACTTTGTTTATTCGCATACAATTTTTAGTGGATTTGTAAAATATTTTCATTGTTGGAATAATTTGACAATTTGTAATCTTATACATTGTCGTAATAATAAAAATATTAAACATTATTTAGTATCAGAACTAAATTTTCTTTCATTCTAATTTTGTAGAAACATTTGTTTATTCGCATGCAATTTTAGGTGAATTAGTAAAATGTATTAATTGTTGGAATATCTTGATAAATGGGCAATCTTATTACCTTAATAATAAATTGATTGTTTCATAAAATATTAAATATTATGTTTTGATATCAGAACTAAATTGTCTTCAATGCAAATTTTATTTAATTTCTGAGTATCTCTCGCACTGTCAGTGCGGGTAACTTTGGTCCAAAATCATAGTTTAAAAAAAAATTAATAATTAAAAATTTAGCTACAAACACGATTTAAACACTTAAAAATTATATTATGCATTCTACGTATTGTACTTTTACTAATAATTTCCAAGCATTTTTGTTAAATTTTATGCAACTAAAAAAAATTATATAATTTTTTTTAAAAAATAGGTCCCTGTTAGGATCCAGGCGGATAACTTTGTCCCAAGCATGAAATGCGTAAAATCTATACTTTTTAACATCCTGAAATCCCGCGTTACCGCATTAAATATTAATATTTAAAATTTTCAGCATAAAAATAACAAAGTTATAAGATACATAGTTATAAAAAATGCTACATAACTTAAAAATTACATTGCAGTGCATCGTAGAATGACATTACACCATGAATGCCAGTATTGATTGTCGCATAAACGAGAAGTAAACTTCTATTTTAATAAGGGAAAATAACTTATTTTTAGAAGCAAGATTTAATAACAAATATCTTTCTAAAAAGCAAACGATTTCATTATAAAAGGAAAAAAATAATATATTCGTAATTAAGAATTTGAAAACTTTTACATTTCGACATTTGCGATTTTGAGTGTTATTGTACGTTTCTTTCATTTTATATTTATCTTTTTAAAATTGTAGATCGTTTATTTAAAAAAAAAATCATCTAAAAAATGGGTAATCATAAAAGTAAGACTTCTTCAAAAATAGTTAAACAGAATAAACTTTTACAAACATTTTTTAAAGTGTAAACATTCCATGTAGAAAGTCTTACATCTTGGACCAAAGTTACCCGCATTCATCGGCAAAAGTTTCCCAGTGACCAATATTTAAATATAGCAAAAAAATATTCAACTTAGAATAAAACAAATTTTATAATGTTCATCCGCATAAATAAAATAATAGTATAGAATGATTTATTAAGCTATTTTCAATATTTTCTAGGTGTTCCAGACAAAAGTTGGAAAAAATAAATTTTTGTCATCAAATGCTCGTAAGAAAAAACGCCGTTTGTAGTAGGTATTTCCAGAACTAAAATGAGAACTAGTTTTACATGAAATGAAAAGCAAGGTTTCCACCTTTCAAAATATGCAAAACAATTTGAGATGAGATCCTTTTAGGAACAGAAATAAGGACACAAATCTTTAGATCGTTTAATTAAAAAAAATCATCTCAAAAATAGGCAATCATAAAAGTAAGACTTCTTCTTCAAAAATAGTTAAACAGAATAACGTTTTACAAACATTTTTTAAAGTGTAAAAGTTCCATGTAGAAATTCTTACATCTTAGACCAAAGTTACCCGCATTCATCGGCAAAAGTTTCCCAGTGACCAATATTTCAATATAGCCGAAAAAGTATTCAACTTAGAATAAAGCAAATGGTATAATATTCATCCCCATAAATAAAAGAATAGTATAGAATGATTTATTAAGCTATTTTCAATATTTTTTGGGTGTTCCAGACAAAAGTTGGAGGAAATAAATGTTTGTTATCAAATGCTCGTAAGAAAAAAACGCCGTGTGTAGTATTTCCAGAATTAAAATAAGAATTAGTTTTACATGAAATGAAAGGCAATGTTTCCACCTTTCCAAAAAATGTTAAACAATTTAAGATGAGATAATTTTAGAAAGAGAAATAATTAAACAAATCTTGTTCCGTCTCCTGGACCAAAGTTACCCTCCATGACCAAGGATATCCGCTTCGACAGTATTTATTAACCAAGTAATTAGCTAGGATGATAATTAGCTAACGTTAGATACAAAGAGCGTTTACTTTGGGAAGAATTGACAGCTTAGACTACAGGATGCACTTGAAAAAGATTTATAATTTCTTAGAACAACAACTTTCTGCTTAGAACAGCAGGATTTTTTTTTAGAACAAAAAAATTTTACGATTGATTTTATTTTGCTATTTTTAGTGTCATACACATTTTTTTAAATATTTAGAATTTGAAAAAAAAGTGACTAATAATTCACTTTTTTTTAAAGATTACAAAACCTTTAAGGCCAAACCAATACAGGCAACAATTTTTTTTTAAACTGCATTTTCTTTTCATAACATAAAATAATTACAATATTTTCTTTTCATTTTAATATGCAATAAATGAAAAATAAGTATTATTACAAATTACAATACATAATAATACCTTACTTATAATTATTAAATTATTACATTATTTCAAAAGTTTTAAGATAAGTGTTTGATGTTGATCCTTTCTACTTCAATTATTTTATAAAAAAATAAACTCCATTAAATCTCCCATAGGGTTTGCTATAATTGAATGTTTTAATTTCTGTAACAGTTGTTATTTTAAGTGAACAAAGTATTTAAAGTTGTTGTTTTGCAAACTGTGATGCAAGATCGTTGTATTTTTTACTTTAATTTGGATTTAATTTTAATCATTATTATTTTTTATTTTACTTATTTTAAGTACAATTATATTACTGTTAGAATCATTTTAATAAAGGTATAACACTTTAATAATAAGCCGCCAAGCGTTTGTTTGGGCTTAATATTGAAGCGATCAATAGCTTCAGTTAGCAAACCTGTTTTTATATTGGTTTTAGGTTTGGCATAATTTCTGTCGTATTCTTATCTCTAGACTGGGGCCACTTTTATTTGCCTCACCCTGTATACTTCTACTTGAATATGCAAAATATTCTCTACATCTATTCAAAAAATATAATAGTAGTGAATTTTCACTTCTAAATAAAATATTTACCGATTCCGAAAAAAAAAAACCCAGGAAAATGTATTTTCTATTTTGTAGCATTTTTTTCCGATTCCTGATTACTATTTTATATTGTAAGTTAGCGAAACTCAGTTGGCATCAGTCCAGTCTAGATCCATTAGCCTCATTGACTTTGTATGATAACGTGATAAGAACGTTATGACAGAAATAGGCGCATGAGCTTATACTGCCGTATGGAATGCGTTCTACTGGCAGGTTCATTGGAAAATTATTGGAACATAAAATATTTTAATTTGTTTTGGGCGAGGTTGAATTGTTTAGAAACGACAAGTAAATTGTTGTGCTTTTCAAAATATATGATAGTAATCATTTATAACCGAATAGCGTTACATTCTGATTTTTTAAGCTTTGCCCTTTTTTTTCCAAATAACATACTTAAAAACATTTTGTTGTTTGACTTATTGGGGGAAAATATAAATTGAACGATACATATTGACCATTTTAACAACTTTTTTTCCGTAAAGTCTTTACTTTTTTTTATTATTAAACACAATTCTTACAATTTCAAACTCATTGTTTGTAATTGATTAAGTTTTTCAGTTTCTAATTGAAGAGCTTAGTGGAAGAACGTGCTAAGTGACAAAAAGGTGAAAACGAGAAAATGAGCTTTAAAGTTTTTCGTTCGCATTTGGATCTGCTAAAAACGGTACTTGCAAACAATACTAAAAAAATATGCTAAACCTAAAGTTTATGATACAGGGGAAACTTGTTATCATTAAACAAGTTAGTAATAGGTTAATTGACAAAGAAATCACATTTTTTTTTCAAAAATGTAACTTAGCACGTTCTTCCACTTCAATTCTTGTAAAGAAGATTGTTTAGTATTTATGATTACACACTGATAAAAAAAATTCTGTAAAAATACACCACATTTTCCGCATATTTACACACTTTGTGCTGCATATTATTTCAGCTTTCGCTGTAAACATAATTGCCCCGTTAAACGAATTTAAACTGGATTGTGGGGGAGGCACATGTGCTTGAAAGTTACAGCACACATTACGGGATAAATTTTACCAGGATGCACGGGTGCTGCAATCCGACTAATTTTTTTACAGTGTATTTTGTTAAAAATAAAAAAAATTCTTGCCATGTTTACCATCTCTCTCATCATAACATCTAAAATGTTAATACTGATTTCAACAGGTAAAAAATAACAACTTATCAGTTTTAAATACATTTTATTATTACAAAGCAATATTTCATTACTACAAAGCAATAAATATTTGAATATGTTTTATTCTAAAAATTTACTATATGTTTTATTCTAAAATGTACTTTACGATTAGAAAAACATTTGCTCTGCCAATTTTTTTTCTAATCGTAAAGCTAATGTAAAAATCTAGCAATATTTCATTATTACAATATTTCATTATTGCAATATTTCATTATTACTATATTTCGTTATTACAATATTTCATTATTACAATATTTCGTTATTATATTATTTCATTATTACAAAGTAACATTTTATTATTTTAAAGCAACAAAAAATTGAAAATGTATTCTTTTAAAAATGTACTAACGGAGCAAATGTTTTTCTTATCGTAAAGCTAATATAAAAATCTAGCAATATTTCATTATTACAATATTTCATTATTACAATATTTCATTATTACAATATTTCATTATTGCAATATTTCATTATTACAATATTTCATTATTACAATATTTCATTATTACAATATTTCATTATTACAAAGCAAATTTCCTTATTCAAAAGTAACATTTTATTATTACAAAGCAACAAATATTTAAATATGTATACTTCTAAATATACACTAACAGAGCAAATATTTTTCTTATCGTAAAGCTAATATCAAAAACCGAAGATTTTTCACGGCTTGGAACTTCGTAAACAGTCTATAATAACGATTCAATGACGTAGTGTTCTTACGGAAATGACGTTTCATCCCGGAACTCGTTTTGGAAGTTGATGTTACTGATCTGAAAAAAAATATATACACATACAAGTTGATATATTTTCCTTACATTTCAAGCCAAGAGTAGACCTACACTCCTTGCCAACCTAAGTTGGATGATAAGAAATATGCTAGGGAGAAGATAATTCCGCGGATGTAAATAGTTCCCTAAATTATTTGTGAATCCATCCAGAAAATATGTTTAAACATTAATTTCTTTTCAAGTCTAACAGATTTGAATATATTTGAGAAAATTTGGCAATTTTATCGGAATGAAACGTGTACTTTGGTAAAATTGTCTTCAGATCATTTTTTGTATGTAAACATTTCCTTACAAGAGATTCCAACTAACGGACCAATCGCGCTTTTCGCTCTACCGTTTTACTCTTTATTTTTATCCAAGTTAGGTTGGCACGGAGTGTAGTATGCATACAAAGGCCATTGTACGAAGTGGGGAAATAATGATATGCTTTCAAAAATCATACATCAATATTCAATGAATCTTTGAGGAATCCTTTTTTTTTTTTTTTTTGCAGGAAACTGAATGACGTCATTTTGACATTGTTCTTTTCCAGAATTCTCTATTAACTCTATTTATAAATAATGGAAATTGTCATGTGGACGTTCAAAATAACCATGAATAAAATATTTACGCTTATGTAACAAGTTTAAATATATAGTATTGATGATATAATGTTTTTTTTTATTGATTACTCGATATACAATGAGAGCTTAATAGCATGGCTTAGTTTGTAAGATTATATTTGTGTATAGATAAAGCTCTAGATTAGCGGTCGCCATTCGCCAACTGGAGACTATTACATCGAAAGTGGCTACCTAAAAATCGAACCCCAGTCGCCAAATGTGGCGATCATAATTTTTCCTTTTTTGTTCAACAAATAATTAATACTGAAGCTGCATTTCTAAAATAATAAAACGCTCCGATTCGATTCTGTCGGGAAGAAATACTTGATGACAGTTGTTGCTCATCGGTAAAATTTTCAATCCTCCTCCGTGTGACGTAAATGGAGCTGGGCGATGAAAATCTTAAATGCAAATTTGATTTTTAAATTTTGCTTTACGATTTCGGCAATCTACAGGTGATTGATTTACATCTGATTAAGATCTCAACTATTCATTTAAACAATTTTGATATGAGAAAATTTCATGAAGAAGTGGGTCGTAGGCGACGGACGTCAAGAATTCTCCGAAACTAATAGTAGTTGAACTGATTGTACATAAAATAATTTTCTCCTACCAATAATGGCCAATTACATCATACTACATATTTTGTATAATACTTTTTTTACTGGCAATCTTATCATATCAAAAATGTCATGAATAAAATTTTCTTTCGTGGAAAATCGCACTTTTTTTTTGTCGTATATACTGAAATTTAAAACTGGCTACTAAAAATCGAAATGTGGCTACCGTTTTTTTTCACTCTGGTAGCCACTGGCTACTATTAAAAAATTCCCAGTCTAGAGCATTATGTATAGAATATTCATTTTCAAGGTACCACTTCACATGCCACAGTACACTGTTTCGCAGTTGAAACAAGAAAATGAGCCTTCAAATTAAATTTTCAATAGTCATAATTAACTTAACATATCCAATGCTTTGGTTTATAAGTTTGAATATTTGCGCCTATTGCCTCCTTTTTAAGATTTTTGAAATTTATTTTGCCCATTCATATATGTTTAAGGTTTTTGTACAAAATTATCGGTTTAAAATAAAAGTGTATTGAGTTTTAATCTCGAAGGCATTTAAATTAATATTATTCATATTTTATGTTTAAAAAACTGGGAATTCTAGTTTAGTTAGCAATTTTTAAAAAGTTTAATAAATAGTAAATACGTGCTACTTAAACTATTAATTTGTTTAAATGCATTTCAATTATTATTATCTATTTGTAAAAAAATATGCGTTACCTATAATAATTTATTCCCAATTATTTATATTTTTATGAATTATTATACACTTTTCCTAGCCATAAATTTTGAACTACAAGAATTATAAGATTTTCATATAAATATTTTATTTTGGAACTGAAAATGTAAAAGCTGTCGTAATTTTTAGCCTACTTTTTCTTTTTTTTTAATTCGAAGAATTAAAAAAAAATGAAAAAGTAGGTATTGACATGCGGTCGTTGTCCGTCCGTCCGTCTGTCTGTCTGTCTGTCTGTCTGTCCGTCCGTCTGTCCGTCTGTCCGTACCCCCCTTCCAAAATCAGTTCTATCTATCCGATCTTAAAAATTCTTTTTTTATTAGAAAGGTATAAGCTCAGACACCCAACTTTCATACTTTTTGTCCGTCTGTCTGTGCGATAGGACGGACATAAATCTACTATTTGATGACAAATTTCCCATTGAATTAGCATTGAAATTCAATTTCGAGTCATTTAGATCGCTGAATTTAACTACAAATGCTACGGACAAGTGAGATACGTCAAAAAATTCAGCGCATCGAAATTAGAATACATTGAAAATTTCAGAAAAAAATTCGAATTCGAAGTACTTCAATTATTTAAAAAACTTCAAAATTTAATGCTCATTTAAAAAGCATAGGAAGCCATTTTTATTAGAATTAATTCACCATTGCCACAGCAACAATTGCTTGAGAAACTTTAATTCTTTTAGACAATAAATTAAAATAAATTTATTTTTGAGACATCAAACAATTTAAGATGACGTCAAATATATATTTCTCTACGAGATCTTTGTATGTTGATATAAATTGTTTTCATTCTATTTAACAGCTAGGAATATTATATATTTATTCTTTGAAATATAAATTTTTGCAAACGATTTAAGTAATAATTATTTAATTTTCGAAATAAAATAAATGAAACTTGCCGAATTTAGCAAGTAAATGTTTATTGAAGAGTAGTTTTTTGGTTTATGTTCTACGAAAAATTAAATATTTATTTATAACTGCAAATAAAGCTGTGTTTAGTGAACGATGCTGTGTTTAGTTAGATGCTGTGTTTAGTGAAATTTATTTTAGAATTTAAGGTGGAAAAAATGGTTGTTGATGTCATTTACTGTTACGAACTTAGTTTTTTCAAGATAAGAATTTTAGTAAGTATTTAAGTAACAGGAAAGTAGGCTATTTTAGTTCTTTAAGAACTTCTTGTTACTATCAGTTTGCTAGTTGAGATGCAGAAAATAACTGATTGTTATATAAATATTTTATTTTGGAACTGAAAATGTAAAAGCTGTCGTATTTTTTACTATCAGTTTGCTAGTTGAGATGCAGAAAATAACTGATTTTTATAAAAAGTAGATAAATTACATTTGAGCAGAATATTTTTTTTTATATAAGCTTCAAATCTTTTAATATAAGTTTCAAATACATAAACTTTCTCAATTGTAGAAAATCGATCATTACTCAGGAGGAGTAAAGAAAGATCATATAAATTTAACTGAAACCATTCTAATTAGTTACTTAAACAGTTGAATTGATTTCCTTCAGAAATATAAAATATAACTGGAATCGAAAGATCCATAAATACAAAACCCAAAATTTATTAGATTGCAAGCACTTATATGCAGCGATGATAGAAAAAATAATAAAAATTTTAGTATCATTGATATTTAATTTGATTTGGTTTGAATTATCGTCGCACTAGAGCTACACGAGGGCTATTGGCGACGGGCATCGTATTTAAGAACCACAGTCAAGTGACGAGCCACACCTGAATAGGCACCCAACGCAACCGTTAAGAGCGACATCGTACGCAGCGTCAGGACTTTGAAGGATATTTAACGTGCACTCCCTTACACGGGGTATTATTCGTTGGACATTTTTGGCTGCACGGGCCGTTTATAGGTCGGCAGTTATTTTGGCGATGTTTGGACCCGAACCTGGGACCTTTCGCATGCTAGGCGAGTGCCTAACCGACTGGGCTCCCCAGCCCTCGATATTTAATTTGAATAAACTAAATATTCACTAATGCCATTGTATAAATTAATTAAAAAAAACTTTCTGAAAATTTCATTTAAGGATGGGGTTTCTGAAAAGATTTTCCATTGCCGTCATGCATGTGTAAAATGCATAGTACAGTTTTTGTAGTGGAATTTTCCGTTTCCTGGTTGTTTCGTCAGCTGTTACCACGTGTAAACTTTCACCTATCAAATTTAGACGCTTTGTTGAATAGTTTTCAATTCGTGACTTTTTTTTTAAAAAATCTGCAACTTTCAAATGAAACCATCCAAGCTTCGTTTATACTTTGGTTGATCAAAAAACAGTCAAAAAATTTAGTTTAAAAAAAAAAAAGATTTCAAAATGCATATTTGGCGTTTTAGCTGTTATTTATACAGGGTGAGGCAAATAAAAGTGGCCCCGGTCTAGAGATAGGAATATGTTGAAATGGCTTGGCGAGAAAAACTCTTGAAATCTGTTTTTCCATTGGTTGGATTGGAATTGATTCACATTAGAGCTACTCATAGACTAGTGGCGAGTTCAGATCTTAATTCGTATTTTATGAAGACGTCCCACAATGCAAATTTCGTGTCTTGCAATCAATTTAGAATGTTTTGTATTAACAAAAAGGTCCGATTCTCTAGGATAGATATTGACCTAAATAATCACTAGTGGGAACTTTTCTTAATAATCTCTACAAACCTTGTTTATGTTTCATTTCAACTAGTTTCTCAAACCATAGCGTAGTTGCCGGCAAATAAGCCACCAAGCCTTTGTTTGTGCCTAATATTGAAGCGATCAATAGCTTCAGTTCGCAAACCTGTTTTTGTATTGGTTTTTGACTTGGCAAAATTTCTGTCGTATTCTTATCTCTGCGTTGGGGCCACTTTTATTTGCCTTACCCCATATTATATTGTACGATTCTTAATTTACTCATTAACGACGATTGGAACAAAATCCAGACACATGAGGCCATTTAATTGTCCATGAACACACAAAAAAATCCTAACACAAATGAAAACAAAATTGCTGAACAAATTTTGCAAGGCAGGTTAAGTAACACGGAAAGCGAATGAAAAACCTTTAAAGTTTTCCTTTTTATTCGAAATTGAAAGCGTTAATGGTTATTACATTTTGTACATATCGTTAATTTGGCAAGGTTAAGTTTGGCATTTTTACAATATACATTATATAAACTACATGACCTAAATTTGTATATAGCGTATTTCATTATACCATCGCACATAATCTTTAAATTATGGTAGCGATAATGAGAACATTTAGCCCCCATTGTCACTTCTAACTAAATATTCTCACTTAAAATCCAATATTTCCGTAGTTAATTAGTTCCTTACATAATGCGTTAGAAACTCTCTAGCTTACGAACATGTTTCGGCTGACAAACGGGTTCTGTATCATAATTCTTACGGGGTTTTAATAATCTAACAATATAGAAATGGTTAAGTTATATTTTACATGATAATACACTGCTCAAAACAATTAGGGGAGCACTTTTTAATTCCAACTTTAACTTCACTCCCAACTTTTTAATTTTTGTCCTATAAATCTAAAATTTGTTAAATAGGTTCACTATGCATTCGAAATGAAATAGTAAAAAACAGGAGAAAAAATCTTAAGTTTTTAATACTTAAATTTAAAGGGGGGAAATGGAATTATAACTTTTTAATAAATTATAACAATAATTTTTTCAAATTTTTTTTGTTAAAAATAGTTGAAATATATTTTTAAACATCTAAAAAATAAAAGCATGAAAAATTTAGGGTCAATTTATTTTCTAAAACTGTTTTAAAGTGAAATTTATTTTACCATATTTTTCATATTTTTATTAATATAAAAAAATATTAAATTCTTCAAAATACGTTATTCTTCCATCTAACGATGTATCTAACGATACATAAGTGGCGAATTTAAGTTAGTCAGAAAAAAATCACAAGCTGATGATTCCCAAATGAATTATTGGGAGCGAAAGGGTTTAAAACATGTGCTCCCCTAATTGTTTTGAGCAGTGTAAATGTATGTTTAATGAAGTTATATTTTGGTATAGATTTCTTTTGTGCACATTATAATGAAAATGATAAATAAATGTCTGGTAATTCTTAATCAAGGTTCATTTTTAATGTTCGAAAATTGTTCTTAATTTTTTTTAATATTATTTTTTATTTATATTATGGTTTGATAATACTTTCAGGGTGTCAAAGAAAAGAACTTTTTAATGCTTAAAAATTTATATTTATTTAATTTTAATGTATTAGTTACACTTTAAGAGAGTTTTGCGCAGATTACATACCTAACTTAAATTTTTTTGTGTACGTAATTTGCGTACAACATTTGTGTAGTTGGACAAAAGATGCGTTACAAATCAGCTTTAAGAAAGCTTTAAACTGATGTGCAAAAGAGGAAATGATTTTGTTATTCTCTTGAAAATACTGAAATTAAACTTAATATACAAGTAAATGATATGTAAATAATGGGGTTGTTTCACATCGAGGATGGAAACATCTCCAACGGTTTGTTGTCATTTGTTGCCAGGAATTACTTATGTTTTGGTATTCGAAAATGAGTTTTCTAAGGATATTTTACTTATTAATTTTTTAAATGCCAACCTCTTGCTGTGCTGATGGTTGTTCTAAACATGTGTTAAAGAAAGCTTGCGTAGAGAGAAAAGGTTGTTTTCATCGGTCATTTTGACAGTGAAACCGAAGCAACCAATGAAAAACAGTGCATATAAAAATTAATATAATATAATAACATCATCTGAGCCGACCCGGTGGAGCAATGGTTAAGGTGTTAGCCTCTGGATCTTATGAGTCCAGGTTCGGATCCCGTTGATTCATGGATGTTTGTGTTTGTTGAGTATATGCGGAGTACGTGTTCGTTAAATCTGTTGGGTCCGAAAGTCCTGTGGCCGCTCATTGCGCAGTTTACCACGGTTACAGGTCCCTGGAGACCATTCCCCCCCTCAGGGACATGTCTAAACTGTGGAGGTGGCGCGCGATAAATGGCAGCCTCTGTCGCGTATGTGTGTGTGTGTGTGTGTGTGTTGTGTCTGTCTTACTTGACGCTGGTTTTATAAGCGGGTCTCTGACCAAGCACACAAGCCTGAAAATATATGTCAACCAACCTACATTATCAGAAACATTCCCACACTGTAAAAAATTTGGCTTGAATTTACTAACGATTACTTAGTAACTTTACAGGTTTTCAACATTTACTAGAAAATCATCTGTAACCTAAAGAAACTACTGTAGTAATACTAAGCAATACTAAGTAAATTGATGTAACGCTTACAGCGCCACCGGGTTATCTTTTTGAGAGATGCGTAGTTTCCCTTGTTGCATTGTTTTGTTTCTCGAAATTTGTTCGATCGGCCATCGGATTTAGCAAAAACTAACCGGTGATCGCGTCCGTAAATTGAAAGTGTACGAGACTAAGAGATAAAAGTTTGATTCGATATCGGTCAAAGGTGAAAATTCAATCAATGTACGTTTCATCGAAAAATTATAACGAATCGATAATTCAACGATGAGAAACCGAAAAACGTGTTTTTTTTTTATTTTAGTACATACATACAAATTGCGTTAAATTATTTCTAAAACTTCATATCCGAAAGCTTTATATCGATCAAGATTTTAACTTCATTATTTACACGCAAAGGATCTGCATGTCCCGATGACCGAATGGACAAACGTTCTACTTCTCGTTGAAGGATGCGCGAGCTAATCTTGAGGTTGCAAGTTCTGTCCTGCGACTTGCTCCGGAAAAGTCGAAATAATACTTGACTAAAAGAAAATTAGTGGCGCCCTCTTGTTTAACATTTTTGAAACTGCTAGTTACTAAGGTTTTCCTAGTAAAGATACTACATAAGTGGATGTATTGATTACTAGAATATATCTTGTAACGTTTACTGAAGTTTTTACAGTATGCTTGCAATTTAAATGATTGTATTGGATACTAAGCTTTTATTAGTAATATATACACATATTTCTTACGTAACATTACTAAAAAAACTTATGGAAGCTGAGTTTCCTAGAGAATTCTTAGTAACCTTACAGATTTTTTTTAGAGTGCATTAATAATTTCATACATTGACTTTATTAAATCAAATAAACGCTGCGTACGATGTCACCCTTAACGGTTGCGTTGGGTGCCTATTCAGGTGTGGCTCGTCACTTGACTGTGAGTTCACTTGACTTCAGGTGACGAGCCGACATGTCGGCTCGTCACCTGACTGAGGTTCTAAAATACGAAGCCCGTCACCAATAGCCATCGTGTAGCTCTAGTGAGACGATAATTAAAAAAAAAAAAACTGAAATCAAAAGATGCATTTTGGTAGTTAACGGCCGGCCCGCCAGCGCTATGGTTAAAGTGCTAGTCTTTGGAGCTCCTGGGCTCGGGTTCATATCCCGGTAAAGGCATGGATGTTTGTGTTTGTCAATAAATGTTGTTATTTGTCTATGTGTTTGTGGCGTCCTTCTTTGTGCGTCTCTTGTGACTGTCTCTTCTGGCGAGCGGGGTAATGGGCTAAAAAGTCTACACTCTTCCCTTTTAGTGGGCGCAATCACTGTCATTTGTCATTGGTAGTTTACGCCTAGAGCTGTTCATTAATATATCCAATCTTTACATATTAAATATCCTTGGATCAACTATAAATGTTTCACTATTTGTTTGTTTTTTCGTAACATAAACTGATTTATTGAATTTTAACTTCTTGCGACCCGACGTCCCCATATGGGGACATTTTTAAAAACCTCCCCAGAAACAATTAACACTTTAATTAGTTCCGAAATTGACCTGGTCCGATAGAAGAAGATCCAAATATCAGTTTTCAGCCTTTGAATACCGGTATCGGTCATTTATTGGTATAAAAAATGAAGTTGAACGTGTGTCAATACGATATTAGAGTTCTTAAAAAATTATTTAAATTTTTAAAAAAAACTTTTGAAAAAGGTTCTTTTAGTACTTAATATGCAAGGTATTTTGCGTTAATAACAATGTTAAAATAATCTGTTAACTACAAATAAGTGATACGGACTTTTTTGTTGCATTTATAGCCTAAAAATATGCATTTTTAGAGTTTAAGGCGTGTCCCTAAGTGGCTATTAAACATAACTTTTTAAAAAATTACTTTGACAAAACATATTTTTTAGCATATATTTGTATGAAAAGTATGTTTAGATTATAAGAATATACGGGTAAGATTTTGCTCGGGTCTTAAGAGGTTAAGGTATGCATATACCTTAGAAAACGGAAAATTGATCAAAATATGTGTTGCGATGTTTTTGCATTAAAATATAATCTGATTCTTTATCTTTCAAATGGTACAAGAAGATATCATGTACTGTAAATAGCTTTTAATTTAACGGCAGTCTTTTAAAGGCTATTCTATGGTCATCAGTCTAACAATGAAAACATTGAACGCATTTTCTGAAGAACGAGTTTTCTCACTACATGCTTGAACTGCGAGCAAGATATTTAAAAATAAATCTGCTTCGATTTAAAAAAAAAAAAATGTGCATTTTAAAGAGTATGAATCAGGGCATGTGGCCATACTTTTTATAGAAATTGTAACAAATATTGAATTTTTTACAGACTTTTCAAATATTAAATTATTAAAAAAATCATTTATTTTAAAGTTAGCCTTTTTAAATTATCATAATTAAATAACTACTTTGCTTAAAGCTGCGAAAAAGTATGATCACATGCATGAATATTTAATGTTTTGTTTGCTGTAAAAATTATGTAAAACAACTTATTTGAAATGTCGTTCAGTTGCTCGCAGTTCGGCACAGTTAAATTAATTATTGCTAATTAATTTATAATTAATATATATTTTTTCTTGTAGTAAAGTATTTTTATGTTAGTTTTTATGTGCCTGATCTTCTCACAAAGTTTTAAAATTCTATCTCAAAAATTAAAGAAAAAGTTGTCCATAGTTCATTAAACTAAGAAAATATCAAAATAAAGCGAAATTTTCATCATTCAATAACGTCCTCTAATGTATCTTATCAAATTCTAATCAGGTGTTAAAATAACAGTAAAGATCATTAAGAGGCCCTGTAAATGGCCTTTTCGATTAGTATGATGACAAGGCACAACGAATTGCTCATAATTTTATATGTTACGGGCAATTAAATAATTTTGTATTTGTGTACGATAATTTAGTTCATTGCTCTTCGATTATAAATACCTCTGGTTAATTCCATGTAACTGTAGTGTAAGTCACGATTTAGGAGGATATTAAAAGCCTTTTAAATTTAAAAAGTAAATAAAACTATATAAAGTACTGTTAAAAGTTGTAGTGATAATCACTTTTTACAAACGTGACTTACACTACAGAAATGATAATTTTGCATGGAATTACCCCGCTACAATTTTGTATTTGTGTACGATAATTTATTTCATTACTCTGCTATTATAAATACCGCGTGTTAATTACATCTAACTGTAGTGTACGTCATGATTTGAGAGGATATTAAAAGCTTTTTAAATTTAAAAAGTAAATAAAATTAAATAAAGTACGTTACATTATTTAGTTATAATAATTGTAGATCAACTATTCCACAATTTTTTTCATTTGATGTTAAAAGTTGTAGTGATAATCACTTTTTACAAACGTGGCTTACACTACAGAAAAGATAATATTACATGGAATTACCCCGCTACAATTTTGTATTTGTGTACGATAATTTATTTCCCTGCTCTGCTATTATAAATACCGCTGGTTAATTATATCTAACTGTAGTGTAAGTAGTGATTTGAGAGGATATTAAAAGCCTTTTAAATTAAAAAAGTAAACAAAGTAGGTTACATTATTTAGTTATAATCATTGTAGATCAACTATTCCACAATTTTTTTTTTCATTTAATGTTAAAAGTTGTAGTGATAATCACTTTTTACAAACGTGGCTTACACTACAGAAAGGATAATATTGCATGGAATTACCCCGCTACAATTTTGTATTTGTGTACGATAATTTATTTCCTTGCTCTGCTATTATAAATACCGCTGGTTAATTACATCTAACTGTAGTGTAAGTCATGATTTGAGATGATATTAAAAGTATTTTAAATTTAAAAAGTAAATAAAATTAAATAAAGCACGTTACATTTATTCGTTATAATAAGTGTAGATCAACTATTCCTCATTTTTTTTGCATTTAATGCTAAAAGTTGTAGTGATAAATTGTTTTTACTATAATTTTTCCTCTTATTTTGCATTTAGAGAAATACGGATAAAAATATACTCAAATTGCCCACTCGACTTTCAACCTTTTTCGTCATGCCCGGTCAATGTAATATTATCTATACTTTTTTTAAAAATATAATTATACTAAAAATAAAAATACTACAGTTATATACTTTTTAATTGCCCCAGTAAAATAGATATTGTCCACTTATATTTATTACCGTAACATATAAAATAAAATTGCGATTTCGCAGAAATATAAAACTTATGAACGGGAAAAGTTATTGTTTCATGGAAAAAATTTATTAAAATTAAAGTGTCGATTTATAAATATTTTTGAAATTTTTTTTTTGCTAAATTTAATAAATTTTCAAAGTTAAAAGTCGTTCTCATTTCTATTGTATTCCAAGCAGGGTAAAAACAGGTTTCGTGGAAACGAGAAATATTTAAATAGGATAATGTACAGTTTATTCAAGCTATTTTTAAACCGCCCTATTTTTTTTTTAAATTCACAATCGGTCCGTCATATTAAAAGTTCATTTATTCATTATTGCTGAGAAAGGTTACAGTTCCACAAAACTATGTTTTTTTTTATAGTTTTTATATGTTGGATAGAAAGAAATCGCGATGGTAAAAGTTGAAAAAAGTAATAAATAAAAACAAGTTTGAGTATAGGTTACAGTTGATTCTATTAAAAATTCTATTTAAGATTTTTTTTATTTTATGTTAATTTATTTTAATTCTAAACAATAGAATTGGAAATATCTTGTAAACTATACACCAATGACTTATTTTAAGTTTTGGTCTTTCACATTTTCATGAATGAGGCGAAAACATTAAATTTAGAACCAAAACTGGAATAATTTCAATTATTTTTCTCCAGCTTGAAAAAAAGGAAAAATAAACGTTTATCTTCCTTTAGAAAAAAAAGTGAAAAATTTAAAACTCTTCAAATAATCTCATACTAGCTAAAACCCCATTCTCTATAATAGAACTCTATTTCGTTTCCACATTGTTTTGAATTTCGAATGCCATAATCCACATTTTTGTTACGATTTCTCGAAGAAGAAAAAAAGTTCAAAAGAACTTGACCTCAATTTCATTTTTGGAAAACTCTTTGTTCTGGAGGGCAGGGCTTCGTACATGGTCGAACAAAAGAACAATTCGATTCGGGAGAAAAGACATTCCTAGAATGTTCCACGGGGTTATCATCATATAAAGCAGAATTGTTGTTACGTGTATTTGACCTTAGAGGGTAATATTTCCAAACAGTTGCTCAGGCACGCTTTGATACAAAGTATATTAAATGGGACGTTACTTAAGGTAGGCGAATACCCAAAATTCTAAAATTTTTACTATTACTTTAATCTTTTCCAAATTTGGCATAGTGATTTCAAATATAATGAACAATGCTATTTAGGCAATTTTTTTTACTTAAATATAATTGATTTATTTTAAAAGGTATTTTTCTACTAAAAATAGGGGGGTTGCGCTAACACTTCTAGCATAAAAAGTTTTTCATTAATTTACCTGAAATTTTTTACAGATGCTATTTCAATATATATCTGTGCCACGAACCTCTAACATCTGGTGTAAGTATACAAGTTTTTTTAAAAAAAATGTCCAAATGTAAGTTAATCGAAAAAAATCTGTTTTTTGTGGTAAATTTATAACATTTTTCTTAATAACTTTTTTCTCGTAATTTGTATGTAACTTTAGAGGGTCATTGCATGTATCAGTTCAAAATGAAGAATTTAACACATAATAAATGTTCATAGGGTGAAAATTCAATGTGGTAGACTTGCTGGCGCAAATCTCTTTTTTTAGTAGAAAAACACCGTTTAAAATAAATAAATTATATTTAGATAAAAACAAAAGCCTAAATAGTATTATTCATTATATTTGAAATCACTATGCCAAATTTGGAAAAGATTAAAGCAATAGTTAAAATTTTAGAATTTTGGGTATTCACCTACCTTACAACACATTAGAATAATAACGTTTGGTAATGTTTATTTTGTTTGTAAAAAGGTATTTTTATAAAGTATAAAGGTGTAAAAGGTTATTTTTTTATAAAATAAGAGGTTTTTTTTTTAAGTATAAGATATGAAAGGTATATTTTTTAAATAAATTAGGGGAGAGTGTTTTACCTTGGGACGCTTGTACCTTGGGACACTAACAATTTCTTAGAATCTATTGGCAATATTCATACATGTTTATTTCTCATAGTAGCCTTAACCAACAGACATAATCAAAATAAAATTTAACACTAGCAACATTGAATTGATGAATTGGTGACAAAAAATAATATTTCATTACCCCAAAGTAAATATTTTTCTCATTCTAATATAATTTTTTACTTTTGTACTTTTACAAAAAGTCAATTGCATTTTATTTTCTTCATAAAAGAGAAGATTTTAAAATATTTTGGTTATGAGAAAATAATGATAATGCATTTAGATTGGCCACTATCTTGCTTTTATTTAAACCATGTAGTGTGTTGTACCTTGGGACAGTAAAGCATATTGTATCATCATATAATGTTAAATAATTTGGACTTGCAATTTTGCTGTATAATTTAAATTATTCTTGAATTATGATTTTTTATTTGTGTATTTCCTTGAAAAAACAATAAAGTTTGTTTCCTGACACAAATTAGTTCAAGTGTATGACTATTGACTGAATTATAAAGTATGTCCCAAGGTACAACATCATATTGTACCTTGGGACAGTTTATCCTCTCTACTTTAAATGAGTGGCAATTTTTTAATTTCAAGCTGCCAGAATTTAAAAAATTATATTATAGAGGAATATATTGGTGTGTAGAAATGCTGCTTTTAAATTTTTATTTTGACTATAATTATTGAAGAAAAAAATTAAAATGTAAAAATTGTCCCACGGTACAACACTCTCCCCTATTAGATATATAAAAGGTATTTTTATATGGAAATTTGGTAATGACAACATAACATATATGTAAGTAATTTTGAATATGGTAAGTTAGGAATCGCATTCGTTGTAAAATCATATTTAGGAAAAGTTACATCTGAACGTTGCCGGCTCGCTGGCGCAATGGTTAGTGTACTAGCCTTTGGAGCTGGTGGGCTCGGGTTCGAATCCCGGTAAAGGCATGGATGTTTGTGCTTGTCAATAAATGTTGTTATTTGTCTATGTGTTTGTGTCGTCCTTCCTTGTGTGTCTCTTGTGACTGTCTCTTCTGGCGAGCTGGGTAATGGGATATAAAAGCCTACCCTCTCCCTTCTAAAGGGCGCATTCACTGTCATTGTCATACATCTGAACGTTAATTTCCATGAAATATTTTTCTAGCGTA
This sequence comes from Hylyphantes graminicola, assembly GCA_023701765.1. Lineage (NCBI taxonomy): Eukaryota > Metazoa > Arthropoda > Arachnida > Araneae > Linyphiidae > Hylyphantes > Hylyphantes graminicola. The sequence continues at coordinate 45,893,358 of CM043112.1, forward strand.
AGTATCAAGTGTCAAAAAAAGTTCTTTAAACTGAAAAAAAATTACAAACTAAACAAAATTAGTTACATTATTTAGTTGCTGTAAGTATACCAATTATTAAGATATTCATTTTTATTTAATGTTAAAAATTGTTTTGATAATCACTTTTTAAACACATATGACAGAAAGGGTAGTTCTGCATGAAATGAGCTTAAAGTAGTGTTTCTAAAAGATATTTTGCATTAAAATCAAATAAAAAGGTTTCATAGAATATTGACCGGGAAAGTAAGTATTAACCGGGAAAGTAAATTAGTTACATTATTTAGTTGCAGTAAGTATAGACAAATTATTCCGATATTCATTTTTATATTTTGTTAAAAGTTGTTGTGATAATCACTTTTTAACACACGTGCTCGCACTACGCCATACTATATAAAATGTAGTTCTGTATGAAATGAGCTTAAAGTAGTGTTTCTAAAAGATATTTTGCATTAAAATCAAATAAAAAGGTTTCATAGAATATTGACCGGGAAAGTAAGTATTAACCGGGAAAGTAAATTAGTTACATTATTTAGTTGCAGTAAGTATAGACAAATTATTTCGATATTCATTTTTTATTTAATGTTAAAAATTGTTGTGATAATCACTTTTTAACACACATGACAGAAAGGATAGTTCTGCATGAAATGAGCTTAAAGTAGTGTTTTTAAAAGATCTTTTACCTTAAAAGGAAATGAAAGGGTTCAATAAAATAGTGACCGGAAAAGTAAGTATTGACCGGGAAAAGTAATTAGTTACATTATTTAGGTTGCAGTAAGTATAGACAAATTATTTCGATATTCATTTTTATTTAATGTTAAAAATTGTTGTGATAAACACTTTTTAAACACACGTGACTTGCACTACAGAATAGTAATAATGCATGAAATTAGCTTAAAGTAGTGTTTTCAAAAGAATTTTTGCAATAAAATGAAATAAAAAAGCTAACTAAAATATTGGCCGGGAAAGTAAGTAACATAAGGACAATTTTTAATTTTTGAAATTCATTTTTGAATAAGTTTTCATTAAGGGGGTCCGATACCCTTAAAACCTTTTTTTTTAAATTTTTCAGGAAGACTTCAAATTTTTTTCCACAAATTAGCAAAAATTAAATATTTTAAAATATATAAATTCTTACTAGTTGCGTTTTTAATTTAAATTGTTGTTGATTTTTAAGCATTTTTAAAACCCCAATTTTTAATTTTTAAAATACATTTTTGTATAAGTTTAAATTAAGGAGGTCCCATACCCTTAAAAACTTTTTTTTAAATTTTACAGGTAGACTTTTCAAATTTTTCCACCTGTTATTCGCACAAATTAGCAAAAATTCAATATGTTAAAATATATAAATTCTTACTAGTTTTTTTTAATTCAAAATGTTGTTGATTTTTAAGCATTTTTAAAATCCCTACTAGTTTTTTCTTTTGCATATCTTTTAACAAAATTTTGAATATAACATTTTTGATAATATTTAAAGAAAGTATGCATTAGATTTAAATGTAAACAATATTTGAAGGAAAAAAAACACGTAAAAAGTGAATTTTCAACTGTGAAGGCCTTTTATAAAAATTTGGTTGAAAAAAAATTAAAATATTGGAATGCATGCATCTATTTAGTATATATTTATAATAATAAGAACGCAAATTTTTACCCAACATATAATATTAAAAAAGTCTTAGCATTTCGAATGTTCTCAAAATGCAAACGACGAACAGAGATGTGAGCTTTTGACGTTTTGAATATAGAAGATCAGGATAGAAAATTGATTGCCACGTACCTTTCAAAAATACCTAACTAAGGAAGGTAAGTAATGGGAATTTCTTAATCTCCTTTTCTGAGAATCGTTAAAAAGGGTCTTAATATCATAAAAAAAAAAAGATTTTTGGGTATCGCACCCCTTAAGAAGTATTTTTACTACTTATACACGCATTAAAAAATTTGTATTTGTTAGTCAGACATTAGCATACAAGCACATACTTTTAAAATCGTCACTTAAGTTCCCACATGAGCTATTAACTTTGCAAAATAGTAGAAATTTACGGAACGGTAACCCTTGGCGAACTTTCCAAAATCATGCCAAAAGTCGGCCGAAAACCCAACCGAAATGAAAAGGGATAGGTTGGATAGGTTTGAATTATCGTCGCATTATAGCTACACGAGGGAGAGCTGAAAAGCGTGTTTGTTAAGTTAAAACCGGCTGTTCGGAAAACGCCCATCGTTGCGAAGTTGAAGAATTCGAATCATCAGTCGAAGTCAGATAGTTGCCACAAAAATTTATTTATCGCCAAATCCGAAAAAATCGCGCCAAGGGTTACCGTACAGTAAATCTGATCCTTTCACAACAATTAGATAGCACATGTGGGAACTTAAGTGACGAAATGTTCTTTAATCTGTATCACACGATTATAACTTATTTTCTAACAGTAAGCTACTTGTTCAAGGGATTCGGCATTGAGTACTTTAGGTCAAACAAAGAGCTTATTAAGATGTGTCATGAAACATAAAGCATTTGTAAATTAAAAACGTTTTTTTAATTTTACAAATACTTAGAAATAAGTTAAACTAAATAATATGAAGTATATGTTATGCATGCACCCTTTGTTTTCTAGTTTTTTCTACGACAACTAATTTAAAAAAAGAACCATACTTCAAAGAGAAAATTAAAGTTCATTTCATTTATCTTTTATCACTCATCAATTAAATTAAAAAATAAAATAATGTAAAACAACATTTATTAAATTTCTGATTCATTTTCAAACTACTTAAGATTTTTTTAAGATATGATTCCACGTACCATTCACATTTTATTTTAATATTTCAAAGCAAGGAACGTTTAAAACAAAAAAAAAATATACTGCTTCAATTGTGTTTATTCCACATAAATAGGTTAAATATTTAGAAATGCAAATATTTTACGAATTGCCTCTCACCGAAAACCATTTATTTTTCTTAATTACAGAACTGCGGAAATTCAAATGTTGATTTAACTCTATGTATTTGAATAAGTTCGATAAGAATATGATAACGTTATTTTTGAAGAACTAAGTTTTCAGTTACTGTTCCATTTTCACTTCTCTAATTTATTCATAAACATTTTTTTTGCTAAAGAAAGTTTCTCGCTTAGTAGAAGTAATTAAAATATTGATTTTACATAAAAATAACAAAATCCAATACAAATTAAAAAGAAAGAATGCAAAATACAATTCTAAATTTTTTAGTGACTAATTTATAAATTTCCGATGAATGTTTTTTGCTATTCATAAAATAAAAAAAAAACAGGTAAAATAAATAATAACGATAACCAATGATGTTTCCATGCATTAAATGCAGCAATTCATTTAATGAGCTGATTTAATCAATTTAAATTGTTAAGACCCTACACCTCGCTTTTATACCGAAAAAAGAAAAAATTGGGGTCAGGTGGGGCAAAGTTGGTAAAAAAAGAAACAGAATATTTCGCATTCGGACCGGTGTAAAAAATATTTAGGATATGCAAATGAACTTATGTTATTACATTTAAAGTAAAATTTCTGGGAATAAAAGTTTTTGATATTGATAAATGTGTTTGAAAAGGGGATGTTTTTGACCTATTTTAACCCAAGGGGTGGGGTAAAGCCTATTTTACCCCATGGGGTGGGGTAAAACCTAGGGTACCCGCAAGTGTGGTGAAATGTTTCACCATATTTCCGGTATTCAGTCGAACCACTTTTCAAAGTTTTGGAAACAAAAACCTGAGAAACGGTTCAACTCAATACCGAAAATATGGTGAAGCACTTCACCACACAGCCGTTGCAGCTACTAGGAACCATTATTATGGTGAAACCAAGCAGAAAATATTTAACAGTGAACTTCAATTGAACAATTTATTGAATTAATTGTTTAAATTTTTTAGAGAGCCAACAGGTAAGATGATATTAATCTTCACAACAACTAATAAAATCTCCTGGGGATCAATCTTGGGTTTTGCAAGGACTTTTACTAATTTTAGAAGAATATCCATCCGAAAACAACATCACTTTAAGAGAAAATGAAATAGGAACTTTCTTTTTCTCTTGAAATATCGCTGTGTATAAGTCGTTTTCAATTTGTGAAAGAATACCAAGAATAAGTTCTTGCTTTAATTCCCCAAAACTCGACCTACGACCCATTTTCATATTTGCAGTGAATTGAAATTGTCAAAACTTTCTCAGCTCAATGTAGTTTTTTCACATGTAATGGTTTCATTTTTTCTCTGTTTCCGATTTAAAGACATTTTTGCAGATTTCTTTTCCATTCTTATATGTTTGAAATGTAGTCCAATTAAAAAAGTTGAACTAGTTAAAATTTCTTCCATTTCTTGCTGCTTAAGTCCCCCCCCCCCCCTTTTGCATTCAACATGCAAACAATTGCTAGCTTATAGAATATAGAAGTGTCTCTGCGATTGCAGATTTGATGTGCTTTAAGGGAGAACCTATATACTTGACTCATCTTGAAAGTTAGGTCAAACAGTCTGACGTGTTGCAGTTACCGACGTAGATGACGCTGCTGCAACAGCTTGACTTTTTGAATTGGTGATGTGATTGAGATTGATTCAACTGTTGAAATTGTGCCTGGAACATGGTTTTTAATACAATATACATACAATATAATATACAATATACATACCAATACACACAATATAATATACAATATACATACAATACATACATGCAATATAATATAATATATATTCAATACATACATATAATACACATACAATATCTTTCGAGGAAATATCCCACTTCTTTTGAATCCGCCAACTCTGTTCACTGATTGAAAATCTTGAAAGTGGTTTACAATAGTGAAAGGGACAATGAATTTCAAATTTGTAGTCATTTATGAGTAAAAGAGTGAGAAACCAATAATACACAAGTAATTTATAAGAATAGTAGTTATCAGAAAGATCAGAAGAATCAGAAAAATTATGTTAGTTGCATAATGTGTGTTTAATCATACCTATATTAATATACGACCTATTATACCCCACTCAGGTTTTCTTCTAAAAAAATTTAGTTATTCCTTTTTTTTACTTTGAAGTTTTCTAAACTTATTCTTGTCCAGCATCTGTTCACAATAAGATACAAATTTAATATATACGCGTACTTCTAACTTTTGTTAAAACAAAAGTGTTTTACGGTCAGAATTTAAAGTTTCACAAATGGAAGCACATAAAGGCAAAAAACTGTAACTGCACAGTTGAAATTACAGTTAGTTTTGTACATAAATTATGAACAGTGTCAATCTATAATAATAAAAGAAAGAGTCTGTCTGTCTGTGTGTATGTCTGTGGATCGCAAAAGACCTACGTAGATGCTCTAAAAAATTCGAAATTTTTAATATAGATTCCTTTTAATACCTACGTGTGCACCTGAGGCTTAGTTTTTTCATATTTGATTGTGATTTTTAATTAATATAATTAGTTTAAAAAAACGTCTTCCACGTGGGATTGCGGGACCATAACAGGGCTTGAAAATACATGGACCGGGCCGAAACGGGGGCTTGACGCCCCGAAGGCTGCTTCATCCTCTATTAGTGTTTGCTTTTTTAAGTGCGCATGCGCCAACACGAATTTAATTTTTTTTTTTTTTGATTTTGAGTGCATTTTCAAAAGTAAACATGCCTCTAAAAGGAAGCAACGCGAAGTTAACGGGTTCCCAGTAAGGCGGGACAATACTGCTAGTAATATATAAAACTGGCAGTGGAAGAAAAAAATTATCTCATTTTATTATTATTTTTTTTTAAACTTACCTATTTTCCCCGTGACTTATTTTACTCCACCTGGCTCTATATACCAAGCTTGTAATGATTATTTTTTTAAATAAAATTTTACGTACTTATATTAAACAATTGGTACTGAAATTATGTTTCTTTTCTTTCAAATTCTTGTGTCACATTTTATCGAAAGGAGGAAGATTATACAATAGACTTGGTATTAAAATTGGGTTTCTTTTTTATCACATTCTTGATTCACATCATACCTAAAAAAGAATATTATATAATAAACTTGTAATGATTTTTTAAATAAAATTCTACGTTTTAAAATTATTTTAAACAATTGGTACTAAAATTGGGTTCTTATTTTATCACATTCTTGATTCACTTCACATCATACCTAAAAAAGAACGTTATATAATAAACTTGTATTGTGTGATTTTTCAAATAAAATTCTTCGTTTTTTAATTATTTTAAACATTTGGTATTAAAATTGGGTTTCTTTTCTATCACATTCTTGATACACATCATACCGGAAAAAGAACACTGTGTAATAAACTTGCAAGGATTTTTTTTAAATAAACTCTAAATTTTTAAAATCATTTTAAACAATTGGAAGTAAAATTGGGCTTCTTTTCTTTCGCATTCTTAACTACATTATAGTTCATATCTCATTTTTCCTCTACTTTTCCTGGGAGGAAAATGCTTGGGAGTTCATTAGAAATCTCGTTATTCTTATTCTATCATTAGGATAGAAAACGAAGAAATTCGTTTCAAAAGTGAGCTGGATATATGATTAGTAAATCTCTGAAGTTAAAACTGAACTTACAAATATTTATGAGGATGAATATTTATAACCTTTTTACAAATTTTTAGGAATAAGTACATTCCTCAATGAATGAATGGGCTTTCGATTCTGTATGAACTATATCATAAATATAGCAATTTATTAGAGTTATATATATACACATATGTATATATACGACACACTTAAGTATTATTCCACGAATAAAAAAAACCTAAAAAATGATGTGCAATATTTTACAAAAACTGAAAATATCAAAATTTCTATCTATTAGTGTTACATATGTTTGCACCCCCACTATGAAAAAAAAATCGTTATTCATATAAAAATGAGTAAAATAAAATTAGTATTATTCCACGAATAAAAAAACCTAAAAAATGATGTGCAATATTTTACAAAAACTGAAAATATCAAAATTTCTATCTATTAGTGTTACATATGTTTGCACACTATGAAAAAAATCGTTATTCATTATGAGTTATTCATTCATTATTCATTCATTATGAGTCAAATAAAACAAAATTATATCTAATGATTTACATAATCTAAAAATAATTTTATAAGCATACCACGAATTCAATAGAATTTTTTTTAATTAGAAAATGGTTTAAAATCTTACCAATCGAGATTTATAATTTAGCATTGTTCGTTGTGATTTCTCATTTAATATTTAAAATGATTGGGATACTTAAAAAAACTAAATATGATGGAAAATGGAAATTTAAAAATAAATAAATTTAATTTAATTAAAAACTTAATATTTCTTGAAACTAAAAATCTGCAATATTTTTACATTTAAAAAAAAAACTGAATATTTTTTTTAAAAAATCATTCTACGGGCAAACTCTTAAGTTTTTAACGGCTGACCTAAAAATGAACTTATGTTAGAACTAAGAATTGTGTGTGTGTGTGTGTGTCTTTCTCATATTGTTTCATTGAGTGAGTTAAGGTATCCGACTACGTTGAAATCGTATTTTTCGGAAAAAAAAGCCATTTTTTTATGATCTTAAAATAAAGCACCACTCTTTAAGATTCTAAAACTCTCTTTATTTTGTTTGCGGGGCAAATATTTTAGAACTCCATTGGTACTCCATTGATACTCCATTATGCGAAAACGGCATTCAAATCCCTTAGAAAAGACCACTAGTAGAAAATTGCGATCTACAAGAATAATTAAAATATGAAACTTGAAGATGAAGAATGTCTTACGTACCAAAAAGAAGGCTTTCCTGCTATTTGAATGTAACTTCAAACTTTAAATTGATTTTGTGCAAAATGAAAGTTTTGAACATTTTCTTCTAGACAAGCCATATTTCACAAAAAGTACTTAACCGAATGTTCTCAAATTTGTTGTGCATATTTGTTATACTATCATCTAGGGAATAGACTACAGAATAGTAATTTCAAGCAATATTATAAAAATTATAACACTTACTATCAAAAATGGTAGAAAAAAGATGATAAAAATCTTTAACTTAGCTTCGACAACTTATAACTTTTTATTGGTGCAATAAATATCAAAGATTGTAGTCTATTCCCTAGGTATCAAATTAAGATTTATTAATTTATTATTATTTTTAAAAAATCTTAAATATTGTTTTAGTTATAAGTTCTATCGTAAAGGCAGAAAACATCAAAATTTACTTACAAAATCTTAAATTACACAAAATATATTTATTTAAAATATAAATTGTGACTTATTATTATTATTAGTTGCGTTGGTGAACAAAAAAATACATAAAATATAAGTATTAAAATTTAATTAAAAAAAATAAGTGTCAAGCGTAGTCGGATAATGAGCTAGTGATTGCTAAGTAATTAAAATGAATTGTATGACATAGTAAAGTAACCTGTATAGGGGTTGGAAAAAATGATAGACACACTTTGCAATTGTCAAATTTTTTTAATATTTATCATAAACTACTTGTCACATAAACAATTCCTTTATCATAAAACATGTAGTCAAAGGCATTTTATCCCTTTCAGTCCCAGTGATGCCATTTGGCAGCATCACTTTCAATATTTTTTTCAAAATGTTTATGCTCCTCTATGACATCCAAACACACATCATTCGATTCTTCATACTTTGCTCTACCAGACAATATGTTACATTAATCCCAATAGAGGTCAGAACTACTATTTTTTTTTTTATTTAGAAAATAGTCAACAAGCGTTTCTCCTGATTTTTGATAAGTTCACTTCAGTTCCACATATTTAAAACACAATTTAAACTATTTCGTTTAAAATAATTACTAAATTTTTTTTTAATAATATGGTCAGATACCTGAAAATATATAACTCGAAGTGTTTTTTAGGTAATATATATATTTTTTATTTTGTTGTTTTCCACAGTTAAAAATTTTGGCATTGTTTCAAAAACAATATAAAAAATTTTAATGAATTTTTTTTCTTATGGAATTCGTATATTTGACCTAAAATAAGCTTATTTTGTGAATATCAGATGTTTCTGTAGTGTAGTAAATTTTTGGGACTGAAAGGGTTAAATATTTCGTAGTCCTCTTTGAGAAATGTTAAAAAAAGGGAAGTGCATCAATTAAAGTTTTCCTTACCCCTATATTACTAATTTAATTTTCAGGGCTGGGGAGCCCAGTCGGTTAAGCACTAGGATGGGTCGAAAAAACAAAATTTTCGCGTATCAACTTCAAACCGGTCTCAAAAGTTGCGTATAGTTGTGCTGAATAACAGAAAAATAATTAAAAAATTCTAAAGTTATAAACATAAAGGCCCCGTCGGTTTGAAGTTTCGAAAAAGGCAAAAAACGACGAACTTTGAAATTTCAGCCAAAATTTACCGATAAAATATTTTGCTTCCAAACAACATTTTTATGTGAGAAATATTTCAGTTCTTACGAAAAAAAATAGTTTCAAACCTATATTTTTGTAATTTTAATTTGCACAAAAAGTTTAAAATATACAAATTTGACTAAATTTTAGGATTTTCCTTACTCCCAAAACCTAAGCTATATTGCAGTCAACGCCTTAACAAACATTTTATTACATTAAAATATAAGATTTATAAAATAGGAAGTCGATTTAAGCAGGAAAAAGGCCGTATTTACCTGAAAAGTCAGGACCGTTGCGTGGGGTGCGGGACTTTTTCCCCAAATGATAACTCCAAATAACTGATAACTTATTGAAAAAAATATAAAAATCAGCTTTAAATTATATAAGGATTTAGTACTTTTTTACTACTTTTTTACTTTTTCATTTAAATTCGATGATATTTCTTCCAAGCAGCATAATATTACATCTTCATATGTCGATAACATACTGTTTCCTAAATTTTTGGGAAAACCGAAAATTTTACAGCAATTTTTCTGCCTTGTACTAAACCTCTTCTTCTGAGAAGACATCTCGCAACAATTCTCACTAAACTCAATAGAAATAAAACCAAATAACCGAATTAGTCACTTTCTCGATATGTAATAAGACATACCTATTGGCGGAGTCTAACTGCATGCTTTCTCAAGTGGCCAGACATATTTCATAGCCAGCGGCGCGTTTTCCAATAGGCGTTAGAGGCGGCCGCCTGTGGCCCCAAGATTGTGAGGGCCCCCAAATTTCAAAATGTCTTAATACTACGTAGAATAAAATGTTCCAAATAATCCTAATTCTTTCAAATATTTATGTACTGTTTGTCGATTTGTTGACCCCCGATTTGTTTGTAAACAAAAAAAAAACTTTTATTGAATTAAAAATTACAAAATCTGTTTTTGACGGGATATTTTAGACAATAGACATCAATTTTTGTAAATCGGCATTTCCAAGAGTGGAAACGCTGTTGTATATGTATCTAACAATTCCGATTGACAATGCAGGTGTTAAACGAACAAACGGTGAGGTGATAAACGAATTTGCAGAAAGAAAAAGTTGTAAATGAAAAATAAGTATGTAAATGTAAGGGCATTAAAAGTATAAGTGAAATTCTTGTCTCTTGTTATATTTAGCCGACCATTTCTTTTTTCAGCCCCGATTGCGTCACTAGCATTTCATGCTCCAAAAAAAAGGGGGGGGGGATCCCAATTTGCAAACTGGTTCATCCTTCATCATTCTTTATTATTTGTACAAGTATTAAGATTTTTTAAATTCTAATTTTCTGTTTGGTATTTTTTTTTTTATAGGTGGGGGGGGGGGGGGGGCAAATTCTGAAGCCGCCTATGGCCCCAACATCCATAAACGCGTCACTGTTCATAGCCCAACCAGTTTCATAGCCCAACCATTACATAAACTAGATTTTTAAAGAAAAATATATATAAATTTAAGTGTTTTTGTCGTTATTCAAAGCTTAATTTCATTAAGTTATATGTTATTTAAAGCCTTATTATGAAGGGGTAAAGAGTCCCGCACCACGCGAAGGTCCTGACTTTTCAAGTAAATACGGCCTTTTTCCTGCTTAAATCGACTTCCTACTTTATAAATCATATATTTTAATGTATAAAAATGTTTTTTTTATAAAAAGAAGGCGTTGACGAGACAGCCCATGCAATATGGCTTAGGTTTTGGGGAGTAAGGAAAATCCTTTAATAAAAAAAAAAAAAATTTTAGTCAAATATATTTTGTACATTTTAATAAATTAATATATATTTTGTTGCAAATTAAAATTACAAAAATAAAGGTTTGAAACTATTTTTTTTCATAAGAACTGAAATATTTATCGCATACAAGTGCTGTTTGGAAGCAAAATAATGTATCTGTAAATATTTGCGAAATTTCGAAGTTAGTCATTTTTTGCCTTTTTTATTTTTTTTTTTTTTTTTTTTTTTTTTTTTGTTGTTTTTTTTTTTTTATTTTTTTTTTTTTTTTTTTTTTTTTTTTTTTTTTTTTTTTTCGAAACTTTCAAACCGACGGGGCCAATTATGGTTATAACTTTAGAATGTTTTAATTCTTTTCTTTCTGTTATTCAGCATAACTATACGCAACTTTTGAGACCGGTTTGAAGTTGATACGCGAAAATTTCGTTTTTTTTTTTTTCTTTTTCTTTTTTTTTTTCCGACCCACCCTATTTAAACACTGAAACTCGCTTTAGGCATGCGGAAGATCTCAGTGTTCTGGGTATCCGGGCATCGCCAAAATAGCTGCCGACCTTATAAACGGCCCCCGTTGCAGCCAAAAATGTTCCGACGAATGATAACCCCGTTGTAAGGGGTGCACTTTAAATATCCTTTCAAAGTTCCTAACTCTGCGTACGATGTTCGCCTTAACGGTTGCGTTATGTGCTTATTCTGTGTGGCTCGTCACTGACTGTGGTTCTAAATACGACGCCCGTCGCCAATAGCATCGTGTAGCTCAGTGATCGATAATTCAAACCAACCCTAGTTTAATACTTTCATAAAAATTCGTTTTGTTTTTCATTTAAAAATGATTAAACTTCTTTGAAGTAGTGTAAAATGTTATGCTTTGCCGATGATACATAGAAAATAAATATCTTAATTTATTGCTGTTTATTATATGGACAACCTAATAAAAATTAACAACTTAAAATAGTGTTCTTTTAGCATTTGGGCATATTCCATAAAAATGATCAACTTTGATGGTATGGTACATATATATTCCAGCTATATGTGTTGCTTGTTCAGAGAACCGCTTTATAAGCATTCGCTAAGTGGGACAGACACAGAAGATTTTAACAGTCAAAGAAAGGAATAACACATAGACAAATAACAAATTTATTGACGGTCACAAACATCCATTGTCATGACGGGATTCCAACCCGACGCAGCAGGCTCAAAGCTTAGCATCCTAACGAGCGCACTGGGGTCGGTAACTTTTGACAAAATTGTAATTTTTTGTTGTGATTTTTACAATACTTTCTTTTATACTACTTTCTTTTTGTATTTTCTATTTGTTTAAAATAATAATTTTTCAAATTATAGTTTAGAAGCAGGCGTTTAAAGGACACATGTTATTCACATTTCCGAAAAGATGATCAATGCCTTAAGGGGGTGCAGTACCTCAAATCGTGTGAACAAGTAAAAAAATCATTATTGGCTTAACTACTATTACAACCTTTATTAATAAATGTCACAAAGTATCAAGACGATTGGAAAACTATTTTTGACATTTAAAAAGCCATTTAATGTCATGGCTCGTAAGAAAATGGGTGGGTTTTACAATAAAACACTTTATACGCGTTTTCTCAGAAACTTGATTTTTGAGCTTCGATGTACCTTTTCTCAATAACTATGCTGCTATGTTTTATCGTAAACTTTTTGTATATGATGTCATTCAAAGGTTAGTATAGATTAATCTGGGGTTATAACATTTAATAAAACTGAAGTAAAAAAAAATTATGGGGCAAAAAGGAGAAAACATTTAATGATTTTATGGGGTAATTAAAAAAACTTATTTTATTTAAAAAAAGTAAACAGTTATTAATAAAGTAACCTAAGATTAATATATAAGGTTGGTATATCACACACAGAAAATTTTAAGATGATTGATCAGTAGTTGTGTGAAAAGGTCATTGCAATTGGCCATTTAACATTACTGATATATAACATACTTGAACCCTTAAGGGACGTAAAAAATTTATTGGTCTCTGCAAATTAGCCGCATTTCAACTAGTTAGAAATCGTCCCCAATTCATCGTTGAAAAAATTATTGAAATTTTTATGGATATTGCCAAAATGCTAAATATATACTAGTTTAATTGTGATTTTTTTTATTATTTCTTTAGTTTGTCTACGTAATAAACAGAATAAATTAAATTCTATTTTCGTTATTTTTTTTGCCAAAGGACATTTTCCACTACGTCAATAAATTTTATTATTTGAATAAAATAAACGAATTTTTATGAAATTACGTTGGAATCACATGTGAATTCATGAATGCAATATTCACTTGTGAATGCAATATGTAATCAATATGGAATGCAATAAATTGATCATCCTGAATTGAGTGTTCATACGATGATAAAAAATATTAAATTTATTGCTTCACACCACTTTTAATGTAATAGATTCTGTTTATAAAATTTTTAGTCATTCCTTCACGATCATTCCGTCACGTCAATGAAATAGTGCAGTTAATAACTTAAAAACACATATTATAGGTAGGTATAGGTAGGTTCTCTCTCTAAATTATCAAATTTCACCCTAGCTTTTATTATCATATCATTTAAAGATATCACATTAGTTTATAAACTCAATGTATGTATTTGATAATTCACTGAAATTTCCAACAAACGGAACGTCACCTGGAAGGCAGTCGTGGTTGCCCAAAAATACAGGATCCGTCAGCAGTCTGTGGTTGCCACAAAAGAAGTTCAGTTCCGTAGACAAAAAAAGTTAGTCAAAAATAAAATAATAAAAACTTTTTAAAATTAATTCTCAACCTTTTCTTTGATTATTCATTTTTTTAATATATAAACTGAAAAATCAAATTTTCTTTTGAAAAAAACTTCGTCGTTGTTACTGTTTTACTTCAATTTTACAATCAAAATGTCATTTCGTCCCGCATGGAATTGCAATTTAATTAATTGAACACCAATTAATTCATCTTTTAGCACCTTTAATCATTTAGAAGTCAGGAGACTTCACATAAGATGTCCCTTACACATTAATTTTTCTATCGACATTTATTGTGACAATCTAAACTAATATAAAAAAACACTAGAACAAAGTAACAAATTACATAACAGAACCGAGAGGTGTAAGCGGACGAGCCTCACACCGAAAAGGTTCTTGGTTCTGTCACTACTGTTCCTTGTCTAGGATAGTATAGAATGTATTCGTGCTGGTTAGAAAAACATTCCCCTTTCTAAAATTTCACCGGGGTGCTCCGAGTTTGCACTGCGATTATACGTGCTCGTGTTAAATCTGTGGAGTCGAAAGTCCCGACGGCGTTAGCGTTCGAAGTCCGCTCGAAAGTTCCGTTGGGGTGCCCGCTTCATGGTGTCGGGACTTCGTCACTTTGACCTGGGTTCTAAATTACGATAAGCGTAATTGGCTGTGTTAAAGCTCCTTAAAGGAGGGCTAGACAATAGGCAGCCGGAAATCCTTAATAATTTGGATAAATTAAATCTTTATTACTTATTTTAAAAGCAAATTCCACAAAACATGTTAAAACACAACTCAGCTTTGTTTTGGATATATTTTATAAATGATTGAAGTTAGAATATTATAATTCTTGGCAACACCTACTAAATCTTCTTAATCCTTCCATGTGATGAAATTGTTCGAAAGATCACATATTCTGATGTATTTTGAAATTAAAGTTTGTTTTCTCTCTCCTGACACAAATTAGTTCAGGTGTATGTATGTAATGACTATTGATCTGAATTATAAAAATTTTATGTCCCCAGGTACAACAAACTCATATTGTACCTTGGGGACCATTTTATCCTCTCTACTTTAAATGAGTGGCAATTTTTTTAATTTCAAGCTGCCAGAATTTAAAAAAAATATATTATAAGAGGAATATATTGGTGTGGTTGAAAATGCTGCTTTTAAATTTGTTATTTTTGACAATAATTTATCGAAGAAAAATTTAAAATGTAAAAAATTGTCCCAAGGTACAACATTCTACCCCCTACTATTACTTATTACATAAACAGATATCTCTCAAACCGCATTTTTTTCCGATTAAAAAAAACCTTTTATTACATAAAATAAATCATTAAAATAGCGCACCGCTGCGTATGGTGCAAATATGAAGCCTGAGTGATTTCCCCCTATTAAACCCAGATACCATGTGTTTAGCTTTTACTAAACGTTAAAAAGTGAAAGAACAAATATCGCGACCTGAGGTCAAGGCTTACTACAAAGGGAATTGAGTGGAACGTGAAAGTGAAGTCGGTTCTTAGAAATTGTTCTTCGGGTTGTTTAAATGAAGAGGTGTTTAGTCTTTGATCTTGTTATTTTATGTGAGATTGTTCCTTTGTTCTAAGTTTTAGAGAAATTAATTTCTCTACAGATATTTAAAAAAATTATTAATTAGTTAATTTTTAAATGAAAAATGTGGACTCAGAGTTGAGTGATTTGGTGTTGATTTATTTTTTTTTCATCGCAAGTTACTAAGATAAGAAGCTAAAAATAATAAAAAAAATATATTAAAAAGGAAAAAGAAGGCACACAAATTATTAAATTAAAATTAAATTTTAAATTTCAATACTTAAATATTAATATATCAATAAGAAAGCTCAAAACAACTAACATTATAAGTTTCACTTCTTTTATTTTTTTTAAAAACTAATTATGAAACAATGGATGAAAACACACAAATTTCCAATAACTTGATGTTCCAGTTAAGTACCTGTTACGACGGGTCAAAAAAACTAAGTCCGTAAGATATTTTTCATCCCTATGAAATATCCGTTCTGTATATATTTTTACTATGCTGGTGTCAATGCTTGAAGAAATGCAATGGATTGACGGGAGTGAGGTGACCCCCCCCCTGTTTTTGTTGTGCAAGGGCAAAAAAGAGGTGCCTTGAGTTTAATTTCGGTTCTACGATCATATTCATGGGGCTATGGTAATGATGTGGCGTCATTAGCGTTTCGTACTAGAGCTGTGTGAAGTGAGGGTTATTAAAAAACAGGTCTTGGAAATTTGTAACATGGGAATGGAATATGGGGGTAAAATGAAGCATTTTCAAAATCATCTCATTTAAAAACTACTTTTTAACTAATTTTCATGGAATTTTTTTATATGCTTTTGAACTGTTTAGATTTCAAATATATAGATTTTTTTTAAAAAAATTCCCACTATATGCTTTAATATCTTTCAATTAAGAGAACATAGTTTCACACCCTTATGTTCCCCCAGGGTGGGGGAAAATGGTGGTATCTCAAATTTGAGAATATAGTGAAATCAAAAATCCTTAATATAAAGATCAAATTGAAACCAAATCATCCCCTCTTCGCCTTTTTTTTAGAAAAGCTAACTTTTAGAGATAACAATTACGATAAAAATTCACTTAACGATATTTGCCATTATAAAATAAATATTTAAATCGACCAATTCATTTTATCGTTTAAGGGGTCTAAGGAGTCTTAAAAATGTGCAAAGAAGGAACTACAAAGTATAGTTTGATCTGTCATGTAATTTTTTAACTACTCAATATACAAGTATAATTTTTTTATATGTAATTCTACAAGATTTATTTATTATAAAACAAATTTTAAAATTTATGAAACTTTAGCCAAAACTAAATATAAATGATATTAAACATAAAGTTATTTTAACACATTGGATTAGGCTTGCGCGGCAAATTTTGAGGTCAAAATTGAAAAAAAAATGACCAAGAAAATGACTTTATATTGTACAAATATGTACAAACTAGGACCTTTACACTTATACCTATATTCTCAGCTCAATTTTAATTAGAAATTATTTAAAAATTTAATTAAAATCAAAATTTAAAAAATTTTATTAATTTTTTTAGAAAAAAGTTCTTAAAATAATTTTAATTAAAATTGAGCTGAGAATTTAGGTATAAGTCCCTGTTTGTACATATTTGCTACAATATAAAGTCATTTTCTTGGTCATTTTTTCAATTTTGACCTCAAAATTTGCCGCGCAAGGACTAATCACAATGTGTTGTGTGTTTAAAATAGCTTTATGTTTAATATCATTTATTTTAGTTTCGCGCTAACAGTTTCATAAATTTTAAATTTGTTTTATAATAAATAAATCTTGTAGAATTACATATAAAAAAATTATACTTGTATATTGACTAGTTAAAATTACATGACAGATCAAAACTATACTTTGTAGTTCCTTCTTTGCACATTTTTAAGACTCCTAGACCCCTTAATATAGATTAACTGATTGATACACGGCCAAGACTTTCCCTTTTATTCGCCTTTAGTGAGTAGTTACAGTAGAAAAAACCTTGTATTTTGACAGTATTATGTGTTTAAAAAAACACAAAATTGATTTATGCATACATTCTAAACTTTTTGGTAACATAAAATGTAAAAGAATAACATTTTGCCTATCAGCCAAACTTGGTTAAGGTACAATAAATTTTTTTTAAACAAAAAGATAAAAACGGTTTTGATGGAAGAAAAACAAGTTTTAGAGTCGAATTATATTGCTATTTTTATGTTTATTTAGGGTGAAATATAAGATGGATGACTGAGGCCGTATCACTTATTTATCATAAAATGCAATTTCAAGGCAGAGCCCTTTTGTTATTGAGATTCGAGTTTTTAAAAGTGAGTAATAAATCTTAAAATATCTTAGAAAGGCTAAACTATTTATTATTTAAATGCTAATTCCACTTAGTTAAGCTTTTAAATTATTTAAAATTTTGCATGAGCTTTAATTATTTTATGAAAATTATAAAATTTGAGACCCTTTTTTTGTGATATTTGAATGTTTAAACAAAAACTTTATAGGTTATGCCCTAATACTTTATTAAGAAGTAAGTAAAATTTCTGAACATATATGACAGTTAAAATGATAATTAATATAATGATTTTTTCTAGTTATTTATTCAATCAAATAAGAGATATAAATGTTTTCTCAATAACGAAAAAGAAACTTCTTGGGGTATTACTTTATAATGAAAAATTAGGCTTGGTTAGCCCTCTAATGCATTAATTTTTGTTTTCATCCCAAAATAATGATATGCATCTTTAATACTTATACATTATGGGACAAATACTGAAAAAAATTTTAATGCATTAGAATTTAATTAATTTTAATTTTTAATTTTTTTCCACTCTATGAGAAACAACCCAACTACAAAATTCCAATTTTTGATTAATAATGACTAAAAACCTACAAAAAATATTTCAAAATATACCGCTTTAAACTAAAATTATTTTTTTTTCAAAAGCAATTCATTTGTAATTTAGTACTAATATTATTATACTTTGAATTCTACCAAAAACGTAATTTCACAAAAGTTAATAACCTCACTCTTTAATTTTAAAATACACTTTTACTATTGTCAACTATGAGGATTATTAGTAACTGAAACTTCAAAATAAAATGGAATGTAATAGACGAAGAAAACACAATTTTGTATAGAGAGAGCTCTATCTTTAGTAGAATGAAGTGGATTATTATGTTAATTGGTTGCAAACGGCAACAGTATGCATTAGACTCTAGAGGGTTAACAGAAAAACCGATGAATTTATTTTTCGAAGAAAACGAGTGAGTTTATTTAAAGAAATATTGATCAAAAACCATGCATGAGTTCCCGAAAGTTGGACAAAATAAAAATAAGTAAACTAAACTTTTCTAGTATTATTTCCTCTCTAAAACTTCTCTGTTTCAGAATAGTATTGTAATTAGCTAAAAAGCAATTTTAACAAATCAGTGTTCAAGAAATAACTAACAAGAAGTTCTAAAAAGAACTAAAATAGCCTACTTTCCTTGTTACTTAAATACTTACTAAAATTCCTTATCTTGAAAAAACTAGGTTCGTTACAGTAAGTGAAATCCACAACCGTTTCTACATTAAATTTATATACATTAGAAATAAATTTCACTAAACACAGCATCAAGCTTATAATTTCAACTTCTCAATCAATTTTTTCATTAACTTTTTATCGCCAATAAAATAAATATTACTTATCGTTCCCGCATGATTATTTGCAGTTATAAATAAATATTAAATTTTTCGCCAAAAACAAAAACCAAAAAACTACTTCAAAATTTTACTTAAAATAGGAAATGTAAATTTAACAAGTAGGTTTGTAACATAATCTGTCACTTAACCCGCTTCCACAGGTAAAAAGGCGCCCAAAACCCAGCATTAATTCTATATTAACATCATTTACCTGCTATAAATTCGGCTAATTTCATTTATTTTATTTCGAAAATTAAATAATTATTACTTAAATCGTTTGCAAAAATTTATATTTCAAAGAATAAATATGTATACAGTTTCGCCTTTAAATTAGAATGAAAAACATTTCGTACCATCATACGGAATCTCGAAGTGAAATATATATTTGACGCTCATTTCAAAACTGATCAACTGTCGGCAAAAATAAATTTATTTTAATTCATTGTCTAAAAGAATTAAAGTTTCTCAAGCGATTGTTGCCATGGCAATGGCTCAATTTATTTCTAATAAAATGGCTTCCTATGCTTTTTAAATGAGCATTAAATGTTTCCCCCCCCCCCCCCCCCCCCCCCCCCCCCCCCCCCCTTTTGAAGTTTTTTATATAATTGAAAGCTTACTTAGAATTCGAATTCTTTTTTGAAATTTTCGATATATTCTCATTTGGATACGCTGAATTTTTTGGCGTATATCACTTGTCCGTTGCAATTTATAGTTAAATTCAGCGATTTAAATGACTCGAAATTGAAATTTTCAATGCTAATTCAAAGGGAAATTCGTCGACAAATTGTAGATTTATGTCCGTCCTATCGTGCAGACAGGACGGACAAAAAGTATGAAAGTTGGGTGTCTGAGGTTATACCTTTCTAATAAAAAAAGAATTTTTAAGATCGGATGCTAGAATGATTTTGGAAGGGGTTGTGGTACGGTAACGGACAGACGGACGGAACGGACAGACGGACGGACAGACGGACAACGGACGGACGGACGGACATCGACCGCATGTCAATTAAAAACCTTTAAAAAAAAAAACTTTTTTCAATTTTTTTTATAATTCTTCGAATTAAAAAAAAGGAAAAAGTAGGCTAAATAATGAATAATTATGTAATTTTTTAACATTTTGTGAGTAATGATGTTACCGTTAATACCCGAAATCAGCTAGAACTAGAATTAACTAGTGAAAACTAGTTTTAACTGATGTCATTAGTTCAAACTAATTTTCATTAGCTAAAACCAGTTATTGCCAGTTAATACTAGTTTTGACGAAATAGATTGGCTTAATCTAGTTTTAACTATAACACACTTATATTAGACAAAACTAGAATGAGCGGAAAATAGCACGATTTAGGATAATAGGTTTTGATTAGTTTAGCTAATTATTGGTCTGAAATGCAATGAAAACGTTTGAATATTAAAAGACACTCCATTAAGAACCTACATAGTTTTTTAAGGCCTTTATTGTCGTAAAGCGTTAATTTAAAGTTCTTAAAAATAAAAAGTCAAGCATTCGCAGTTAATTCTAGTTTCATCTAAAATATGTTATATACACTGCTCAAAACAATTAGGGGAGCACTTTTTAATTCCAACTTTAACTTCACTCCCAATTTTTTAATTTTTGTCCTATAAATCTAAAATTTGTTAAATAGGTTTCACTATGCATTCGAAATGAAATAGTAAAAAAACAGGAGAAAAAATCTTAAGTTTTTAATACTTAAATTTAAAGGGGGGAAATGGAATAATAACTTTTTAATAAATTATAACAAATAATTTTTTTTCAAACTTTTTTTTGTTAAAAATAGTTGAAATATCTTTTTAAACATCTTAAAAAATGCAAGCATGAAAAATTTAGGGTCAATTTATTTTCTAAAACTGTTTTTAAGTGAAATATATTTTACCATAATTTTCATATTTTTATTAATATAAAAAAATATTAAATTCTTCAAAATACGTTGTTCTTCCATCTAACGATGAATCTAACAATACATAAGTGGCGAATTTAACTTTTTTGGTCAGAAAAAAATCACAATCTGATGATTTCCAAAGGAATTATTGGGAGCGAAAGGGTTTAAAACATGTGCTCCCCTAATTGCTTTGATCAGTGTAATTCTAGTTTGGGCTCATTACAACTAGGTTTAACCAATGTAATTTGTCAAAACCGGTATTAACTAGTGCGATCTAGTTTTAGATAGAGAAAACTAGTTGTCATCAATGGCTTCAGTTAAAACTAGTTCTCACTAGTTAATTCTAATTTTAGCTGACTTCGGGTTATGACGGTAACAATGACACTCTTTAACCCTTTCGTTACTGAAGCGCCCCAAAACGCCCGAACAACTAAGGATTCGATTAATGTTATTCCTATCAAATATTTACGAGGAAGGAAGCAAAAAATCCTTCTTCGTAGCGGAAGGGTTAAATATTTAATCTGGGCTTTACTTGCAGAAATTTAAAATTAACAAAAAGTAGTTTAGGTGACGTGAGGGTATTTCGATTGTGCTCGGACGGAGGAAAAGCAATAGATAAATTTATTTGCATTTATTATAATTTTCGGATAATAATAATGAGGACGAAAACTTTTATAATAATCCACATCGTTTCGTTAGTACAGTGATGGAATAAATCTACATTATTTTGATATGAGGAAAAGAAACGTAAAATTTTATAAAATAGTTATTACTATATGACTGAAAAACGACATTATTGTACAACCAGTGATGTATTTTAAAATGCAGAAATAAAGTACAATGTTCACATCTTGAGTGGGGGGACAGACTTTAGACAGGAATGAAAATAAGGAATTGGCTAATTAGTGGTTAGTGACGCAGTGTCATCACGAAACTACAAAGTGAAGGAATGAAAACAGAATTATTTACGTCAAGTGAAAAGATCCAATTCACTTTAGCATATATTTAAAAAAATATAGTAGTATAAAAATAGATTGCAAAGAAGAAAAATGACAATAAAATATTTTTATTAAAATTCCTAAGTGATCTTTTTTTTAAATTCTACCTCCTGTAAGGTTTTATAATGAGCTTAAAAATAAGATTTGGATTCGAGTTTATTCTGCAGATTCTATCGGGAAAAATATTCCATTTTCACTTTTTTGTTTATTCCTGTGAATGAATCATAGTCATAACGCATTTCAGCAGACGATGAAAGACGTATTTTGCAAGCTGCTTTTTTTTAGAAGATAATAATTTACGATTGCACGAAATATTATTCTATTTCATACAGATAGTTTGCGTCAATCAGTTTATTTATAATTTAATATTTGCATTTGTAATACTAAGTTGTTTAATTAATTATTTTTTTAATGGGATAATAATATTAAGTCTTTTGTTATTCTGAGTTCGGAAACAACGAGTTTCCTTCCGCATTTGTAATCGAGGTTGTCTGACGTCTGAAGTTGCATAACAGACAGGAATGCTTAAAAAGAATCAACATGTTCTTTCTACTTGGTGTTTAAGTATAAGTAGTAACATATTGTTTTAATTTTACTTCTTTTTTTTTAATGTTTCGATATTAATAAAGAAATAGCAATCAAAGATTAAAGTGTTAAAAATTTTCTTTTCGAGAATTTCAATTAAAAAAAATTCTCGATACTAAATAGTTTAATTATGATTATTCTTATTTCTAGTTTTTATTATAGATTTTGAGTTTTAGTTGTTAAACTCTTTAACTTACAACAACTTTTGATACTTGTTAACATTTTACAAGTATCAAAAGTGTTTAATATCTTTTTCGGCTGCCTGTAAAGTTTTCCATTAAAAAAGTTACACTTTAATTTTTTAAGATAAAAAATTAGTTAAGCATATTTTTTAAGAAAATTAAATCAATAATCCGAATAATGAAGTTGTTTGAGGAAGTGTTTTAAGCAAGAGAAGAAAATAATAACTAAACAGGAAATACACAACAACTGTTTATGCAAAATATCGCAAATCGTGCATTTCATGGTAAAGTGTTTCATTGAGGAATATTCTAGACAAAACTTTCACTTACGGTGTTGTTCACGTGATAACTGATTATTAGTTATAATGTGAAAAAAAAACTTCGCTGTTTTATAGAATGACTTGACTACTGTTTTAAAAGTTTGAATCACCAATTAATGAGGCAATACTATTAACTTTGTATGATCAATAATGTTAGGTCTAATTGAATCCTCAATTTATTCCAATATTTTGCTTTGAAATTATGGATATCTATATTAAAAATTATGATTTGTTTTTATTTTAGTGAATCTAAGTACACCAGAGTCAAATTAACTTGACAATTTTTAATGTTTTCATAGTTCGAAAAGAAATACTAATAATTAATGTTTTAGCGCATTAAATGATTTTTTTTTTTAAGTTTTAATTTTTAATACGAACGAATATATGTAAACGAATAATGTATGTTAACATATTACTATATCAATGATTTAAATATTACATTCTAAAAATAAAGCATTATTGCTTCACAAGACAGTTTAAGGGGTCTAAGGAGTCTTAAAAATGTGCAAAGAAGGAACTACAAAAGCATAGTTTGATCTTTCATGTAATTTTTGAACTACTCAATATACAAGTATAATTTTTTTATAGTAAAATTCTACAAGATTTTATTTAATATGAAACAAATTTTAAAATTTATGAAACTGTAGCCAATTCTAAAATAAATGATATTAAACATAAAAGCTATTTGAACACATTGTGATTAGGCTTGCGCGGCAAATTGTGAGGTCAAAAATTGAAAAGACTATGACCAACAAAAATGACTTTATATTGTAGAAATATGTTACAAACTAGAAACTTTATACCTAAAGTCTCAAGGCTCAATTTTAATTAGAAATAATTTTAAAAAAATTTTTAAATCAAAATTCAAAAATTTTATAAATTTTTTTTTTAGAAAAAAAAGTTCTTAAAAAATAAATTCTAATGTAAAATTAAAATTTAAAATTGAGCTGAGAAATTTTAGGTATAAGTCTTTGTTTTTTTTGTTACATATTTGTACAATATAAAGTCATTTTCTTGGTCATGTCTTCAATTGTGAACCTCACAATTTGCCGCGCAAGCCTATCACAATGTGTTCAAATAGCTTTGATGTTTAATATCATTTATTTTAGTTTTGGCTAAAGTTTCAATAAATTTTGAAAATTTGTTTCATATTAAATAAAATCTTGTAGAATTACATATAAAAAAATTATACTTGTATATTTGAGTAGTTAAAAATTACATGAAAGATCAAACTATGCTTTGTAGTTCCTTCTCCTTGCACATTTTAAAGACTCCTTAGACCCCTTAATTTTATTTGAATTTCATAACTATTAGAAAAATGCGAAGATTACTAGAAAATGCGTGTACCTATTCTGAATGATTTTAAATCCCCATAAATTTTCAACTGAGAAGATTTATAGATTGTAATGAAGGGCTTAATTTTTTATTTCTTAAAATTTTCAGCACAGTTGAAAAATATAAATATATTAGAACAACTACGGTTAAAAAAAATTATTATTATTATTATTAGTTTATGGACGAAAAAGTTGATATTTTACCTCGATTTTTCAAATATTTAAAGCCCTACTCCTCCCTTAATTTTATAGATTCAAGTTTAATTTGTTTTTTTAACATCATTATACAAGCTTGTAGAACAAAACAATGGTGAGACATTTCTAAAGTAATAAAAAATAATTTTTTGACAAAATTAATTGTCAAGGATACTAATTTTTTTTAAAGAAAAAGAACCCATTTTCAGTATAAAATGTATTTTTTAAAACTTAGACAATTATATTTGCATAAAAACTCATCATTTGTTTGTTTTACTAACATCATATAGGTTGGTTGGTTTTGCTAGCTTGATTGTTTTAAGCAACATCATATGGAATAACAAAAAAAAAAAAAAAAAAAAAAAAAAACTCAATAGGATGATTTTTTTCCTCTGAGCCTTAGCGGTTCGAAGAGGGGGAAAAGCTCAGAAATATGTTTCCGATAAAAACACGGTTAAAGATTTTAGTTGTTATTAAGAGTACACTGTAAAAACAAGGGAGTATTATTACACTTGTTTTGGGTTTATGAAATGCTAAATAAGGTTGTAAATATACACGACTTGTAGTGTCAGCACCAAAATAGGTGTCATCATTCACTCAAAATGGTTTTGTATTTAAACTTAAAAAATAATTGGTGTTAACATTACACCAAGATGGGTTTAACTGTAGCCTTTTGACGACATTTTGAAAACCAAGCACCAAATTCGGTGTTACAAATCGGGCCAATCCAACAATTTCTCAGGTATGTTAACGGGGAGAAATTAGAGCTGCGTTTTGATAATTTTTCGTGTTGTGCATGGTTTGGTTCTTATTTTTAATATCTAGATGAAAAACTTATTTTCAGCTTTGCATTTAGTATTACTTTTTAAAATGATTGTTTCGTGATGATGTTTGCACTCAGTTAGCCCTAAAAGCACAGGCGTGAGTTTGATTTTGATGATGATAAATCGTGTTTGTATTTGCTTGAAAATTCAAATAAGCGGAACAATTATATTTATTCGTTGTTATAAAGAGTAAATGAAATTGTAACTACTGGAAATAATTTAATTAGTAACATTTAATATTTAGAAATTTTCTGGTGTTGGTAACGGAGTAAATTAAGGGTATTTGTGTTTATATATTTGCGCGAGTGGTGTATTATTTAAAAGTATATATTGAAATGATTAGTATTGTGGTTTACAGTATTTTACCATATGGTGGAAAATGTTAGTTGGGGTGAGATGGTGATATCTGGGGAATTCGTGTGGGTTGAATTAACTTTTCGTTTATGAAATCATCATAACACTTTTATGTGGTGGTTGATAGGTTGGGGTTATTTACGTTTTGTTCTGAAAAAATAAAAAACAATAAAATATTTAAAACTATGAAGGTACTTGCACAATTTTAATAGCGTATAAAGATAATTGAGTACAAAACAAATTAAACAATGTATTGGGCCACCTTATTGCCCCTCTTTATATGCATTGCGTTAAAATAATTTCTAAACCATTCACTTTTCGTTTAGCCATTAATCGTTTTTGTAATAATATACTGTACATGATTTCATTTATCTTTTAGTAAGTAGGTAAAGGTATCCTCGTTGAGCTCAACTCAAGTCGTAAATCAACTCAAGTTACAAAAATTAGTTATTTTTAACATTACAAATATTTTTGTGTTCAGGTTTTTGTAAGAAATCAGTTTACCCCCAAAAGTGTTTTTAAAAAAATAACCATTTTATCCTTTTGATTCTGAAATAAGTTACCAGAACACCCTGTTAAGGTCGTTAGGTGCTTAAGTACACCCAAATCACTGGTGGCGTTTTAATTGCACACCAAAAAAAATGGTGGCAACCCAGAACGTAGCCAACCAAATGTGGTGTTTTTCCTACATCACCAGTCAATTATCGGTGGTTTTCATTGCATCCCAATTAACTGATGTGTTTCATTACACCCGATTAAGTTGGTGGTTGCTTTCCTTACACCACTTTTCGGTGGCTACTTTGTCTGCCACCATTTTTGGTATGAAGATACCAGCCAAAAATTATTTACAGTGTACCTACACGGGTCTCCTAAATTTTGAAGAAAAAACTCTTAAGGGTTGGTTGTGTATATCGGTAATGCTAAACTGGCCAAGTTTTTAACTAGATTTCTTTAAATAAAATAAGTGTTTAAAGTACCCAAAAATTCATGGGAAATTTTTCAACTTTTTTGCCCCATAATTTTTTTTTTTAACTTAGTTTTAATAAAGTTTATAACCTCAGATTAATTCTATACAGTATTACATCATATAAATAAATTGTAACGAGAATAACATAGCATAGATTTTGGGAGAAAAGGTACATTGAAGTTCAAAAAATCAGTTCCTGGGTTTTTTCTGAGAAAAACGCTTCGTTTTGTAGTTTGTTTAGTAAGGAAAGGGTGTATTAAAATGGCTTTTAATGTCAAAAATATTTTTGCAATCGTTCCTATGCATACTTTTTTTGTGACAGTATTAATAGAAGGTTGTAATAGTATTTTAAGCCAAATATTTTTATTGTGTTTTTTATTTTTTCTCCGATTTTTGGTGGTACTTCGTGAACCCCCTTAAACGAAGCTGCTAACGACTACCAAATTGTTGACAACATATTTTTCAATATGCTAAGGTATTCATGTCTTTGGGGATAATAAAATGTTTTTTCGACAATTTCAAATTATTTTATTCCTTTGCCAATACGGGTGCTACCTTAAAAATAAATAACTATCGCCGAAATGCAAAACGTTGAGTTAAAATGAACCTAGGTACAAATACCATGCATTGTACTTAGGACTGTTTTGTAACTTTTGTACCTAGGCAAGGGCCCGACCCATGACCAGTTGGGGGCCCAAGGCCCAGATACTTTCAGGGGCCCCCTTACCGAATGCATATGCATGGCCCAACGAGAAGGCTAAGGGTTCTCCCCACTTCCCTCCCCCCAAATATATATATAGGTTATATATTATTTATTTAATACTATTTTAGAATAAAGTAATTTTTAAGATCTGGCTATGCCTCTGATAAGATTAATCAAAGTAACAATATATTGTAAAGTTTATGAGCTTTAAAAGTTAGGGAGGTCCATTATCAAATATAATCTATGTCAAACCAATTGGTGCTCATTATTTTATTAGAGAACATTTCAAAAACATGGTTAATTTGACTACCAGCCAATTAAAACTATGATTTATAAAATTTACTTATAATGCAAAAAATATATATTTTCATAACTTTTGTAAAACAAAATGCATGGTTTACAACCAATTTTGGGGGGCCCCCTAAAATCAGGGGCCCAAGGCGGAGTGGGCCTTGTTAGGCCTAGGCAATGATCAGGGCCTTGTTACCTAGGGTCATGCTCTAAAATTTAATTGCAACTCTACAATGAGTAAAAATCAAACATTTAACTGTGGTTTTCATGAATCAAGATAAATTTATTAATTCAATCACAACAACATTCTAACAAAATACAAAATATTGTAAAAACTAATCCTGATCCACGTTTGTGTGACGTGACTAAATTCTTCAAAAGCAGCATGTGTTGCCACTTAAAATATACAAAAAAAAAAGAAGTTAAGGCAACTCAGAAGATTTTTTAATACAAAATTTTAACTCCGCACTTTTGTATTTTTCACTGATGTCATCCAATGAAAAAATGAACCTCATAAGTAGAGTTAAGAAAACAAACTATTTTGGCGCATAATTTTGGAAATAAATGTTTTAAATTCAGAAATTTCCCTCCTGTTGGTTATTTTGCAAGCTTAAAATCTTTAAAAAAAATATTGGTACTGAATTTAGTCCCTTAATTTATATTAAATTTTTTTGGATGTCTATTACAGAATTAAGAGGCTTTGTCTTTATCCAGGCTTATGGCTCGATGAATTACATAACAATTTTATGCAAAATATATTTTATTTAACAACTCGCAAGGAAATTAGTTTAATTTGAACTTGACTTGATTTAAGCAATTATAAAATATGTTTTTTAGTAGTGTTGAAGTTCAGTAGTGTAAATGTTATTATCGACGTGTCTTGTAGTTTTGAACCTCTGTCGAGTGACGAGGCAGACACAAAGTATTTCAACCAAATAAATTATTCTTAATTGAAAATTAAACTAAAAAGTCTCATAATATTTTTTTAAAATACGTTTTTTCGCACATTTTTTTTATTTTGCACCTAATTAACCATAAATTAACCTTCAGGGGGATAGCGGAGGACTTGAACTTGCCTATGGATCCGTCCGCAAAATTTGATGCAAGTTCGTTGTTGCAAATTTAAGTCCATTTCTGAAATTGTAAAAAATCGGAAAAACACACAGATATTGATGCGCACTCTTGGCTACGCAACTTTTGCAAATGTCAAGCTATGACGCTAAGATTTGGAGGGAATATCAACAACAGATGTTGTACTAACTAATCAAAAAAATCAAAACTCACATCTAAACGATAGGAGCGCTTCACGGTGGTTATTCCGGGAACTTTTTGATCAAGGTAGTATTTCAATATTTGACCGTTGGTTTCACAACACTTACAAAAATCCTATTTTTATACTTTTTAGCATAATTTTGCATTCTTCTTTTTAATTTGTTTTATTCACACTACTTTTTTTTAAAATTTAATTAACTTTTTATTTATGGAGAAAGCGTTTTTCCAGCAATAAACTACATACTAAATTTTCATTTATTTCAAATTTGAAATATTGTGTAGTTCGGTGGCTTGGGACAATTGATAGAAACTTGGTACTTGAGGCAATAAAAAAAAACAACTTTTTTATTGTTATAAAAATCTATTTTATCCAACATCAAACCTTACCATATTAGCATACTCCTCCTGCACCATCCTCACCAAGGCCCTGCAGGGCCCCCATAACCCAGTCCGCCCCTCCGAATGCCACTTCACCCTTTGAAATAATGAAACCACACTTTACGTATGGCACGCTACCCCCTTTCTGCTTTAAAACACACCTTTCACCCGTAACTTTGAACACCTGCGTATATTATTTTATATACATTATTAGCGCTTTTAGACCCTTAAAATTGAATGTATAATGACGGAACCCACCACATCGTATGTGAATATTGCTTTTTAAAGAACACTAATTTGTTTTTTATAATGTTACATTTTCGACTGGACCTTTTTCTATTTTTCATAACAATGAAAGAATAACCAAGATCAGAAGTTATCGCATAAAACTAAAAAATAGCCAAGCTTTCGTATCACTTAAATATTTACTGACCTTATTTTTTAATCCCACAAGTATATTTCTAACTGTAAATTTTCGCCTATGACAGCTACCACACACGATTATTAAACCCGCAAAAAAAAATCGCCGGACACAGCATTCCAGCAAAATTTTGTGGTGTTGTTTTCATCGATTACATTTCCCCATTTTAAGTTTTAGTTGCTAATAATCCTCCATGGGTACATATAAAAGTGTATTAACAAAATTAAAGAGTGAGTTATTAACCTGTTTGTGAAATTACGCATTTTGGCAGCATTCAAAGTATTATAA